>OZ038385.1:51160344-51380344 GCA_964036045.1 Eutreptiella sp. 'Long Island Sound 2002'
GGGATGTGGGGGGGGGGGGGGATGGAGGGGGATGGGGGGGCGACTTCGTGCACACTATCGAGGGACCGTGGGGTCCAAAGACGCGATGTGCACAGCGCAAAGCGCAATGGAGTTGCCCTTTGCCCTAGCACATGCGATTCCAGTGCCCACAAAATGATCAGTGCGATGCGCTGATCATTGTGCGGCCCCAAGTCCCCCCCCCCCCCCCGGCCGCCGCGGACACTCCTCCGCTTCGTAGGGCGCCGGCATCAATTTCACGGAGTGGCTGTTCTACGGGAAGGGCCGAGACGTGGAGTTCAACGCGGCGTCCGTCTTCCTGAAGAAGTTGGCGCAGGTGTCTGAGCATTGTTGTCGATGTTCTGCTCCGTGTTTATACATCGCCATCCGTCAATGGCGCTTTTGACCTGTTCCTTTGTTGGTCTGGTTCGTCTGCTTCAAGATTTTTGCCATTGTTACGTTTGTGTTCCATTCATGTCACATCATTTCTGTGCCTTTGCTTTGTGCCTCGTGTTGTATGTTTTGCATCATCCCGCATGACCAATTTTCCCGCACGTGGCCAGTGAGGGTCTTGTACGCCGACGGTTGGCAATTTGCTGACAGCAGTTGGCAGTTGATGGGGTTACCAATGAGTTTCCAGGCCACCTTGCTCCCGCCCCTGTCTTGTTGTGTCATGCACACTGCTGCCTCTGCCAGCCTACAATCATACTGTGCCTCCGGGCCACACTGCGAGCCCCTCTTTGTGCCGCTACGCTATGCGCCCCCTTTCAGCGTACCGTCTTTGGTGCCTCAAGAGCACACTGGGAAGCCTCCGGCGTGGCAGCTTCCCATTTTTCTGTGTCCGTAGGATCTTCGTTTTTCTCTTGTACTTGACTTTTCGATGCCATGATGTTGTGTCCGCTCGTGCAGGGCTGCGTCATGCAGCTGGCCAGCCGCCAGGTCTGCGACCTGTACCTGACGGACCTCACCCTGGGCCAGAAGGTGGCGCTCTTCTACGGGACCGTCAACCATTTCGTCATCATTTGGATCAGCGACCACTCCGTCCAGCTCTTCACCAGCATGTGGGTGTTGTTCCAGGTGCGTGTGGCGTGGGAGGCCAAGGAAGGGCCGGGGGGCCGTTGTTGAGTCGGTTGGGGGGTGGATTGCCACGTGGGCTGCACATAAGTGTAGGGGGGGGGGGGGCGGGAGGCCGGGCCCGGTCCTCGACCGCGAACCCCCTCCTCGCCCCCCTACCCACCCCACCCCCTGCTAGTGATTGTCTTGGCGTGGTTCTGCAGCTCAGTGGGGCAGTGGGGATGTTGAAGGCACGATTGAATGGATCCCCTGGGACACGCACACGCACACGCACACCAGAGGTTCTGGCCCAGGCAAGGCCCCCCGCCGCGACCCGAGCAGGCTCCAGAGACAGGGACTGGGGCCTTCAGGACTGCACAACTTGTCTTCTGAGCTGGCGCCTCAGGCGACCGCTGGGGGCCCTGGACCCATGCGGGCCTCCCTCTTTAAAATTGTGTTTCCACACACACACACACACACACACACACACACACACACACACACACACACACACACACACACACACACACACACACACACACACACACACACACACACACACACACACACACACACACACACACACACACACACACACACACACACACACACACACACACACACACACACACACACACACACACACACACACACACACACACACACACACACACACACACACACACACACACACACACACACACACACACACACACACACACACACACACACACACACACACACACACACACACACACACACACACACACACACACACACACACACACACACACACACACACACACACACACACACACACACACACACACACACACACACACACACACACACACACACACACACACACACACACACACACACACACACACACACACACACACACACACACACACGCACACACACACACACACACACACACACACACACACACACACACACACACACACACACACACACACACACACACACACACACACACACACACACACACACACACACACGCCCCTGTGTGCAGCAGCGATAGGACTTTAGGATTGTTGAACCTCCCAGTTGGAGCAGATTCCAATGGATTCCTTGGCACACACGCCCCCGCGTCCGCCATCAGCACAGTGGACTCGCCCGGGGGCCTCCCCACACAGGGACGCACAGCGGGATGGAAAGGGGATGCAGGGTGCGGCAGGAGCACAGACGCCACCCCGTCGTGTTGCATGTTGCGTGCTCGCCAGCTCAACCCGGCTTCCTGAAGCCCGCCGATGGGGCACATGGACATCAGAGCTCATTGGGCCGGTCACATAGCAGTAGGACATCGTGGCTGATTTGAAAGATTTGGGCGTCACACACACACCCCAGCAGCAAAGGGACGGACTAGGCAATGTCCCCTCGGGGGCACGCCACATACACATGGCCCTCCCGGCTCCGGGGTGCAGGGGGATGGGGGTGAAAAGCGGCAGGGACTACCCCTCCCCGAACGTGCCCAGCAAGTGAATGCGCGCCACCGCGCGCCCGGTGGAGCGGCATGGCCGCGCTGGTACGGACGTTTCTCAGCCCCCTGCCACACAGAGGCTCTGGCCTACACGGGGGGGGGGGGGGGGCGGGCTTCGCCTGGGGAAAACTTCGTCAGGGGCAACCTTCGTCACACCTCCAATTTTGGTGCAGGGCCATCAGACAGGGGATGGGGAAAATTTCGTTGGGGGAAAATTTTGTCACACCCCCAACCCTTGGTCCTTGTGGACAATCGGTTGTGTGCAACTTTGGCAGGTCCAAATTTTAGCATTACCAACTCAACAGAGACCAAAAAAGGAGCAAGACCCAGGTTGGTTGTCCATAAGTGAAGGAGGAAGACAACCTGTCAGTGTCCCTGTCAACCAACTGTCAAATTCCACAAAGAAATTCCGCGGGGAAAATTTCGTCGCCAATCTGAAAGGCGAAGTTGTCCCCTGACGAAGTCGCCCCCCCCCCCCCTGCGGGTGAGGGCTGCATGCGGGGGGGGGGGGGGGGCTTCTTTTCACCCGCCGTCGTGCGGGAGGTCCGGTGTGGGCACCCCGCCCCCCCTTCAGACAGGCAGCCCGCAGACCCATGCAGGCCTTCCTCTATGATACCATGACCCCCCGCCTCCCCGACACACACAAGCACCAAGGACCCAGGGGTAGCTCCGACTTGTTTATAGGGGCAGGGGTCGATACACTGCAGCGCATTGCCCCCACGCCCCCCGGGGATCTGAGATGGGGTGCTCCCCCCCCCCCCCGAAAAAAAGGAAGTTGGAGCTGCCCCAGTGCCGTCCTGACAGGATAGCTCAGGCACATGCGGCCATCGCTGCGGTGCCACAGGGCTGTAGAGAAGTGGTGTGCGGTAGCGAACGCTGGTTTCAAAGGCGCCCAGTTCCTGAGACGGACCCGCCCTGCCCCAAAAGCCAGGGCTCCGGCAGCCGCGTGTTCCGCGTGCATTGCACGCACAACCAACCGCTCACACGTTTGGGCTGCCGAAGAGGAAAGCCCGAGCCTGCGTCCACCAGTTGACGGGGATCCACCGGGAGTGGCAGGCCTAAATGCGTGCTCGAAGGCCCTGAAAGTGGCGTGTGTTGCGGACGGGTGGCACGGGGGATGCACGACGACGTCTGGCACACGCACGCAGCACCGCACGCCGCGCACGCCGATGCACGAAAAGGCACCGCCACACCGGGGCCCTGAGCGGCTGTGGAAGACCCCGCCCGCTCTCAACTCCGCTCTCAACGTTCGATTCAATAAGTTCTTTCGGTTTTTGCTACTTTTCGTGAGTTCCCAAACCCGCGTGCGGGGGCTGGGGGGCCAGACCTGGAGTTAGAGTGTATCCCATAACGTGAAATTATTGCATCCGACTGTATCGCAGGCTTTGGAAGTGTGTGTCCAATGTGTATCCCAACTTTCAAGTGTGTGTATCACATGTGTATCCCAACTTTTTCTTCATTTATAGTCCTACACGCTTAGTTCCCCAGTCCTTCGTTCCCTTGTGGCTTAAACGCTCCAAGCAATGACACGTTTTTGTCACATCCAGCCTTGGTCGAGTGGTAACGCACCCGGCTGTAGGATTTTAGGTTTCGGATCAAATCCTGGTCGGACGGTGGCAGCGGTGCGGCCGCTATATGGGTCGCGTCAAGGTTTGAACCGAAAAGGACAGCGGCCGTCTGCATTACCATTCGGCCGCTGCGTATGCTCATTCTAATAGCTCTCCCCACTGCTTGGGGCTGTGTCTGCCACTGACAAAAAAGGGTGCACGTTACCATCGCATGTGTCGTGTCTGCCACTGACAAAAAAGGGTGCATGTTACCGTTGCATGTATCCTGTGGGGGATGGCCAAGATTTCTCTTTCTTTTTTCATGGTATGCATGTATCACATGTGTATCCCAGGGTTGTAGAGTGTGCATCCTGTGTGTATCCCAAAAACAAAAAGTGTGTATCCCGCGCTAATGCGGATACGCTCTAACTCCAGGTCTGCTGGGGGCTTGAATGCTGATTGAATCGGACCAGCCGCAGGCAGGCGTGTGCGTAATTTTTTTTTCGTTAAGAGTTGCCCCCCCCCCCCCCCCAGACCAAAGGGAACGTCGTGGGAAAAACCGAATTTACCACCGGGAAAATCTAGTCGGGCCATTTTTGGGTCCCGGACCCCCCTCCCCCAACACCTTCTTTCAGCCCAGCCCTGGTCCAGCCCCCAGACCACACAGGCATGCGGTCTTGGCACCGTGGGCACTGGATAACACTGCGCTGCCATGGGCCAGAGAGCGGAGCGGCACAGGACGCAAGAGAAAGGAGCCTGGCCATCCCGTTGCCCCCAGGCCATGTGCTACACACGTATGTGTGCTGGTCACTTGGAGGTCTGTACTTTGGGTCCCCCGGACCCCCTGCCCCCCGGCCGTTGGAACATCGAAGTACGGGAGGAGATTGGCGTGGGTGTCCACCCCCACCCTCTTCACGAAACATGCACCATTTTCCACGCGTGTGGCACCCCCTCATGTGCTCACATCGCACACCCGTTGAACACCAACTGCCACCCCATCGGAGGAGGTGTTTATGGCGTGGCGTTACGCGCCCCCCCCCCCCCGCCCCCGGATGCCTCCCTTGGCTACCCCCCCCCCCCCTGGCCCCTCCTGGAACCAACCCCTCCGCCTGCTCACGTGGCGGGGTTCTGTGTCCAAATAAGATCGCATCCCCCCGTTTCGCCCCCATCCCCATTGTTAAACCCCACCCCCACTTTTAACCGCCCCCCACCCAACTTATAACCCCCCCCCCCCCGCACCTATAGCCCCCCCCCCCCTGCCAAAAATTGCCTCAATTTAACTAGAGCCGCAATGGGCACAAAGCGCCCGAAACAAAAATTTTATCTAGAATGCTATAACGCCGGGGTGGGGGGGTATAGGTGGGGAGTGGGCTTTACTTACCGAGCGTTCATCCTAACCCCCCCCCCCTCTTTGCGTGAGCCCCTTGGTATGCCTCCATTCTTGCAGCTTGCAAGTATCAGCCCCACCGACCTGGGCAACTTCGGATCGCTGGCAGGCATCCCCTGGATCATCCCGCTCGGGATCCTCAACGCCCTGCCCATGCTGGTAGAGCGCCGCATCGAGTACACCTACTTGTCATGGAGCGACATCATCCTCTCCATCCCATTCTTCTCCCACCAGAACCGCATCACCTCCCACCTCTTCTCCTTGGCCCTGCAGACCCAGAAAGGGGCGTACATGGCCTCCGGGCGTGGCCTCGGCAACACCTCCACATCGTTGGTGGAGATTTTCACCCTCCACTCTGTGACCAATTTCATTCCGGGCGCGAAGCTGCTGTTGTTGGTCATTTTCTATTGTGGGGCTGGTGGGGGGATTCTGTACCTCCTGTGGCCCATGATTGCCGGCATCTGCTACTTAGTGGCCCCAACCCTGTACAACCCGAAGCCCACCTACAAAGGGATGATGGAGGGTTTCGCCGAGCTGCTGACGTGGATTTTTGCTCCCGATGAGACTTTTGATGCTGATGCCTACCAGATGATCAAGAACAGCAAGAACCCCCTGGATGGGCCGGCCAAGGTCTGTGGCTACCTCCCTCCCATTTGGCTTGAAATTGTTTTACCGCCAAAGGCGGTACGATGACCCCCCAACTACAAACACACACACACGCACATGGACACGCACACACACACGCACACACACACGCACGCACACACGCACGCACACACACACTCACAGCCCACACACTGTGGATTGTACAGGCGCACGGTGCTGCACCAATGGCCTGCTCAAAAGGGAGTTGTGCACATTGTACCTCAGCTGCCCCTTTTGTAGCTTCACCGTGCATCATTCGCGGAGCACCTTGGTTGCCGTATAGTGTCAAGGCCCCGTCTAAACTAAACAAGCTCCGATTGGGGCTCCCTTTGAGCTGGCAAGAGGTAGGTAACGCCCCCCTCTGGAACAATCGGAACAATCGCGTTCTCACGGCCGAGAACAAGTCTATCACCTGTCGTTACTTTATTGTGCGCCCAGTGTTGCGTGTACGGGATTTGATTGACTCCGTGTCCTCGTCATATACACTGACTCGTCAGACTCGAGGCATGCGTAAGCTGCGGGCCACCTTTTGGTTACACAAGCTACAAGCCACACTCCCTGCTGCCTGTCCTAGCAAGGGCTTGGGAATCCCATTTGCAGGTAGAGAGTACGACAACTCCACTTTGTTTTGAGGCGGGTCTGAAGCTAATGCATGTTTCCCACGGTATTGCAGGCTCTGTGTATCAGGAGAGGCGCCAGGAATCTGCAGTGTGGCGGGCGTTTGGTCGCCTGCGACCCCCCCCCAGAGGACCTCATTTTTATCCATGTGGCCGAGTAGACTACATGGAAAGTACAATCAATGATCCGAATAGGGACTGTAAGCCATAGGCAAGCCTTTGAACGGTGATACACCTCTTCTGTAGAGTTGCAAAAAGGGCACTTATCTCGTATTGTCGAGAAGATTTCGCGTGAAGGCTTCCCCAGACTAGCAGGCCCTGCACCAATCACCCGCAGCTGTTGTTGTCGTGAACACAAGGCCTGCTTCTTTGGAAGATAGCCCGAGTGCTTTGGCAGCATCGCTATGAGGCCCCTTTTTGGTCCGTCCCACCGGACATGTCTTCCTTCTTACATTCTTCGTACGTTTGTTACATTCAGAACGGGCCACGTGGCTACAGATGCTTGACCTTTCCCTTGCCCATGAGGCACTACACCTGTACATGAAAGGTTTGCATGGTTGGCTTTCTGACAGAACCATACTTGTTCAGTCGGGCTTTGTGGTTGACACTGTGAAGAGGCTGTCGGTTGCAGGGGGGGGGGGGGTTGTGCCCGTACATGACCCGCCCCTTCAAGTGGGGTAAGGCAGGTCGTAAACGTCTGCGTGCTCAAGAAGTTCAGCGTTCTGTGTTGGAGCCGTAGCAACGCGTTCCGAACATTTACACAGATGGCTCTTATGCCAATGAGGCACCGGGTGTAGGCTTTGCGGGTTATGGTGTGTGGTTTGGACCGCTAGACCCACCAAATGTCAGCAGCCCCTTGGAGAGATCACTGCAGACCAATGACAGAGCGGAGCTAATGGCGGCTATCACGGCACTTTGTGCCGTGCCGGCTGCCTAGCCTATCCGTGTCGTGACATATAGCAAGTATGTCTATGGCGGCACCACAACATACATGAACAGCTAGTTTCTTCTTGGCCTGAGTGTGGCAAATGTAGACCTTTGGGTGTAGCTGAAAGGGCCGCTAGCGCAACGCGGGGCATGGAAGCATGTGTAGAGTTATATAGGCGTCGTGGGTAATGAGCGAGCGGATGAGCTCGTGAGTTCGGGCCGTCTTGCCCACCCAGGTTGGATTCAGTTTTTCCATGACGAGTGTGCACGCCATGGCGTGCCTCCGGTGTTGCTGCGGGGTTGAAGCTCAAGCCCATCTGGCCCTCCCCTGATGTGGTTTGTTTGCTGTGGCTTTTTTGCTAATGTCTTTGTTCTGTCCTGTTCTCCCTTTTCCCCTTGCGCATGCCATGTGCATGTCGTCTCATAGCGCTTGGTTGGATGGTTGGCGGCCGCCGAGGCCATGCCTCCCCTACAGAACCCACATTGAGTTTGGTTTGTTCCTTGCGGCATTTTGGCTTCTCAGGGTTTGCTTGGAAGTTCTTTGGCATCGAGGCATGATGTCATCTCAGAGATGCCAGGGAATGGGCTTTGGGGAGCAATAGGGCACACGAATATGCAATGTGTGTCTTGTTGTCTTGTGGTCGGTTGTGAGGGCAGGAGCCTCACACCCGACCACGTATCGGACCACATGTCCATATGGCCAAATTAGCCCTTCAGCCTTGCAGGGCCGAACACAAAACTCATGTTAGGAACATAGGCCTGTTGAGCCTCGCAGTTTGAGCATGATTGGAATTGATACCGTGGCACACCCACCCACACCCACACCCACACCCACACATCGCCCCGAAAGGGCAGCCCCCCCCCCCCCCCATGCAGGGCTGAACAATGAAGTAAATGTTTGCAGTAGAAGAAGGAGTGTAGTTGTGTTGAACCTCGGAGTTTGAGCGCGACTAGAATCATTCCCTTGGCACACACAAGCGCACGCGCACAGATAGACACACCACGCACACGCAGACCCCGACGCGGAGGGGACAGCGAGAGCTATTGAGCAAAACAACAACAAGCGAGGGCCACACCCCAGAGACTAGAGAGTGCAGAGCAAGGCCTCGGGCTACATGGCTGCTTTGCCAGAGGCCCTACCTGTCGGCTTGCTGTTGCATTGCCTTGCCTTGCCCTCTCCCACCTACAAATCCACTCGTTTGCGGTGCTACAGCTGCTAAAGAGGGAGCGTGCCTGGCAACTTTTTGGGCTACTTCTGATTCCTACCCCCTTTTTTGGGGTGAATTCTACCCCCTCCGATGAGTGAGTGGGTGGGTGGATGGAATGGGGCGATTTGGGATGATTTCCTTCATGGACTGGGCCCTTCCCGGCTGGGGATATGGACCATCCCCTTTCTATGTGGATGTGGGCTGGCCCCTTTCCGGTTGGGGATACGGACTGGCCCCTTTCCCTCACCTATTGTTCCCCAGTTCTCCTAGTTTGATGCGTTTCAGGGCTACAAGGTGCATCTATGTGTATTTTGAAACAAGCACGGTGAGCTGGGTACATGGTGATACATTCAGCGTGTCTGCTGCGGAGAATCAGTTTTTGCCCCTCATGTCCTCAGACCTCTTTTGCTTTTGTTATGGAGTTGAGTACTGGGGACAAGGTGTTCTACACCAGGTCTGTCGGGTGGTTGGCCTTTTGCACAATGGGCATGTGGAGTTGGGGTATGATCCAGGTGGTGTGTGTGTCGTCAATCATCGATGCCCTTTGGACTCCATCTCCTTTGGTATCGTCTCTAGCACCATCCCCATCAATTCCCACAATTGACGTCTCTCCGGAAGTCCCTTTGGACCCCTTGTTGATGGAAGCCCTGTTGGGACCCACGGCATAGTGGCCGCCGGTTGGAAACCCCCATCCCGCCATGGTGACCGGTAACACTGGTCTACGGCATGATTGTAATTCTGTCCTATCCTATTGTATGTATGTCTATACGTATGTATGTATGCATGTTTCGCAAATGGTATGTATGCATATACGTATGTATATGTATTGATGGATAGATGGATGGATGGATGGGTGGATGTATGCACGCATGTTTCGCAAATGGTTTGTATGCATGCATGCATGATGTGTGCACGTGTGTCTGTGTGTTTGTACGTGCATGTATACGTGTATCCTTACCTTGCACAACACATCTTTTTGAGAAAGTATTTGCATTTGCACAAGAGAATGGTGTATATGTTGACTGTGGACCAAGTGCCATCCCGGAAAGCCGACTCCTTGTGTCTGGCCCCCAGGAGAAGATTTTTGGGATGGACGGGCTGACCAATGTGGATGAGCGACAGAAATTCACGCAGGATTGGGAGAAGGCGCTGAAGGGCGGGGCCATGAAGAGTAGCCTGCAGTCATTCTGGATCTTCATCTGGTGGGAGTTTCTCCACAATCTGGATGGGGATTACAATGACCCGACCACCGACTCTCTTTTCCTCGACCTCATCTGGAAGCCGCTGCTAAGCCCCCGCAACGATGACCGTGACTTGATATACGAGAAGGTTCCTTGCTGCCCAGGGAGAGTGAGTCGGAGTAGCCCCCCCCCCCCTTTCCCCTGAGGGCGTGGTGTTTTTGCTGCTTTTTTTTTTTTGAAGAGGTGGGGTCACGAAATGTTCGGTGCCCTTGGCACCAGGTTTCCCAGCAGCTGGTCAACAGAAGCCCCGTTGAGCTTCGGGCACAGATGCCTGCCTGAGATTAACAATGAGCAAAAAGTTGGGTTCACTGAACATAGAGTGTCCGGACCCGCATTGTAATGTGCACCTCTTGTGAAGTGGGGGTCCGGGGCCGTTGTTGACGGGATTTGCAATGCATCCCATTGAGACCCTTTGACGAGGGGCTGGAGGGGGTCCAGTCGACGACCTCTGTTCACGCCAGGATGTCAGCGCATGCAAGCCAAAACACGGAAATCCGGGGATGCACAATCCGGTGCACGAAGTGGTTTTGTCTTTCGCAGTTTTCTGCCTCAATAGTCGAACAACCCCAAATTCTCGCCCCGATTTCTTTGATATTGTGACCACGGAATGACCCGAAGGCCACTTCGAAGCGTATTTTGCACCCTCTTCAGGTGGGTTTCGCCCCATTTTGGCCAGTAGGTGCTGGGGGTTAACAAGCTCCGCAATCGGGGTAACCACCACCCCTTGCCGGGTCACAAGCGCCCGTCGCTGTGTAACAAGCACTCTTTGCCGGGTACAACGTGCCCCGCCCAAGGCAAGGGGCTGGGGCACAAACTGCCTCGGCAGGTGTCAGCCTTGATGGCCGGTAAAACCGAACATTCCAGCTCCGGATCGCGTGGTGCTATGACCGCTCAGAAAGCACCGCTTGTAAAGCATGTCTCACGCCCTCTCTCTTCTCACCCCCACTCGTCCACTGGGTCCTGAGGGGTTCCGAGGGCAAGGGCTGGTGCAGCGTCCGTCTCCAGAGGCTGAACAAGCCGAACTGCCACACCGGAATCCCTGTGACTGTGCACGAGGAGAAAGAAACAAGCGTATTGCATGATTCACACCGGATTTTATCCCCCTGAATCGGCCATTGAGTGTTTGAGGGGAGGGGGGGCAGGGTGGTATGGGGGGATGTGTGGGGGGTTGCGGGGAGCGATTTCGTGCATACTATCCAGGGAGGGGTGGTGGGGTCCAAAGACGCGATGTGCACAGCGCAAAGCGGAATGGAGTTGCCGTTTGCCTCGGCGCATGAAATCCCAGGGACCACAAAATGATCAGTGCGACGCGGCGGCACACGGTCCACCAATCGCCCCCGGCCTGGACCCTCCCCTCCCCTTTGTGTCACCCGCCCCGGCCCAGCCCGCCGTCCCGCCCCCCCCCTCCCTCCGAAATGGATTTCCCTTTCCACCCGCGATCAACAGGTGGACGAGGTGTGGAAGGCCCAGGGCCACGCGGTCCACTACGGGCCCCTGAGCAACTTCCTCGCGGAGTACCACCGGATGGGGCTGGTCACGCTGTCCCCCGACCCGAGCGCGCCCACTGTCATCGAGTGGAACCCCATGGGCCCCGACCGCTCGGTGCTGCAGGACGGCTGGCACATCCGCCGCACGCAGCCCTTCTTCGAGCTCGTCCAGCTGCAGGGCGCCGCGGCCTTCAAGTACCTCCTCTGGCTGGCCATCCCGATCTTCACGTTCCTGAAGCGGATGCAGTACTACCCCTACGACCGGGTCCACGAGGCCTCGTGGTGGGCGGTGGCCACCATCGCGTACTTCCTGCTGTACGCCGTGCTGCAGGTGTGCGATGTGGTGCTGGTCAGAGCGGGTGGGGATGGGGGAGGGCACGGAGTCCCGCGGCCCCGCACTCCCTCCCCCACATCCGAGTGGCATATGGATGGGACATTTTCCAGTGACAGTGATGGATTTAGCACAGATGTCATTGACACCAGAAGGAAACGGCGAGGGGCAGGGGTGTAGGGCGTAGGCCTGACCGGAGACCAGATTCGACAGGCGCCAGTGGCGCCCTCAGGACAATGCGGACAATTGGTGGAGGCGCTTGACGGCGCCTTGCCGGACACATGAACCGCTTGATGCTGCCGCTCCGCCGCGTTGTTACTTGTAGTACTGTTGAGAATACCACAGTGTATCTGGAGGCGACGACCATCATTGATTTATGGCTACATCCGAATGGCATATGGACAATGCATTGGTCATGTTTTGGAGGTGCTCAAGGGTTGGGGTTTGTGGGGGCGGGGGCTTGGGGGTGTGCAAACAAATTAGGGGGGGGGGTCGTACCTAGTCCCATATGACATATACCCACTATCATGACAAAAAAATCAAAAACAGCCGAAAAAGCTCCGGCTTTGCGTCAAAATATCCTTTATCCATCCCCCCCAGCCCCAAGACAAACAGCCATATATACATATATGTATATATATGGTATATACCATCCCTAGCCCGCCCTCCCCATCTCCTCTGAAATACAAGAAGGGTACGCACCCACACAAGGTTAGCCTGAGACCAACCAAGTAGTTCCTAAACGTTTTCAAAAGTTTCCAAGAAGTTTCCAAACGTTTCCAAAAGTTTCCGGATAATATACGCATGTACGTACGTATGTTTATGTGGAAATATATGTAAAAATATATATTTTCAGAGTGTTACACGAGTGCACTCGGGTGACATTTGTCAGCGCTTTCGTGCCACTCCCCCCGCTGGTCCATGAGACGCCACTTCCCGTGGAACACAGGGCCTTGTGGACCGCTTCGGCGCGGACTCCACCAACCCCTACGCCGCGATCGGGCTCAAGTGCGTCGGGTTCGGCATCGCGGTCGTCATCGTCGCCGGGTTCGCGTTCAGCCCCGGCCGCCTGGTGCAGGTTGTGGGCCTGCTCTTCATGCTGAGCGTCCTGCTGGCCTGGGCTGTGGAGGTGGCCTGCTTTGGGTGCCACTTTCACGTGCGGTGCACCCTCCCGCGGCTGATCGGCCGGTCCTTCACCCGCCTGGGCTTCGTCTGGCGCCTCTCCCGGGGGCCCGTCCTGCTGCTGTACCGCCTGGCGTTCCTGGTCATCGGGACCGGCCTCGTTGTCGTGCAGCTGCTGCTGGTGACTCTGCAGTACTTCCACACGATGTGGATGTTCAACCGCCACGTCGCCCACCTCAAATAGCCCGAGACGAGCGCCAACGGCGGGTCGTCGGTTGGCCTCAGAGGGGGGGGAGGGGATCTACGGGGAGTCACGCCATGAGAGTTTCGCATGTCCGCCCCCCCCCCTTTTCGGCCTTGTTCCCCTTTTTAGTTAACGCCATTTGAAGCTTGGTGTTTTTGCCACATGGCTGTACGTGGGGACTCAAATTCCTACCGGGATTGCCCAAATTTCTACCAAGATGACCCAAATCCTACCAAGATGGCCCGATGATGGAGGGACACGGATTTGTGTGGGCATAATCGTCAAATTCGGAGACACTCATTTTTGCACCTTTGCGATCCCCTACAATGACCCATACAACCAAACAAACACATTTCCACCACAAAGGGGTAAATAACCCCCCCCCGTCTTAATTTTTCAGAATTCTGCGCCAAACCTCATGGTGTCACATTTCGTATGGTCCCCTTGCCCCCGCCCCCCCCGGTTGGCGGTCAACTGTTGGCGCTTGGTGGGTAACTGCCGGCAGTTGGCGATTGACCACCGCTGCGGGTCCCGGATTTCTCGTCAGCGGAAACAAAATTTTGTCCCTTTTAGTCACCCCTGATCCAAGCGGTTGCATGCGTCTGTACATTTTCGCCGTGATGTTTCTTTTGGGCCCTTCGGACGCGCCCACTACCGCTTCGTCCACCCGGAGTGTGAGGGGCTGTGATATGATACAGCACTTCCGGGCGGGAGTTTTGTGGGCTTTTCGATGCAAAATCATAGCAAATGGGGTTTTTGGAGAGTAGATGATGGAAAAAGGGATGAATAACGCTTCAGGGTTTTCTGTTCTCATTCGGGATGGCGCTGTGCCGAGGCTTTATGTTGCTGAGTCCCGACTGAAGGCCTTGATCCTGGCCCCTGTTCCGGCCACGGCCCCGGTCTGGCCGGAGTGTTTGCCGTTGCGGGGCCTTTCATTTTGAGGGGGAAGTGCAGTCGGAGGCTCGTGCTGCAGTGCGGGAGCAGAAGCGCCCGAACGGTGGCATTTCTTTGGCCGGGACAGGGGGGCAGGAGGGCGCTTTGCGGTGGAAAGCGCAGACACCGTGTCGTCCAAACGACCGTCTGCAGAGGTGTTGTTGCCGCATGTTTTTGGGACTGCGGACTTTGTGGTCCCACCGTTTGTGGAATAGAACTGGCTCCCTTTTGTTGCGGTTTCGAATGGGACTTGTTTGCTCTGCTGCGCATTGGGGCTGTCTGCAGCGGCGGTGGTGCGCTGGGGCCCAATGTGAAGGTGGGGGGCTCCGGGGGCCAGGGGGCTCTAGACGTGCAGCGCAGTTGATCAGATACTGCGAAATCCGGTGCCGAGGACAACGTTCGAGGCTCAAAGTGGTCCACAGTGTTCGGACTGGGGGGGACCTGTAATGCCGTGTGCACTTGTTGTGAATTGTGGGTCCGGGTGATTTCCGCAGCCGTTTTAGACGGAACTTCAGGTCAGGCCCATGGAGCCCCCTCGAAGAGAGATTGGGTGTCCGGTTGACGCACGCCTTCCCCGGAGTTGAAAGGCCACACCCCAACCCCCGCGCTGCACGAACGCCCAAATGGTGCATTTGCGGGTGCAATGCCCCGGTGTGTGCGTCCTGAGGCGGTGCGTAGGCCGCAGCCCCCGCGGGGGCCTGGGTGCCGTTGCTGTTGTTTGCTCCGAGGGCTGTCATTTGTGCACATGGTTGGTTTTGGGTCGAAGAGCGCACATTTCGTGCCGAAACACGTAGCTTCCGGACACTGATGAGTCTTTCTTTTTTTGGGTCCAACGCTTTGGTTTGAGACCGCGTGATTTGCCATTTTTGTTGAGGCCGTGAATCGGACATGTTACATGTTGAGACTGGGGGTCGCTGGGACGTGGTCCTGTCTTCCACCATCAGCGACGTCATTGTGCAGTCTGAGGGCCCATGGGCACAGCACATGTGCCTACCGCTGCGCGACCACTGTCTTTTGACTTCTTGGTGCCACCGCCCCGGGGGCACCCGTGCCTCGTCTCACTGTGCGACACGAAGGACCCCACGGGCTTGTAGGCCACTGGCCAGCCCATTGTCTTTCTACGTCACGTGCTGAACGCTGCTGGTGCCACAGTGCTTTGCCTTCGGCGGTTATGACCGCGGTGCGAAGAGGACTCCCTCAGCTAGAGCCTGGGGGGCGTGCGGGGTGGGCTGACACCGGACTGTGGCGGGTTCCTTTCGTGCAGAGGGGCCCTGGTAGCGCCTCGAGTAGGGGCCGGCAGCCCCCACCCCTCCGCAGGCGTGCTGCTGCGTCGACACAGTGCGTCCGTTCCAGCTATTCGCTCGGGGCGTCGCGTGCTCCCCCGAGCGCCACTATTGGTGGGCAGGGGGACCTTGTGGGTTCGAACCCGCCCCCAAGCCCCCACTGAGACGAGGGTCAGGGTGGGTGGGTGCGTCGGGCTGGATTGCCAGCTTGCTTCAACCCTCGGGGGGCCCGGCCATTCACCTGGTTTGTGTTTATTGTTCTGAATGAGGTTAGTGTTAGAGGCCATGTGTGTGGGGCAGGTGCTGACAGTGTCACCACCACCACCCACGTGACAGTCCATACATCACCATGCACGGGGGCAGCTCCTGATTGCAGGGAGGACAAGAGGCTGCCATGTGGGCCTCATCGAGCGATGCAATACAGAGCAGGACGCTGAATCTGATGGGTCCTGTTCCAGGCATGACGTGGGTGAAAACCCCACGCCCTGGGGCCATTGGGTGGGCGGGGGTCCGATGAATTGGCCATGTTCCCCATCTTGCTTCCGCTCGCGCATCGGGTTTCTCAAGCACTTGCCCTGTTAGGGGCCGACCTGTCGAGGGATGCGGCAGGCGATACGTTACGTGGGTAGTGACAGTGTCAACCCGACATCCGATTCGTTTTGTTGGCATCGGCTAACTGCTTCCGTGCTTTTCGTCCACGTACCTGTGCCCTACGGCATCTGCTGTGCCGCTGTCCTTCCTGCCCCAGCTTTAACTACCCACACCGAATGTTTGCACCCCTATTTGTGGCCATTTCCTAGTTTGTGGTGGTCTATTTCTACACTCACAGTGGTCCCGTTCAGGTTTGGACCTATTTGGGTACGGACCAACACCCCTGTATTCACCCGTATTGGGGTTTGAATCCATGGGAAGTTCCGGTGGCACCCTACTGTCGTTTCTGAAGGCACAGGTGCACCTTTCCCTGATTGTATATTGTACTGACTGGTTTGCCTCTGCTAGAGTGACCCCTGTTTGATGTTGTTGCTTACCGCCTTCGATTTGGCCTATTGGGTATGTAGGCCAAAATGTGGTGGGTTTAGCCCATGGGAAGTTCCGGTGGCACCCTACTGTCGTTTCTGAAGGCACAGGTGCACCTTTCCCTGATTGTATATTGTACTTACTGGTTTGCCTCTGCTAGAGTGACCCCTGTTTGATGTTGTTGCTTACCGCCTTCGATTTGGCCTATTGGGTATGTAGGCCAAAATGTGGTGGGTTTAGCCCTACAACCCATGTAAACCGGATGTTTCTGATGACATTCGGCAGTGACATGTATCCACGCCAACCCCCTGCGGGCTGGTTTTCGGAACCATCAATTGTGTGATTCGGCTTTTGAAAAGTTCTCCATTTCTGGTCAACCCTAAAGCCAGCCCAGACCAGCTCCGGCAAACAAGATGTGCAATCAATTGCTGAACGTTGTACAGAACCACAGACAAACGTTACACATCAGCCTATCTCTTTGCAGTGAGCGTTTTTGGCCGTATTCCTGATCTATGCTGCTTGCCTCGTGCCCGCCTCGGGTCCTGGGCCGCGTGCTGTTTTGAGTGAAAATGAGCATCGAAGGAGGGAAGAAACAGCAGTGCACCGAGCTAGTCTCCACAACATTACTCCCATGTTGGTGTTGCACGTGTCTGCTGGTGCTCAACCGCACGACCCTGTATGCAATCAACAAAAAGAGGAGGCAGTTCGTGACACGCAGGCCAGGCTTGTGCCCCAAATGGGATTTTGGTAAGGTGGTGACTGCCAAATGATTGGTACCTATGGCCAAACGATAGGTACCTACGGCCAAACGGTAGGTACCTATGGCCAGACGATAGGTACCTATGGCCAACCAAAAGACAGGTACCTATGGCCAAACGATAGGTACCTATCGGTAAACAATAGGTAGCCATCGCCAAATGATAGGTACCTATGGCCAAACGATAGGTACCTATGGTCAAACCATAGGTACCTATCGCCAAACGATAGGTACCCATGGCGAAACGATAGGTACTCATGGCCAAACGATAGGTACCCATGGCCAAACGATCGGTACCCATTGCCAACCCATAGATACCTATGTTGCCTGTGGCCGCCGCTTTTGTGGTAATGGGGCTATTGAAAAACGGTTTGCGCAGGGGGAGGGGGGTCGTGTGAGCCCCCTGAAGGAGGGGGGGGGGGTTGGTGAAGGGCTCGGGTGATAGGCCAGTTCAAAGTGGCCAGTCTAAAGAGTTTAATGATGACTCACCACCTGCGCCGCGAAGCGGCCCGGAAGCTTTTTTTCCTTTTTTTTCAAAAAAGATTCCCCCAAATGATACATACGCCAAATGATAGGTTCCCGTTGCCAAACGATAGGTACCTACGGCCAAACGATAGGTTCCTATTGCCAAACTATAGATCCCTATGGCTAAACCATAGGTACGTACGGCCAAACGATGGGTACCTATGGCCAAACGATAGGTATCTACCAAACGCCAGCTACGTATCGCCGAACGAATGATACCCGTCGCCAAACAATAGGTATCTATCACCGAACGATAGGTACCTACGGCCAAAAATAGGTCCCTATGGTCAAAGGATAGGTACCTATCAACAAACGATAGCTACCTATGGCAAAACAATAGGTACCTATCGCCAACCGATAGGTGCCTGTGGCAAAACGATACTTTCCTATGGCCAAACGATAGGTACCTCTCGCCAAAGGATAGGTACCTATGGCCAGACTATAGGTACCTATGGCCAAACGATAGGTGCCTATGGCCAAACGATAGGTACCTATGGCCAAACGATAGGTACCTGTGGCACAAGTGATACTTATCTATTGCAAAACGATAGCTACCTATGGCCAAACAATAGGTACCTATGGCCAAACCCATAGGTACCTATCGCCAAACGATAGGTACCTATGGTGAAACGATAGGTACCTACGGCCAAAACATATGTACCTATGGCCAAACGATATGTACCCACGGCCAAACGATAGCTATCTATCGCTAGAAGATAGGTACCTATCGCCAAATGATAGGTACCTATGGCCACACGGTAGGTACCTATCGCCAAAGGATACGTGCCTATGGCCAAACAATAGGTGCCTATGGCAAAAAGATAGGTGCCTATGGCCAAATCACAGGTACCTATGACCAAACACTGGGTACCTATGGCCAAATGATAGGTTCCACTGGCCCAACAATAGGTACCTCGCCGGTCCTCGCCACATCCCCCCGATCCTCCCCGCGTCCTCCCCCGTCCTCCCCGCATCCGCCCCGCTCCTCCCCGCATCCTCCCCGGTCCTCCCCGCATCCTCCCAAGTCCTCTCTGCATCCTCCCCGATCCTCGCCGCATTCTCTCCGCTCCTCCCCGCATCCTCCCCAGTCCTCCCCGCATCCTCCCCAGTCCTCTCTGCATCCTCCCCGATCTCCCCCGCATCCTTCCGGCCCCCCCCCCGCACCCTCCCCGAGCCTCCCCGCGTCCTCCCCGATCATCCCCGCATCCCCCCGCATCCTTCCCGCATCCTCCCCGGTCCTCCCCGCATCCTCCCCGATCACCCTCACATCCTGCCCGATCGCCACCACATTCTCCCCGGTCCACCACGCATCCTCCCCGGTCCTCCCCACATCCTCCCCAATCCTTCCCGCATCCTCCCCGCATCCTCTCCGATCCCCCCCGCATCCTCCCCGCATCCTCCTCGGTCCGCTCCGCATCCTCCCCAATCCTCTCCGCATCCTCCATGGTGCTCCCCGCATCCTCCCCGCTCCTTCCCGCATCCTTCCCTATCCTCCCCGCATCCTCCCCAGTCGTCCCCGCATCCTCCCTGCTCCTCCCCGCATCCTCCCCGATCCTCCCCGCATCCTCTGCGATCCTCCCCGCATCCTCCCCGGTCCTTCCCGCATCCTCCTGTCCTCCCCGCATCCTCCTCAATCCTCCCCGCATCCTCCTTGGTCCTTCCCGCATCCTCTCCGCTCCTCCCCGCATCCTCCCCAGTCCTCCCCGCATCCTCCTCAGTCCTCCCCGCATCCTCCCCGATCCTCTCCGATCCTCCCCGCATCCTCCTCGATCCTTCCCGCTACCTCCCCGGTCCTCCCCGCATCCTCCCCGCATACTCCCCACATACTCCCCGGTCCTGTGGGTCTCAATCACTGGTACCTATTTAGGCCTGCATGGTTTTTGGAGTAAAGATATCGCAATGCGTAGCCACACTCATGGTTGTCTGCAGGAATTTGGCATGAAGTGGCGATTGTCCCATTTTCAAAGAACATGTGTTAGAGCAGCAGTAATGGAAGTTTTAGGGAAAGCCCCGGTGTCTAGATATGTGTTGTGCACTCCTTTGTCAGTTTTTTGGTTCTTTTATTGTGCCCGAGGTTCTTGCTCTTTATGTGATTGTTGTTCATGGATTCTTGCAATGAACTGTTCACAATCACTGAGATCTTCCAACGTCTTCACTTTGTTGGCTGGCTGGTGTATGAGAAAGGGTACCAAGTACTTTTATGCAGCACATCTTTTGTCATCTTCTGCAAGTGCAAGTTATAGGGTAAGGATGGTTAGCAATGGGCAAACGTGGTTTACAACCAAAACCTACTGCACAAACACAAGTTGTGAGTCCTCACCAAAAACCTTCGTGTTGAGCTCCAGTTCCTTCAAAATTAATACGGGGACCTCACGGTTCATGCACAGCTAAAGGGACAAGTACAACCAAGTTTAGTGTAGCACATGTCGCATAGGCTCTGGGTGTAGTAGGTGTCGCATGTACAGATTTGGTACGTGTAGCAGGTACTGCAGACGTGGCACAAATGCAGCAGGAGTTGCTGGCAGGGCTGTTGCAATTACCCATATTGCATTTTTCTTTTGCTAAGGATTGCCCTCAAGGGCCACCCTCTTGGCTGGTAACTGCCAACGGCCAGCAGTTAATGGCCTAATTTTTGTTCAATCAGCACCGCATGTTCCACTGTCAGTCGAATGCACTTTGTTGCCCCCGGACAGGGAAGAGGATAGGGTGCCCTGGCTTCGACCCACACTCGGGCCTGTCACTGACCCTTGACCTACTTTGTGAACTCTCAGCGGACCCTCGGTGCAACTTCGGTCACGACTTAAAAACAAAAGTTGAATGCACTTTGTTGTCATGTAATGGTCAAAGGTGTTTGTCACGGGCCGGTGGTGGCTGGCCTGGCACTGTCTGCCAGAAAAAGAATTGCGACATCGTTGTTGGTGGGTTGCACTGGGACATTTTTTGTTTTTCCCTACGGATGTGTGTGGAGTTGCCTCCCCCTACAAGCCAAATTGCATACAGGGCGGGTCAATCGCGTGTCCCATGTCTTTGCTCACATTTCGTGACGCACTTTCCCCTCTCCACAAAGCACCATGGGCAGGGATGGCATTGGACATCCTCTTTTGGTTCATACCTCGTCGGTGGCGAGATCTGCAGGCCACATGCGCTGGTTCAGCGTCAAAGTGGCACTGTGCACTGCCTTCTCGATGGTCGCCGTGTTCTTGGTGGCCTCTGGTAGCACATCTTCGACGGCATCATCGCTTCTCTTCGCATCGCGGTACAAACCCCACAGGCCCGTGATGGCTCTTCGCCAGGCATCAGCAGCGGGTGCCCATGCCTCCCATTTGCCAGCAGCCCCCACGAGTGCTTCCCCGTCGCCTGGGTATGCTCCCTTGCAAATCCTCATCTCTCATCCAGTGTTGGGGCCCACCCTTGTCCTCGCTGTGGACGGGCCTCACCTGAGGTCTGGTGCAGCCATTCTGGACCCTATCGGATGCCCGATTTACCCGCCTGCAGCGTATCAAATCGCGTCTTTCGCCAGCCTCAGCCCTCTTTGAGATGCACATCCCCCTCTTTGAGAAGCACTTTTTCCCACGAGGAACCCCCCTTTTTTCTGAAGGACACCCCCGCTGCACATTGTGCACCGTCGGGGTCGCCGCCGACCGCTGTCGGTTGATTGCCCACGGCCGCCTGGCGTCTGGTGGACCGCCAACCCCTGGCGATGGGCCACTAGTCCGGGGACCACACATCTCCCGTGGCAGCCTCTTTCCAGCGCCTTCGGGATCCCTCTGCGTGCACCCCAGTCACTCTGCGACAGCGGCTGGCGCAGGTATTCCGGACTGCATTGGATTTTAGTACAGGGCGAAGTCCTGCAGACTTTCAATGCCCCGCACACGAACATTCATCGAAATGTCTTCGAACTTCGTCTGGCACATGTCCGTGACAAGGCGTGGCTGAGGCGGCAGCACAAAGGCCATTCTGGAGGAGCGCCCGGTCACTTGTGCCATCATCGTCTTCCCCGATCGGCAGCTTTGGAAGGAGCGGTTTCCCATGTTTCCAGCCCCACACTCCCTGCGCCTTGGTACAGCATGTGGGCCCAGCAGGGCAGGGCCAAAGGCTGGGGGGGGGGGCGGGGGTCCGGAGGTGCAAGTAATTGGGGGGGGGGGCATCCGCCTGCTTTGTCAACTGCGTGGGGGGCCTGCGGTGCGCGTGCATTGTGCTCGCACGGTGGGGCCCGCACAGCAGGTTTTGGGGGGGCCACGCAGTACGCGTTGCGCGGGGCGCTTGGCGCAGGCCGAGGGGCGGATGCGGTATGGAGCGCCATGTGCAGCGCGCTCCGGTGGCTGCTGTGGTACGTGAGCAGCAATCGCCAATGGATGATGGACAGGGGCAGTAGGGCTTTCAACTCCGGGGGGGGGGAGGAGGTCAATAGAGCCCCCCAAAACTGGGGGGGGGGGACCCCCCCTCCCCCGAGAAAGGGCGCAATTGACAGGACCATTGATCAGTTGTTATGAACTCTGGCGCCGAAAACTTTTTTGCGCATAAAAAATGGTCAAATTTTTTCCCCCATGGCAAATGATGACTTTTCTGGACCCCCTTGACGCGCTGATTCCAAAAATCCCACTTTCATTTTTTGCCGAATTTTTGGGTCTGGGTCTCCGAGGCCCGGGGGCCAGTCTCGGTAGGATTTTGGGGTCCCGTCAATGGAGCCCCTTTTTTTTGAGGGGGGTCTCTAGCCAGGGGGGCTCTATCGAGCCCCCCCCCCCCCCTTCCAATTGAAAGCCCGCCTGCCCCAGCGTTGCAGGAGGAGCCCCCCCAGACCAAAGTGACCATCGTGGGGAACCACAACATTTACAAGAGGGAAAATCTTGTTGGGCCGTTTTTGCTGCGCACACTTTTGGGTCCCAGATTACCCCCCCCCCCCCGTCTCTTCCAATGTTCGGCTGATGATGGACCAGCGCGGACCGACACTGGCCTCCTCCCAGAGAAGCTGGCCTCGTCTGACGCCACGTGCAGCGTGTCCCTTTGCTTTGTTTCCCCCTCAGATCGCCAGCCCTACAAACTTCGCAACGACGTGTGGGTCCCTGGACGAGTGCCCCTTCCGGACGGACGGGGTCCGCTCGGCACCCCACGTCCCCTTCGGGGCCAGCGTCACAGGGCCCTCGACAGAGCCCGGGGGCCTGGGCCGCCGCCCTCGTCTGCTTTGTGGCCGTGGGAGGGACCGTCGTCCGCACCGTCCGGGCGTGGGTCCGGGGGGGCGCCGTACGGCGTTCAGGCAGCGCCCGCCCCCAGAGCGTAATGTTGGCCACAGGGACCGAAGAGGACCGTCCGGGAGACGCGGAGCCCGCGACCGCCCTCTCCGACGACCTGCCCCGGGCCGCGACCGCCAACCGTCGGGGGGAACGTGCGGCTGCTTCCGGCGGGGGGGGCGGCGGTGATGCGGACGCGGAGGGCGGCGAGTCCGCGGCGCGCACGCCGCAGGTCGTGCGCCTCACGGACGCGCGGACGCGGCAGCGGATCACGCTCGTGGGGACCATGCACTACAACCCGGCGTCGGTGCGGCGCGCGCGGTCGGAGGTGGCGGCGGTGAGCGCCGCGGGGGCGGGGGAACCGGCGCAAGCGTTGGGCGCCGTCGTGGTTGAGTCGTGCCAGGCGCGGTGGACACGCTCGCTGGAGCTCGCACCGCCGAATTCATTTGTGGCGCGGTACTTTCCTTCCGGCCAATCGTTTCCATTGCCATTCCCATTCGTTTTCTCCGAATGTCCAGGGCAGGCGGGGGAGGGGGGTTTGAGGTCCGCAATTTTTCGTGATTTTCCCGCAATTGCTTTGGCTTGCCCCCCTCGCGTGCTCGTTGGTGCCCTGTGTGTCCCCTGTGCAGAGGTAGTGCTCCTCGAGGCTTCGGGAGGTTCGGTTGAGGCACTGCGATCTTCCCGCAATTTTCCCGCAATTTTCCCGCAATTTCTCCGCAACTTTCGCGCAATGTTTCGTAATTGGATTGGACGCTCGCTGACCGCTAACCCCCCCCCCCTGCCCAGGGGCGAGGGCGGGGGATGAAAATCTTGCCTGTGGACTATTCTTCCGCAGTGTCAGCGCAGTCGTATTGTATGTGGGCATTGTAGCCATACCATTAGAAAGCACCTCCGCCCCTACAAAAGCACGGAAAAGGGCGTGAAAAGCACAACACGCCAAGCACATGCATTGTGCTGCGGGTTGCCGAACGCCCTCTCCTGCCACGCCCACGGCCCAGTGTCACTGTCCTTTGCCTTTCTCACTGCAATGGTTCGCCGTCTCATGATACTCCCCTCGCGACAACCCGATACCCCCCGTCAAGGGCGGGGCCTTGATGTTGTAAAGGGACAAAGAAACTCTTTTACGCCAATCCACGAATTCAGGGCGCGGGGGGGGTGGGGACTTTATGGACGACGATGTCATAAGAGTAGTGCAAACCCCCCTCCCTTGTCTGCCTGGTCAGCAGCACAGGAATGCAGTATCCGAGGTCTATGCGAGCGAACCTCTGCCCTTCTCCCTTGATTTCCAGGGGATTGATGCGTCCCACTCCAAAGTTTGGAGTTACCCCAACCCTAAGAGAGAAACGTAAGCGCGGTGCGCGCGGTGCACCACGCGGTGCGCGCGCGGTGCGCACGTTTCTCTCTCACCACACTCTCGCCAACCCCCACCCAAACCTCACCCAACCTATTGAAGCCCCTCCTCGTGCGGCCGCCGATTCATTTTCATCCTCAAGCCATTTTGGACCACTTTTTGGGTTCATCCCAAGTCAATCCCACCGCCATTTCGGACCAGGTATCTGATCCCTTCGGAGATGCAGGCCGCCGCCGACGAGGCGGTGCGCCTGGGCGTCCCGGTGCTGCTCGGCGACACGGACACCCGCGACTTCGTGCCGCGCCTGAAGGAGCTCCTCCTGGAGACCCTCGCGGATCTTGCGCGCCCTCTCGACGGCTGGCGGCGCTACGGGGACGACGTCGGCCGTGGCCTGACCGCGACCCTCGACACGACGGACGTCGAGGACAACGCTCTGTTCGAGGGGACCCGCGCCCTCGGGGTCGCGGACTTCGCCTTCGACCCCCTGGCGGTGCTGGGGGTGGCGGTGTCGCTGATCCGCTACCCCGCGGCGTTTGCTCTCAAGGCGCCGAAGGCCTTCTTCTTGGCGGCGGGCGCCTTCACGGTGCTCGGCGGCTCCCTGGACGCGGCCGCCTCGTTGGATGCCGCCGCGGCCCCATCGCCGGTGGAGACGCCCATTGTGGCGGCGCTGGGGACCATCGACGTGCTCGCCCCGCTGCTGCTGGCGCGCCTGATGCTCGTCGGGTTCTTGGAGGAGCGCAACGCCCGGCTGGCGCGCTCGATCCGTCAGGCCGCGGCGGAGCGCGGGGGGCCGGTCGTGGCCATCCTTGGGGGCCTCCACGTCAATGGGGTCGCACGGCTGCTAATGTCTCCCGAGACTCCAAAGGCTGACAGCTCTGATCTGGGGGGCACTTGGTGGGCTGCGGACACCAACAGCTACAGCCCCACGGTGCTTGAAGTCGACGAGTAGGAGCAGACGGCCCTTGAGGAGCCCCTGTCGGGGCGCTTCCCGAACCTCATATCCAGACTCTGGTGGCCCCACCCGGTGCAGCTTCCAGGCACCAGCAACGGGGGGGGGGGGGGTTCGGTCCAGGAACGTGACACCCCCCCCACCCCATCCACACCTTGGCCATTTCGTGCAGCTTAGCGGCCCCGGTGGCAAGCCACCCAGAAGACTGTCGATGATGCATGCATGTCCATCCCATGTTGTTCGCATGATGGGGCTTGTGCTACAGCAGCGATTGTGCAGCCACTTCTGTTTGTGCGAGAATCCGAGCAGCCGGTTGACGTTGAGCCAAAGCATAGCGATATCGCAGGCTCATGGCAGACCTCAAAGCAGGTATCGTCTGCCGGCATGCCACCGCCGTGTGCACATCTGTCCGGCATGCCCGCACGCAACGGGGGCATTCCATCAGGAGCAGTGCAACAATTTCCATTGCCTGGAGCCCACAGGGGATGCCATGCACGCAGTGCGCACGCAGTGCGAAGTTTTGGATGTCGGCAAATACTCGCACCCTCGCTACCTTTTGGTGGTAAAACATTGATCATGTGCCCTTGGTTTCCTATAAAGGAAAAGTGCTTCCATAAATCGTCAAATATTTTTGGATTGTACATTTTTCTGAAATGGATTCCGAGGAAATAATACGGGCACCACCAACCGTATTACTTGGGTGAGTATCCCAGCCTCTGCGTGCGCAGTATGCACGCAGTGCAAGAACTTCCCCATAGGCCACAGGGGGTACTTAGCCACAAGCCTTACACTGACACCCCTCTCAAAGAATTGACCAAGTCTTGACATGAACAAAAGGTGGAGACGAAGGAATGTTGACCTGCCCCAATGCACAAATGGCAGCTCCTCCGAGGCTTTTGGAAGCATATTCATGCAAAAGTCCCCGGGTGAGGAGGCATCAATATGGCTCCACATCTTTTGCAGTCTCAGATCAGGGCAGGTCAGGGCAGCACCCAAAAAGAGTGTGGATTGTTCATTGCTGTCTCTTGACTCCCAAAGTGGGGAGATGCCAATATGGCTTGATAACCCTTGCCATCGAGGGGTCCCCAAAGTGGTGAGGAAGCAAGATGGCCTTCAAACTCTTTTTGGCTCAGGGCTGCCAATGTAGGGAGGAACAATGGCCACATAGCCCCCGCCATCTGGGGGCCACACTCAAGAAAGAGCGGAGATTAACAGGAGTGGTGATCGTTGGGTGCCAACAATTACATACTGTGAATCTCCATAATATTGTGAACACTTTGAATACATTGAGGTTGTGTGTGCAAATTTTCTTTTCACGGGTCACAGAAGTGGCAATGGCTTATGGCACCCACAATGCTGAGTATGGTTTTTGTCATATTTGTGAACATTTTGGCCACACTTTCAGGGGGGGGGGGAAGGCTTAGTGTAATGACTGCAGTTTGGCAACCATGCATGCATCCTCGAGCACAGCTAAGGGGATCAGATCAGCTAAGGGGAAGCTGGGGCACAAAAGCTGCACAAGTAGTAGATAGCACTATGGGCAGGTTGTGGGCCACCGTGGCCCGCAAATCACTGCTCCATTGCGCGGGGTGGGGGGGGCATCGGGAAAACCTTGCCCGTGCCGCATGGCCTATGGCATGGTGCTCAAGGAGGCACATCCCCAACGGGAGCTTTTTTTCGTGTCCACGCACCAAATCTTAGTTTCCGAAGGTGTAGGAGCTCAAAGTTGAGCGGTTTGAGTGCAAAAAGGATATTTGAGCATTGCACCACCAAATGTCTCCGCTTACAAATGTACCAAGCACAGTGTTGGGGCCGATTGGGAACCTGTTGGCTTCTGTTGAACATGCACCCGTAATGGGTAGCTGGGACAACTAGGAGAGAACTGTGCAATCACACATCGTGTTTTGCTGCCGCAGACCAAGAGGGAAAATCTGGACTGGGAAAGAACTGTGAATAAATGAGATTTTTTTTTATGCAAATGAGTGCTGAAATGTTGGTTTTTTGGTGTTAAGAATGTATCGACACCATTTGTTGGAGTAACAATGATGTTATTTGTTTGCGAGTTAACCTTCGGCTCTGTATATCTGTCAGCCATCAAGATCCGGAGCCAGGCAAAACTTGAGCTAAGGACCTGTGTGAGGATTGCACCGGACTGTCTCTGTCAACTGCATTGAGTTTGTGCAAATGTGTAAGGGTATGGCAAGGATGGGATGCAAGGACAGTGGAGTGTATCGCAAACAACGACTGCACGAGAGTTCTATCGCCGGATGCAGCATGGGAACAATCAAGAAAAGGTTTTGCAAGTTCAGAAGCATAGGTTTTACTCTTAAACAGGGCGGTCTGGCACCAGTGCGCTGCTACATAAAGAGCAGAAAAGGGTTGTCTGAGTACCGCACAGAAGATTAAATAGGCGCTTTGACTCATGCTGGTTCAGCGATTGCACCTGAAACAGGATGGTCTGGCACCAGTGGGCTGCGTTTAGGAGCTCTCAGTGCAGGCGGTGATGCAGAGAAATGGATTGTGTCTGGCTGAAACGTACCGGCCCTGTCTGGTAGTGGACGGATAAGACTGCAGGTTTGGGGGGGGGGGGGGGTCGGTGGTTGGAAATTCAAACGGGCCCTATGCACTCTCAGTGGGAGCTGAAGTGCCGATGCGTCGCTTTTTGTTGCAGGTGGCGGGGGGGGGGGGGGTTCTAGTGCGTTCATGGCGGAGTGGGGCTTCAGGTTGTGGAGAAGATATGTTTGGTGGAGAGGGGTTGTTGGTGACAAACGTTGTAGTTTTTGGGGAAGGTAGAGGGAATGAGGTTGATGTGATGGAATCACCTCGAAGAGAGGTTGTTAGATCAAGCGCAGGCGCGGCCGTTGTATACCCCCCTTTTTTGGGGTCATTCGCGTAGCATACCCCAAGGCATGATATTGGATGTCCAACCCTTTGTAAAATCATTATTTTGCCCAATAAGACCATCCCCCAATGGATTTTTTGATTCTGAGGCCTCTATCCCCTAAAACTGGATATCATTTTTTGAGGGAGGGAGGTCCGGGGGGGGGGGTCAAAAGTTTTCGCTCAGAAGGCTCCAAGCAGTGGGGAAGCATATCGCTAAAACACAACCGCCGGTCGAATGGTAACACAACCGACGCAAAGTTTTCGGTCGGCGGTTCGAATCCTGGTGGGCCGACTGTCGTCGGCGGCGGCAGCGGCGCCATATTTGCGCCACCAGGGTTCGAACCGCCGACTAAAAAGTCTGGGTTCAGTTGCATTACCGTTCGGCCACTGCTTGTCCTGAAGTGAACAATCTCCCCACTGCTTGGGGCCGCGTCTGCCACGGACAAAAAACCCCAACTGTGTGTTTCTGTCTGACTGACTGCTGGCCTGGCTAAGGGACTGATTGGCTAACCGTCAGCCTTTCTTCAAGGTGCACTGCGGAAGGCAAAAGAATTTTGAGGCTTTAGTCATTTTGGTTGCGGGGCGGCGTTTGTATGGGTGTTTGTTAATAGGTTGGGTTGTAGGTTTTTGTTTTGGGAAAGTGAGTTTGATAGGGATTGGAGATGCGCTGCTGAAGCATGAGTTGGAAATGAACCATGGATTGTTAGGTGAGGTCTTTTGGAGATGTCCATGTGGGATGGGATTGTTAATAAACCATTCACGAATTTTGCCGAGCGCTTTTTGCAGGGGTTTCCGTCGGGATTTGAGTGCTTTGTGGAGTGACGTGTTGTGGTTGTAGTATGTGGTATCGGGTAGGGGTAGTTGGAGGATGCTGCTGAGGGAGTTGGGGGTGAGGGTTTTGAAGAAGTTGTTTGCGTCGCCTTTGGGTGCAGCAGAAAGCCAACTGGTGATAGCTTTGCGGAAGGATCGCTGAACTAGCATGAGTCAAAGCGCATGCTCTATCTTCTGTGCAGCACTTAGACAGCTTTTTTTTGCTCTTATGTATACATGGTTCACACTCAATCTACTGAAGCATCGTCTTGACCAATCTCTAGTTTATACTTCCTACATTGTGCCTCAATTCAATCGTGAGCATGAAATTCTGCAGCCAAGACTAGCTGTCATCTAGTTTCAAGTTCAGCTGGATTTGCTGTTTTTTGTTTTGCCGCATACAGAACATGCCAACTGAGGATGTTTAGCCTTTGGTACTTTAAGGTACTGGAAACACTTGGGCGCAATATATGTGCATGTAAATATGCATAAGTAGGGCAGAACTTTGGACCATTGGCCGCATTGTGGAATGAATTGGGTGGGCAACCGCCATGTGCAAAAAAAGCATAGGGACTAAAATAGCAAAATAGCATCTAGGACTACAAAATGAACATGTTGTGCGCACGTGCAGTGGGTGGATATGCAAAAGGTGGAGAACTGCACTTATGCTTTTGATGCTAACCACTCATTGTGTTTTGCCGTCTTACTCCGTTGACATCTTGCAATCCCGTCGGACTCTTGGTCATTCTTTTTCTCAACCCTTTGTTGCTTTTGAACACCACTGCTTTCTTCCTGCTTGTTTGTTTTGCACAGCGAAAACAAAAACAACAGAGCACACCCTTGCAAGACCCATGCACTACCAGCGCCAACACCAACTCAGATTTGGTCTCCTGATGACGTGTTGCTCAGTCTTGAACCAGTCCTCGATGTCCTCCGGGCGGACTGAAACTTTCACGGTTCTTTGCATTCATTGGTCTGTGAAAAAACAATATCATAGATATTAGTGGCCTTTACTGAACATCACGATAATTTACACCAATCATTGCAGTATCGCTTGTATATTATAAAACACGGAAACAGCGTAATAAAAATGCGTAACTCAACAGGGTTTCATTCCTTCATCAGATTTGATGCATCCTCGGGGTGCGCGTGCCTAATCTATCTCGCGCCTGCGATCTGTGTTGTAGATCTCGTTATGGTTGCTTTGTTTTCCTCGAAAATCGTCTCGTTTCACCATAACTTCACTACCTCACGCAAGATCGTTAAGCAGGGAACCAAGTCGGACCCAAATCCAGAATTCGAAGACAAAAACTCTGTCCTCAAGATATCGAAGTATCATACACAATTCAATACACAATTATCTCGCATCTTGATGTTTCATATTAGCTTCTACGGTCTGAAGTGTGCGATCGCGCGTTCGCGCGCTCGCTGCTATGCTGCTGCTCGAAACCGTAATGATAACTAAACCGACTATAACACTACCTCTCCTTGAGACCTCGAAGAAGTCTCAACACTCGACACTCTCCAACTCTACCTGGTGGGCCATGCAGTGGTAAGGGTGCCATGGGGGCTCAGTTTTATGATCAACGACTGCATTGTAGTCCGGTGGCAGCGCGGCTGACTAAAGGGAATCCTGATCATCTTCCATCCACCCTTCGGGCTTATCCTCGTCAACGGATGCATGAGCTCGAGTTGAAACTTGTGTCCTCGGAACTTTCGAAACTTGTCCAATCAGCTAGCAGCAACCAGCAACCAGCACGCGCGATTGCACGAACCAAACAGCAACAGACACGATGGCATGTGACACCTACAAACAGACACCATCACAAAGGGCACAATGGCAAAAACCAAACAGCAACATACATGTTCGCAAATAAAATACAACCCATGTTAACACCCACAGTCGCAAAGGACACTTGAGAGAGGTGACGTCAACCCACTGCTGAGCCTAGTAGATACTCAGCGGTATCAATTCGGTCGACATATGGTTAGTGATGAGCAGCGGATGGTTACGCTCGTTGACAACTGCTCACACGGGCTTTCACGTTGGCTATTGGCAAGCTACAAGCAGAAACTAGGCATGATCGCACAAACCAAACAGCATGACACAGGATCCTGAACGTCGGACAGCATACGCACACACAAACAAAGAAGATCGCAGAACGATGGCACAAACCAAACAGCAACAGACACGGTCATAACAGACAACCCATAGCTTATTTCAGCAGAAGATCAGAAAATCTCCCCGCCAAGTAAGTACACAGCGCACAGACTTATGAGCACAGTGGTGGTGACAAAGATGCGAAGCATCCAAATCACACGGCAACAACGCCGGTGTTTCCGGACTGATTGACACTCAGGGGCAGGAGATGTGTTACACAACTGACACTACAAACAGCGGCCGTAACACTACCAACAACAGCCGTAACACAAATGACACTGTCAACAACACAAATGACAGTGTCAATAGCGGCCGTACCACGACTGACACTATCAACAACGGCCGTAACACAGCAGAAAATCAGAAATTTTCCCGGCCAGGTAAGCACGAGGCGCACAAACTTACGACAAGACTGGCGGTGACAAAGATGGTGGTGACAAAGATGTGAAGCATCAGAATCACATAGAAACACCGGAGTTGCTTCCGGACTGAGTAACTTCGCGAAGCAGGAGCGGTGTGACACAATTCACACTAGTAACAACGGCCGTAACACTACCAACAGGGGCTGGAACACAACAGATACCATCAATAACGCAAATGACATTGTCAACAGCGGCTGTACCCCAACTTCCGAGGCTCCGTGTCGGCCGGCTTGTCTCCAGGCTTCCGATGTTTGGTCGTCCTGTTCCTCGACTTGTCCGCATCACCTCCACCACTAGCTCCTCGGGTATCCGGAAGCCACTTTAGCGCGTAAGGGCACTGTAGATATAGGTAATCCTTAGACGATGTACTAGTACCCAACGGGTAGCCCAGCCTACGGCGAACCTGGAGGGGGAATAATATGAACAATGGGGGCAACCCAATGAAAAGGGTAACACATCAACGAGATATTGCAGTACGTAGTAATACCTTTGCTCTCACACTGTCCTTGGTCTTGCCCAAGATGTCACCAACTTTGATCAATGGCCCAACCTTGTCCTGTTCAGCACCACTACTCGGGGGGGTTTCTTCAATATCTTCTTCATCATCATCACCTATATCTCTAATGTCTTCACTAGCACCGGCAACATCTTGAGCAAAATCTGACTCATCGGAGTCCGACAGCCCATTGTAATCATCTTGTGGCTCAACATCGCTCTCAACTTTGTCCACACCATCCTCCACCCTCACTTCCTCCACATCATCATTTGACTCTTCTTTAACTTTTGGCTTATAAGGTGAACTGTCACTCAAGCAATCAACATCAATGATCTTTCTTCTAATCCGTGGCATAGTGACAATTCACCCAGAAATTCTGCAATTCAGAAACAGAATAAAATTTGTGTTCAGGCATGTCATCCAACAGGCAGTTACCAGTACAGACAGCTCTGATCTGGCATTTACCCAAAAAATCTGCTCAATTTCGCTTTTTTCTGCCAGAAATCCGACCGCCGCAGACGTTTCTGCGGATAAGCCCTCCGCAGAAAAACGCATTGCGATAACACTTGCCCCAAGTGAATAACTCTGAACCCCTTTTAATCCTCAGCCGCTTGCAGAGTGCCGTAGGGACCGAATTTTTTGTTTAGCTTGGGGGTCTTGGGAATTTTTCTAGCCGATTACAACACCGCCGATTACAACACCCTTTACAAGGTGGCCCTTCGATGGAATAAAACCACCCTGCTGCCCATCACTATCCTCTTCCAGACAGATATTAACATGGGTAACTCTCCTCCTCCTCCTTGCTTGGGCAAATGGTGTTCCAAATTGGTACATCACACTGATTGGCAGGGCCGCGAGTCACTGGGCTGCGTCGAAATTTGGGGAAGCGAGCCAGGCTGCGGATATGATATGCAAAACAAGATGTGTCATCAACGAGGGTTTCCTCACCACTATAGAATTACTACGCCTACTAACTGCCTCGTTGCGTATGGCATTTTTGTGACGAACCCGTATGTTTGCCGCATACATCAGTCCAAGTGGAAGTGCGGCGGACTGTAAGAGGCAAAACACGCAGTAAGCTGTAGCCGGATCAGTTATGAGTTCTGAACTTCCTCTATGAAGGTCGAGTGCTCCTGTGCTTTGGGAAATATTGGCGTTGTTTTGAAACGCACTTGCAAGACCCCAAGCACTGGCTGCCCACAACGACCCACGCGACCCTTTGGCCAACAGTGGGAGGTTTGGAATCCCTCAATGATGATTAAGGGTGGTTCGACGCAGCTCAAGAGTGGGTCGTTTACACTTATTCCGCCAAACGTTGAACCCAATACAGGGAGCTGGCTACATGAGGAACGACGTCCCTCGACCAGTGAAGTGGACCCACAATCCTAAGCACCACAGGTTAAAAAGGTTTTGACAGATCGACACATTGATGTCATTTTACTGGCATGCATGTCATTTGCTGATGCATGATGATCATGATTTGGATGGTCACTGATGCATGATGATCATGATTTGGATGGTCATTTATACTGATTTTGTATCATTGCAACCCTGTGTCTCTAAGGCTATTGGAGTCGCTTCTACTACTATTTAACACAGTTTCGTGCTATGCGCCCCTCTTTGAGTGGGAGCCTTTGTGGGCTATTGGCGCTATTCATTCTTTTGCACTTGGTAGGAAATACCCATGGTGGTCACATGTGCACAACACAAATAGCAAGCAAAGGGCAATAGAGAAAGCAAAGCGTGTAAAGTAAACGAAGTGAATGGAAAACTACGAGTGTAAATAAGTCAGTGGTTAGTCACATACTCTGTGTTTGTACAGCCTCAGTGTGATACAATGAATGAGTCCAAGGTGCAGTGCTTTCTAAGGGGTGCTGGTTAGAGCCTAAATCTTAGTGGTAGCAGAGCAAACGATTCTGAAGGTGTCAACTATACAAAGGCGCCTGATCTGTCTGTGTCTGTCTGTTCTGTCAGTTCTGTGAACAGTTCTGCCTGTTTGAATCTGAACTGTGATAAGACGAGTGACATGGATTCCCCAACCACAACTGAGGCGAAAGAAAAAGACACCCCTACAACAACCTCCACAGATGAGTCCCATGAGACCACCTCAGAGTCTGTGAAAGAATACAGACGAGAGTTAAAGGAAGTCCTTGAATCTAAACCCTCATCCTCAGAAAACCCTGCGTCTAAAAGTCTCAACCCTGATCCAGAGGTAAAGGTGCGAGATGTGTCGGGTCCCAGCGCAGAGACAGAAGTGCGCGAGGACGCTCGTGAACACGAACCCATGCGCAAAGACGCTCGAGGTGAAAGGCACGAAAGCGTCGACAGGGACGACGCCAAGCACGAAGACGGCAGCGTAGGTGACTCGGAGGAATGGAAGCAAGCAGTTGACTTTGCGAAGGAACTAGCGAGCGAGGGTAAGCTAGAGTGGTTTAGGACCATGATGGCCAGGATTGAGTCAGGGAGAGTGGACGAGAGGAAGGATGAGGATAGGGAGTCGAGAACAACAGTGTCCGAGAGGTCAAAAGGGAAGAAGCATGATATAGGTGAGTTCAAGTTTGGAAAACCAGGACCACCTTCCTCACCTCCCACTTCCTCGACAAGTTCTCACACTTCTCGTTCGACAAAGACGAAAAGGTCGACAACCAGCAAAGGTGCGTCGGTAGCGTCCACGACGTCGAAGCTGAGCCGTGCGACGGAAATCCAAGACTCGTTGTCGAAGATGTTGGAGGAGCAGAAGAAGATCTCCCGACGGTTAGACGAGTTGGAGGAGTCCGGGAAAAGTCGCATCGAAAGTGACCTGAACACTTCTGCGCTCTCCAAGGTAACCGGACTCCACCTGTTAGACGAACACCAGAAAGGCATTTCACCCTTCCTTCCGAGGATCAAGGAGTCGTACCTGCCGGACGAGTTTGCTGTGAGGATCAAGGTGGGTAGCTTGCAGGAGGCGCGCGACAAGCATGGGTTAACGGCGCTTGCACTGCTCGCCGTTTCACCTTCCAAGGTGGATGACAGCGATCTCGACGACAGCAAAGATTCAGGGAGTGGTACGAAGGGCACAGCGAAAGGAAAGCTGGAGATACCTCTACCTGTGTTCACTGGGAAGCGCCTCGACCTGTACGCGCGTGACTTCGTGAGGTACCTACGAATGACAGGGCAGAAAGCTGCAGATGAGATGATCCGCGCCGACCTGATCGTGACAGGCTGCAAGAACAAATGGCTTCGAGGGGTGGTAGACGACATCTTAACCACGTCGGAATCATGGGTACACTTTCTGAAACAAGTGGAGTCTGCCTTCCCTCACTTCGAGACGGATGCATCCATTCGCGGAGCCTTGGAGAAAGTACAGAAACTTAAAGAACTCCCAACTCCTGCCGATGTTCGTCAACTGCTGCAGAAGCTCAAGAGCCTTATGACCCAGTTGAAGATTCCTATGTCCGAGACCGAGAAACTCCTTTTGCTGACCCGAAAGATTCAGAAGAAGACTTGGACCGAATGTCGGTCGACCGTGGAAAGAAAGGCGAAGACGCACACCTATCAAGACTTGGCTGACTTGCTGGAGGAACTCGCCCTCGAACGGATATCAGACCAACATGTCGAAAGTGAACGCGAAGCTCAACTCAATTTCCTGAAAGGAGGGAACAAGAACAAAAACCAAAACCAAGAACCGCCTCCCGAAGCTGGTCAAGACGAAGAAATCCAAGACTTATACTGGTCAAAAGGACAAAAAGGCAACGGAGGCAAAGGCAAAGGAAAAGGACGTGGGAAAGGCAGCGGTCGTGGAGGCGGTCGGGGAGAGTGGGTATGGCAACCGCCTCAATTCCATTCCATCGTGTGGTGCGAGTACTGTGGAAAAAAGAACCATGCTCATGACCAATGCTGGACGAAAGAAAGGGACGAGAGGAAAGCCCGCGCTGCAGCCAAGAAACAAGGAGAAGATCCTGGCAAAGGGAAAGGCAAAGGCGACGGAAAAGGCAAAGGCGACGGAAAGGGCAAAGGCAACGGAGAGAAAGGTGGCAAAGGAGAATCCGGCAAAGGACAACCAAGCCAACCCACACCGCCACCCAACGCGATTCCCTTGCCTGAAACCGCTGAAGGAGAAGAAGGACCAAGCAATCGAAAGAGAAGGAGGTGCCTCAAGCTTCAAGAGAACCTTACCAACATGGCCAAATCCTGTGGACTTGCGTTGACGATGGACGCAAAGCCACTCCCTCCGCAAGACAAGTAGGGAGGCGGCTCTTTGGGGAAGGGCTACCTGTTGCCTGTCGAAGTAACCGAAGCATCCGCGATTGAAAGTTTTATTGATCCGGGGGCTACGAGCAGTATAATGGCGGCGAAACACGTACCTGAGGGAGAAATTGAGTACGCGCCGAGCGTAGGTATTCGTATTGGCGACGGGAGAATATGCCTGACCGAAGGGAAGTACAGAGGGACGGTGATTCTGGGGAGAAGGAGATTACCGAAAAGTTTCTTAGTCCTCGAGACGGACGCGTTCGACGCAGTGCTCGGTGAGGACTTCTTCGAGGAGAACCCGGAGATTCGTTACCTGGGCCTTCAGTCACCGAGACACCTCCTAGTAGGGACAGACGACGAAGAGTGGGAGAAGGTGCACCTCGAAGAGACCGCGGAGATTGTCGAAGGAGTAAAGGTCTTGAGGGACATCAGCTTTGACCTGGACACGGAAGTTAAGGTCGAAGGGCTGCTGCGTTTGGAGAAAGAAATGCTACTAACCCTGGAGACCTACACCTTAGCGACAGAGATGAAGCTACACGCGTACGAGGAGTTGAACATCGAAGGTGATCCCTGCGGTGACGATTTTATCGAACTCTTCGCTAACCACGTAAACGCAGACAGCGAACTCTACTGTTGGAGACAAGGCAACAGCGCCTGGTGGTACGATTGGCGAGACCTTGGGAGATGGAAGTACCTGTACGCCAACCCACCGTTCTCCCAAATGGAGAAAGTCTTGACGAAAGTCGCGTTGGAAGGTGCACGAGTAATCCTTGTCGTACCTGAAGAAGGGAAATGGATGAAGAAAGCGTGGAGAGAATTACTGACCAAGCTGACAATAACCCAAGTACGACTACCCGATGTTCCTATGTACAAAGTTGACTACCGGGTGGAGCTACTGCCCGCTCCCAAGTGGCGAACGAATTTATGTCTTGTTGACGGATCGCTCAACCCGGTGGCGCGAGAGGACTTGAACCCCGAAGTTGTCGAGAAGATCACGAAGAACAACCGAGGATGGGGAAGAAAGCACATGTTACAACACTTTCCTGACCTGAAGGAATCGCAACAAAACCGAAAACGCGAAGACATGAAGGTGACCATCAAAGAACTACCCAAAGGAAACCGAGAACTCCCGGCGGAAGAGAAAGGTGAACTCTCGGAAGAAGCGCACGACAGCGATGGGCTGTCGGAAGCTCCTAGTATAAGCACCATCGCACCTGTGACTGAAGGGAGCTACCCAACTTCGATGGAGTACGAGGACATGTTCAACGACGTTCTTTTGGCTTGTGAAAACGAAGAATTATTGCTCCGACGAACCATCGAGGAGAACCTACAGCCGAAGAGCGAATGGCATGGATTTCAGTATGGGTTCGAAACAAAGAAGCGAAAGACGAATCTAGCTAAGCCGACAGAGTCGTGGCCCATGTCAAAACAGGATCGAGAAGAAGTGAAGGCCCTACTCTGGACGCGCATCGATCAGATTCAGAAAGAGGAGCTGAAAGACCTCTGGAAGTCTAAGGTTTACTTGCCCGATCACGATGATGGAGCGACAGACGAGTACTCGGAGGTCTTGAACTACACCGATCTGTGTGACCTGTTAGAAGAGTACAGGGAGACTACGGACTACTATGCCGATGAGGAACTCAACACAGGTGGCACGAAGAGATGTAAGAAGAACAAACGCCAGAGGAAGAAAGAACGTACCAAAAGATGTGAACGTGCTTTTGGGTTGACTGAAGTCGGGATACCCGAAGAAGTGAAACCGGACGGTCTCCACAACCAAAAGAAGGATGAATTCGGGCGAAGCAACCTGCAAGCGAGCGAGGACTTCATGAGCAAAGTTAAAGAACACGACGAGCGCGTGTGGAACATCTTACACAAGTACCAAGAGGTGTTCGGACCATTGCCATCACCTGGAACCTGTAAAAAGCTGGTACAGCTTGACTTGGAGCTGAAAGAAGAACACGCCAAAGATCGAATAAGGTCGAAGCCTTATCCGTGTTCCAAAGCTGACATGGACGAGATCATGCGGCAAGTTTTGGAGTGCGTGGAGGCGGGGCTGATCGAGGAATACAAGGAGGGAGACTACCCCAAGCATTGTTCCCCTTGTTTCCTAGTGGCGAAGCCAGGGTCTACGGCGAAGAGGTTAGTCGTGGACTACCAAAAGCTCAACCGCAAGATCAAGCAGCACAGTGGGTCCCTGCCGTTTATGGAGAACACGGTGGAAAACGCAGCAGACTGCAAGTTAAAGACGAAGATGGACAAGAGGTCAGGCTTTTGGCAAGTGGACCTGACGGAGCGCGCAAAGGACATGATGGCTTTCATCACTCCACAAGGCCGTATTTTCAAGTGGCGAGTGATGCCTTTTGGCATTAGCAACGCCCCAGCCTTGTTCCAGGAGATGATGTCTCAAGTCCTGTGCCTCGTCAAGAAGAGACCAGCCGTTCAAGAGCTACTCACAAGAGGTGCCGTGTTGGAGGCGCACATTGACGACGTGCTGCTAGGGACCAACTCGGTCGAGGACCATTTGGTACTCTTGAGTGAATTTTTCGAAGTCTGTCAAGAGCAACACTTGAGGATAAAGCTGGAGAAGTGCGAGTTCCTCCGGAGTGAAATGGAGTATCTGGGGTTTACGATTGGACCGGGATGGTGGAAGCCAACGGATGCAAAGTTGCGACCATTGCTCGACTTTGACCTGTCTGAAGTCAATGGAAAGGCCGAAGGTGTCAAGAAAATACGCCAGTTCGTGGGGTCGTGTAACTTTTACCGAAGACACCTGAAGAACTTCACCTTCAGTAGTGCACCCTTGACCGACCTCATCAAGAACGAGACCAAGTGGCAATGGACAGAGAAAGAGCAAGCAGCACTGGAGGAAATGAAAGGAAAGCTTAAGAACTGTCTGATCTTAGGCGTACCTCGGCCAGTCGGTGAGATGTTGCTGGTTACGGACGCGTCGGATGTTGGAGGCGGAGGTACACTCTTCCAATGGCAACGCCTGAACAGGGAAATGTGCCAGGAAGTGGACCAAAAGCTCAGAACGCTGGGCGTAAACAGAGACGGAACGCTACGACACGAGTACAGTGAAGACGAGTGGCGTTTGGTCCCGTTAGGTCACTGGAACTGGAAGTGGAATGACGCCCGGAAGAACTACCCAACCTACGAGCAGGAGATCATGAGCGGAGTCCTGTTGCTGGCAAGCCAGACTCGCATCGTGGGGTCAAACCCTGTTACGTGGTTGTGTGATCAGGAACCGGCACAAGCATTCCTACATAAGCCTCCACCCGAACAAAAGAGGATCAGGAGATGGTGGACCTTTTTATCACAACTTCGATTGGCGACCTTCCACATTCCTGGCGTGAAGAACGAGTTATGCGACTACCTTTCACGAGGTTCGTTCAACGACTTGCTGGGACGAGACACGGAAGAACTCGCGAAGGAGGCTTTCGCTAAGATGGACGTGCAGTTGGACCTCTTCGCAAAGGCTACACCCTCGAAATCTACAGAATGGAAGGTCACAGACCTGTTGCCCGAGTATCCCATCCTGAAAACGTTGAAGGAGGGACGAAGCTTCGTAGATGACGGAGGAGTCCAATGGGCACGTACGGCGAGTCACCTGTACAGAGAAGAAGTGATATGTGTACCGTCAACACACGTGAAGTCGATGGGGCGATGGGCACACAAGACGAACGGACATCCTGGAGTGGAACGAACACGTTGGTTTTTCGAGAAGCATTTCTACACAACCCTGAGCCAAGAGCGATTGAACGAAGTCCTAAGAGAAGTTTGCATGGAATGCTCATGCTCGAAGGCCAAGCAAAGCACCAGTGCTGATCAAGGTTTAACAGCTCACTTACCAATACCGAGAATGGTGAACAGTGTTCTGTACCTGGACTTCACGGAGATGCCCAAGTATTCAGGGCACGACTCCGCCTTGCTCGTGACCTGTGGATTGAGCAGGTACACACGTGTGTTTCCGCTCACGAAGAGATGCGATGGAGAAACTGTCTTGAAAGAGCTGTTCGAAGGTTGGATACAAGCCTACGGGATGCCGAAACGGATACACAGCGACAGAGACATCAGATTTACCTCAAACACTGGCTGGTACACCGGAGTCCTCAAGAACATGGGCGTCGAGGTCGACTTCGGAACGCCGAACTATAAGAGGAAGAACACGCAGTGCGAGAGGCAGATCAAAGCGTTCAAAGCGATTACAAGAATACTACTTGCCGAAGAAAGTAGCCGCAACTGGATTAAGCTGGTGCCTGTAGCCGTTTACATGATGAACAATCAAATCTCAAGTCGGACCGGATACGCTCCCACCGAATTGTTTTTGGGACGCCCGGGTTTCTTTTACGAGTTCCCTACCGCGGACGATTGCAACGTGAAGGTGAAAGGATGGCTTGAAGAGCAAAGAACCATGGCTGAGAAGGCACAAGAGCTGCTGACCAGAGTGCGTAATCGAGAACACCGTCGACAAAACAGAGGGAAATCACACGCCGAGTACAGAGAGGGAGACCTGGTACTCGTTCATCATACTCGTTTTCCTCGATGGCCACGAAACGACCTGGATCTGCCGTACTTCGGACCGTACCTGGTGACAGAAGTTGGGCCCAGTACTGTCAAAGTTAAGGCGAGCCCAAGCATGGGAGGGTTCGTCGATGTGGGTTACAACCAACTAAAAAGGTACACCGCGGTGGAAGATGACGACCTGGAAGCATGGGAAGAACTGGCGATCGAGGCGGAGAGGTCGAAGATGGCGGCTGACGAGGACGAGAACGAAGGCGGCGTGCAAGAAGAAGACGGGGTACAGCAGCTTCCTGAAATGGACGACGAAGAAATGAAAGAGAAGGACTGCTACACTGTGGACTCGATCCTGCAGCACAAGTACAAGCACGGGTGGCGATTTCTCACACGATGGGCTGAATACGAAGTTAGCGACAGCACGTGGGAACCTATCAGCGCATTCGTGTTAGACAACGGTAATCTGACATACCAGTTTGTCTCGTACTGTCGGCTGCACGATCTCAGTGGGATCCTGGAAACGGCAAGGAAGATGGCTCAAAGGAAGTCGGAACGAACGCTACGTCGCGAAGAGATAAGGGAAGAGGCACCGAAACGAGTAGACGATGAGCAAGAGCCAGAGGCAGTGCCAAGAAGGAGCAAAAGATTGCGAGCAAACTGACCTCCGAATAGGAGATGACCGTAGAGGTGCATCCAGGTTAAGTATGTGTTGGAGATGAAGTTGTGGTAGGCGGCGATGTAGATGGAGAGCAGCGCGGCGACGACGGCGGCGTCGGCTGCGCGCTGCTGCTGCTCAGGGCTGATGCCCTCCACTTCCACGATCACCTCCACGTCCTCAACCTCCAAGAGGGATTCCTCCTGAGGGAGAGCGGGAGGACCATGGCGAGGAGGGATTACCCACTCCTCGGGCACAGGAACACTGGGGCCCGGAGGGTCCCAGGTCCACTCCCAGTGGACCCCAGCAGGGGTGAGCCGGGGGGCGCGCCGCATGGAGCGGCGGGGCACGCCTGGAAGCGCGGCGCCTCCTGATCCGAACCACTGGGCAGGACTTGCAGTTGGAGTCTGCAAGATCCAAGCCCCATGGAGCGGAACCCACGCCGGCGCGGTCAACCCAGCAGGCCGTCCGTGCTCATACGCCGTGTTGACGTACGACGGCAGCGACGGAGGCGGGTTGCTGCGGAGACGTGGGGTTTGAGGGGCGACTGGCACAGGCACTGCAAGAGCAGCAGCTGGCGCAGTCGCCGCAGAAGAGCCCCAACGGCGGGGGACACTCTTCTTTTTAACCATACTGTTGACAAGAAAAAGAAATAAAAAGGGGACGAAAAGACTGACTTATGCAAGCTGAAGGGAGTAGTCTGCAAAATTGGAACAAGTCTGAAGCGCGATATCTGAAGCGCGCACGTGCGCTTTGTCTGAGACCAGGGGGGAAAGCAAGACGACCCAAGAAGAGTGCCTGACTTGAAACTCTGCTGTTTGTTGACTGTTTAACCACAGACTGTTTGTTTGCAATAGTCCAGAGAGAGTTAGGAATAGGGGGAGTGTGACTGACTGTACACTGCTGACTGAAAACACTGTTGCGCCTGAGTGTAGTAGATACTGGAAGGGTAGTTGGTTTTGAGACCCTAAGGTTAGGTTTGTATGGCACTGCCCTGCAAAGGAGTCGGTACCCCAGCAAATCTGTGCGTTCGTCAACCTGCACAATCACTATATCAGACGGATGCAAAATCGTCGACGCGCTGGGCCAAAATGAAGTAAATCGAACTTGGAGTCGACTGAACGAATGGCCGAAGCATCAAAGAAGGCCTAAGAAGACTGAAGTCAATGGAGGACTATGACGACTGCGAAGCCTCCAGGAGAATGAGTACTGAGGACTGAGGCCCTTCGAAAAGATGCGAACTGCGTGAAGAACGACAACCGTCCTGCGTCGTCCCCAACGCGCGAATTGGAGGATGAGCAAGGAATACAACAAGATCCAGCCGAAGTGCAGAAGAGGATGAGGACAGCGACAACGCGTCTGAAAGGAATCGAGTACAACGCGTGGCTGTGGACCTCGAGCAGGGCAGCGTCGAGGCCTTGAAGAGCGACAGCGACCTGGTGGGAGTCTGAAGGATCGTAGGAGTGAGGAGTCGTCAACAGCGACAAGATCGGCGCCAATCACAACACCGCAGCGTCGAAAGGCCACGAAGACGCGACGAAGTACGCCCACGTGGTCTTCGACGAGGGGGGAGTGAAGTGGACCCACAATCCTAAGCACCACAGGTTAAAAAGGTTTTGACAGATCGACACATTGATGTCATTTTACTGGCATGCATGTCATTTGCTGATGCATGATGATCATTATTTGGATGGTCACTGATGCATGATGATCATGATTTGGATGGTCATTTATACTGATTTTGTATCATTGCAACCCTGTGTCTCTAAGGCTATTGGAGTCGCTTTTACTACTATTTAACACAGTTTCGTGCTATGCGCCCCTCTTTGAGTGGGAGCCTTTGTGGGCTATTGGCGCTATTCATTCTTTTGCACTTGGTAGGAAATACCCATGGTGGTCACATGTGCACAACACAAATAGCAAGCAAAGGGCAATAGAGAAAGCAAAGCGTGTAAAGTAAACGAAGTGAATGGAAAACTACGAGTGTAAATAAGTCAGTGGTTAGTCACATACTCTGTGTTTGTACAGCCTCAGTGTGATACAATGAATGAGTCCAAGGTGCAGTGCTTTCTAAGGGGTGCTGGTTAGAGCCTAAATCTTAGTCGACCCCTTCTGGAATACGGTGCAGGAGTTCTCCAGCACCCAATTATGTATGCAAGGGGCAGATGGCAAGAAGACACCGTATCGATGTCAAATTCACCCCATTCAATTATGAGCTTTGTATATGTCAAATTCACACCATTCAATTATGAGCTTTGTATATATGTCAAAGGCTCCATTGGGGACTTCAGCGATATCAGCACAGCTTTGCCAAAATGATCACGCTCTAGTTTACTCCTGTTGGCACGGCTCTCGTTGTGATGCATGGGCTGTTTCATTCTGTGTACGCAAAAGTTTTCGCAGCAACATCGAGGGTGGTGTGGGACCTGAAAATTATTGCCTTTTCTTGACCTAGAATCCTAGGGAGCAGAAAATCATGCAGTGCCGTATGCATAGGAATGGGAAGGTGGGTAGGTTTGAGCGCATGGACGACTGCTATTCAGCAGGCCCAGCACTGCGAAGTTACCTGATGCAGTGGTGGCTTCAGCAACCTCTTCCGGTTGGCAAACCCAAGTTTTCTAGCATGCGAAAGACTGTTGATGTTCATCACCAATCCCCACATGTTGCGCCATCCCATGGGTGAAACAGATCAATATGGTGGTATGTCAGTCCCCATGATTGCCAAATGCAGCAGTAACAGCCAAGCCAAGGCCGGGACCAGGACTTCAGAGTATGATGGTGGAAGCAGGCAGAACAAACATCCAGAAAATGTTCAAACTCTACACCGTTAATGAGAAGATCAAGATACAAAAAATTATTTTGGACGTACTGAATGCCTGTTTGCTAAATTAGAGCACTATTCCACATAGTACATCCTTCGTAGCCTCCCTATTCCTCGGATGGTGTCCAGGGTGACAAGACCATGGCCACACAAGAAAGAAGTATGGCATCAAAGTCCCATGTTCGAACAGGTGGCCATTTTTGCCCTCACTCCCCCTGGGATGCATTTTTCGGGGGCTAACACAACCCTAGGGATGCATTGTAAGGGGGGAGGTAATCCCACCCCCCTCCAAGGAGCCCAGCCTGTGCCCAAACACTGTCTTTGTGGAGCCAACTGCAAGCATCGATGGCATTTGTAACCAACATTAACGGCCCCCAACTGCTTCATCAACCTCCTCCAACTGCCTGTCCCCCCGCCTCTTGGCACTGCTCGAAGGTTCGTTTTCTGCTAGTCCACCCAAGGCTGTCCCCCCTTTGCAAGTCCACGGCAAGACGAGCAATACCCCCCCTCCACGGCGCTTATGTTCTATTTGGAGTTTTCTGCGTGGTGAAAATCTAGCAAATCTGTTGTGTTGGGCATGTTGGGTCACCCTGGGGCGTGGGGTCATTAAAGACTGGGGGATGGGGATGGGCTTGGGAAAAGGGCCCATTTGTTGGGCACCATCAATCACTTATTATGAACTCTGGCACCAGGAAAATTTTTTTGCATTAATATTGGCGAGGACTATGTGGTGACTGCTGATTTTTCGTGAACTACCTGGATGTCCCATTTTCAAGTCTGCCAATTTATGAGTCGGGGTCACCTCTAAGGGCCAGGGATATTTTTCAGTAGGATTTTCGGAGCACTGGTCAATGGAGCCCTTCCGCTTTCCGCAACCAACAACCGGCCTCCTTGAGATGCCCCTTGAGGTGCCCTCAGCCGAATAGACAAGTTGTAGCCTGTCCGTTTCAATAATACATTTCAAGGTATTTTTGATTATTGAAAGGACTGATCTGCAGAACAATCTGCCCAACAAATAGGGAATGTGCAATAGTGTAATGTGTTTGGAAAACGAAATGGTTTTATCAAATAGCTTATTTTAAACGTCACGCTGTCAAGGGGAAATTGACCCGCGAGGGTTGCACGAGAAGTGATTGGGGCAGTGTTTCCCATTTTTGGTGCACATATGGGCAGTTCAGGCTGTGTTAGAAACAGAAAGTGCATTGAGACAGGCGAGGATTCACCGGTTACATGACACACATGAGGGCGTAATGGACCCTTTTCTACTCCTGTATGCATGCACTTGAGTCGCCACACTTTTTGATTTAGCCTATTTGTGCGGGCGACCATTGTCCCTCCTCCATCTTCTCTTGGCTACTACTTTTGGGATTGCACTTAACCAGCGATGCCGAGAGTAGGGCACCATGCGCCCGAAAGGCACCTGCAGCCCCTCCGACTGCGCTAGGGCAAGTGCAAGGTACCCTATCAGTGCCAATGGTGACACGGAGGTTTTTCTATACGCACCGCCACCAAGTAGCTTACCTCCGCATGCACCAACTCAAGCTTGGTAGAGACACGGTGTCTGCGCCTTTGTGCCACATTGCTCTCCAACATTGGCTCTCAATTAACGCGCCATGGTGAAAATTTCCAACATATTGGCTACCGACTCGAATTTCATGTTGGCACTAATGTGGAGAGGTCGCGTCTTGTTCTGACCTCTGTCTTTCTGAAGTGGTCAGCACCTCGGTGAGGGTTGGGTAGCGGGGACAGCAGGCCTGATCAACGAAGCGGATTGTTGGAACCCTGTCGCCCAAGGGGAACCATTTGCAGAGGAGATCAATGTGTCAAAATTACTTTAACAAAGCAAGTTCGTCTTCCTTTGAGTTCCAATTTTGCCGCTGACCTCTGACGGATGTCATGTATTCATTGGATACACAAGCATCACGCCAATGTGCACCAATTCGGTAAAGCGCTATCCGCTGCATGAGCAAAGGGGCCCTGGACGGCCCAGCCTTTTCTTAAAAGGCGTGTTGCACATTTGTGACCACTAATCCTTTTGCCAACAATATGTAGAGAGTGGTCTTTTGAGAGCAGTTCTATTACTTTGAATAATGCGGAACGGAGACGATACGGTTTGTAGGTGACCGCTGCAGTTTCCGGAAAGTAGAAAGCGGCAGTGGGATGGTGATACGTGGGCATCATTATGCCCGCACATGACAATTTCGATGCCACCGAAGACTTAAGTCGAGGTATTTGCGACCACACCAAGTGAAATTCAGCCCCAGTGCATACTTTGTATTTTATTTTGAATACTTTTGAGCTTGTCTTCAGCCCTTCAGATTGAGTGCTGAACCTAAATGCCTTTCTTTAGCGCCTTATATGATAATGCCCGTCCATATCCGCTCAACTCCGGATTCGCCAGTTGCTCCTGCAGTGCGAACCTCACTTTGACCCAAAGGTAACACAACCACACCCCCACTCTAATGGTTTCCTAAGAGGGTTATATTATTCATTTTTTGCAACGCGTTGATTTTGGATGATGTCATTTTTGAGATCCATGAATGCCATGCATGTCATGCATGATGTTCCCAAAGTGTGAGTGATAGCACACATATTAGTCACGTCGGTGTCCATGGCCCCCAAGGGACCTTTATTTATACTTCAACTGCTTTCTAGGGTCGTGCTTACTTCTTCATGTATTTTAATCCCTTTTCGGTGGCCTCCATGCTTGTTCCGTGTATTTTGGTATCCTAAGAATATACCTAGGCCTACGCCAAGCCCCGAACACGAGACAAGAGAGAAGAGATAAATAGAGCAAGGGCACCTGGTGGCGCCCCTAGGGAGCACATGGTGACGCGTTCCCGTGGGGGGCCGGCCACAGGACGCTGCGGGTGACACGCACAGGTGAGCAGGCAGGCAAAGCACTACGCTCACAAGGGCATCATTACGCTCGTGTCATGTGACAAAGCGTTTCAGGATCCTTGCCACTCTGAAACAAGGGAACAAAAGTATGTACAGCAACACATCAGGATATGTACACATGGGGTTAAGACTGGACTGGGGTAAGGGCATCACAGGACAATAGACACTCAGTCCCAACTCATATCCCAATCCCAGGTCCGACCCTCTCAGTGGCTGGTAGGGGCGGGGGCTCAAACACAACCCATGCCCTGCTCAGTCCGGACCCTGAAACCCTGCCAATAGGGGAGGTGTCCCGCCCAGCCACAGGCGAGTTCCTGGGAACCAAGGAGCTCCAAGGCCAACAGACAGTGGCTCCCTATGCTCCCTTAACGGCAGGTTCCAACTCCTCTCTGAGCCAGAGATATGGCTCCGCCACTATCCCCTAGGAGTTGGTAGCTGAAAATGGGCTGTTTCAGCCCAAACTGATATTAGCTCAAAAATCTCCAAAACTGACCCCTCGTCCGGACCCGCCAGAGGCAGGGACGAGGCAACTGACCCTATGCCCTTCGAGTACGAACTCCCTGGAGCCCTCACCCAACCTGGTTCCCTCTGAGGTCCCGGCACCAGGGCACCACGGGTTCATCAAGTGGGGTCATGATGCCAAAATCACCAAAATTGGCGTCATTCCCACGCGTGGCTCGCCCGGCCAGGGCAAGGCCAATGGCTCACAGGATAGGAGGCAGGACCTAGGACTTATATCTGAGTGTACAATTTGGAATTAGGTCCGGGCTCTCTGTGGGCATAGAGATATGGGGCCGCCAATTGACCACACGGGGGGGTGAAATTGGGGTCCCAAAAGGGGGTCATTTTGGCTGCCCGAAATGAGCCAAAATTCGGGGGTGCTCCCAATAGTATATCTCCACGCCGGCTTGGAGATCGGATCCGCCATTCCATACGCAATCCACCGGGAGTCCAACGGAGACTCCCATGCACTTGGCTCTCAAAGATCTCCATGCCCCTTGGCGTGGTGACAATCCCAATTGGGTCCACAAATGCCAAAATGGCAAAATTGCCCACACTCACTTTGGGCTAGCACCTTAAGGAAGGTTGCTCCGCCTCGCCCACGTGGTGTGTGAACCATGGGGACCAATATGCATAACACCCATGTCATATACGGTCCATTGGTCCATGCGTCCGGCGTGCACGGGTGGGCTGAACATAGTGCACGGCGGGCAGAAAAGGTGGAAAATTGCTCAAAATGGCCGAAAATGCGCACACTCATGGTTGGGGCAAATGAGGCACATGCCCGACTTGGACCGGAGTGTGCCATAGGATTGGTATCAAGTCATATGTGTCCAACATATCTTTTGGGCGTCGCCCAACTTCTCCGGTATTGGGAATGGCAGGTTCGCCAAGTGAGCCCATGATTTGGGATAGTCCCAAATTGCCAACATGGCGGCCACGGTATGCCAAGCCCAAGAGGACTTATTCGCCGGGTCCAAGATATGTTGGGCACCGAAGTATGTACCCCCATAACATACTTGGGTCATGATGTCAATTGAGCGCAACGTTGAGATACACGGTCGCCACTTGACATCATGACGGGCAAAAAACAGCAATATTGGCGAAAAAACACTCAAAAGTGCCTTGAAAGGCGCACAAATATATTATAATAACTTCGGCTTGGATTGAGTAATCGACCAATCCTTCTAAACACAATGACTTGACACCAATGACCTTCGATTCCACATATGTGCTCCACTTGGGGCGCTTTGAAAGGTCACGAGCGCTACTTCCCAAGTGGGCACATGAAAATATGGAAAATTGCAAAACACACACCTTGCTCCCAACGCATCGCTTTGGGATCGCCACACAAGCTTCCCTCCACGAAGGTTAGGCTTGCAATTGATCGTGGGGAGTATGGAGAAGGGGCTTGCGCAATATGAGGTCCATTGGCGGGTTTGGCTTGGAGCGATGGACCCGCCAAATGGGCACGCAACACAACACAAGGCACATACTCCATATTGCCCAAAAAGGTAGCTCCCCCCACGATATGTCATGCCCCTCTAAGGGTATAACCTTTGTGTCAATCGCTCATAGGAACTCAAGGAAAGTTCCTATGCAACACCAACACTCGCGCGCTACACTCGAAAGTTATCTTAACCCACGCAATATCATGGCCAAAGAGTTATAACGCAAACTCTACCCTCTTGACCATGATCCATTACGCTAGCGCGCACGTGTGGAGACGCAAGGCATATAAGGCTTCCTAAATTACGTCAGGAGTATTGTGAATACATCCCACGTTTTCTTATTGTTCTTCCTCGCAAGCGGCACGAGATATGACCCTCACAAGTGGCCTCACGAATCAACTTTGTTTTACCCATATCTCTAAGACAAATGGAGGGCAAGACAAAAGGAAAGTTGATTCGTGCATAGGGAAGCACGTAGGTCCACTCGAAAGAGGTCAAATCAAGTGCGGGGATGTTGAAGTCGAAAATCCGATTTCGACATCCTGAAAAATTCGGATTAAGGTTGCGAGTGTAAGATGTGAAAATTGCGGATGCATCAATGCAATTCCTGAAGACTTTAGAGTCTTCGTCACGATTTGCGCTAAAATATCTGTATATAACAGTTAAACTGGCGGTTACGCTAAAGTCGCGAACTAACCGCCAGCTGTCAAAACAGTGAATATCAGAACGGAAGCGTAAAAATTGACGGAAACAATATGAAAATAAAACCCTGTTGATTCCTGATATTCTGATATATAAATCTGCGCTGGCGACGCATCGGTTGCCGATGCAGGGCTTTACGGCACGGAACACGCTCCCGCCGGGCTCGCACCGGGCGTCAACGGGCGTCTTCCCTTCCGTACATGGGGTTAGTGGACCGGAGACCGGTCTTCCCTTCCGTACATGGGGTTAGTGGACCGGAGACCGGTTGTATGCCCTACCCTAGCCATGGGGTTCTGGGTACCGCTTCACCCCCCTCCTTAGAGCAAACCCTGGGGGGGGCTCGATAACACCCACGCATGACCATTTCCTGAAGGGGGGGGGTGTCACATCCTCACTTCAGGCTCATTCGCAGGTTAGGCTGCCCAAATCCCACAGTAAGACAGGTACGGTGCTGTAGCTGTTGGTAACTGCAAGTATAGTACCAAGTATCAAGTCCCGGGTCCTGGCGGCGATTGTTCGGCATCCAAAGGACCCGTTAACCCATACCAGGCGCACCGGGTGCCGGCTGCTACGGTCACTACCACAGTGGCAGTGGCATACACGGCCAACATAGGCGTCACATGACGACCGAGGTGGTCCCACAGGTCGAAAGCGACCACAAAGATCCATCAGGCTACCCCAAGCTTCCCAAGGCCCGCCGGCTGGGGGAGAGTCCCCACGGGTCCTTCCTCGGGCGCACCATGTCCATATCCACGACGCGAGTCCAGAGTGGTACAGCCGAACGAGCTCCTCCTTAAGGGATCGGGCATCAAGGCCGTCTTTTCCCTCGCCCTATTACCACGAAGGCCATACATGAGGGAGTCCTCATGCAGTGTGGGCGGAGGCGTTGACTCCTCAAACCACCAGTTTCCCAGGCAAACCTTCCCCATCCGACTGCAAGTGCGTCTGCGAGTCGGCAGGCTCACACTGGGACTGACAGTGGCGGACCGCTGGGAGTGTAGTCAGGCAACTGGGCTTCCCGCCTGGCGCCATCAGGATCTCCACATCACAGCGAATAGGGCACACGGTATCACGGGCACTCAAACAGGAGAATCTGTACTTAGGTACTGGTCCAGGCTGGACCTTAAGTAAAAGCATGTAAACGGCGACTCAGGGCGCCTTTGTAATCCGATTCGTGGTGAAAAACAGTCCACATCTCGGTGATGGGCTGTCAACACTTAACATACAGATGCACATATCCTGGGGAACAAAAAAAGTAGGCAATAATCAGGTAAACAGGCGTGTAAACACACTCTAGACAGAGTGCCAAACCACGCCCTGGTTAGGATAAGGCATATGCAGGAGGGTGGACAGGAAAACGCCTGAGTTCAGGCCATATATAGTCGCGACACACGTAGACTGGTCTGGATCCCGCAAGTGCCATGGGACCAGACCACACACTCAAAAATCGCAATGCCGATGACAGCGGCATCCGTTGCGCAACGTCGTATGGGCTTCAAGGCCGCAAGAGCTCAGAAAATAGGTCAGTCGCCCTACCTAGTTTCCCAAGGATTCAGCAGGTGGGTGAGTGACGAATAGAATTGAAAGAGAGGGGCCATCCTCTCTGGATTCAGCAGGGGGGGGTATATGGCCACTCTGATGGCAGGTCACCGGAAGATGTAAGAGAGCAAGCAAGTAAGGGACGATCCGTCGACCTCACAAGCGCTCAAAATGCATCAGGGGAGAGCTCAGGGCGCTGATCAGGCACCCCTGGCTGCAATCGCCCGGGTGAGTGCTGCCAAGTCCGAGACATGGATCTTGGTCTTGTGCTTGCGGATGTACTCCATGAAGGGAGTATTAACCCGCGGCACGAACGAAGAGACGGGTTCCCAGGTATCGTGGGACGGCCCATAGCCTCGCCAACGAACCTTGAACTCCAGGCCTCCGGGTGCCGAGGCGTTCGGACGCTGAGCAAGGATCTTCTCGACTGTATAGTCGTCCTGCTCAGCATAGTCGTCGTCCGAATCGGCCTCATGTGCGGCGTAGCTCAGGGACACATGCTGGCCACGGAGGTCGGGTTCCCGCACACGGAGTTGACTCTCGTGGCGCTCCCGGAACTGTCTGTGACCCACCTTGATGCGGTAGGTGTCCTCACCAATCCTGCGGACCACCTCTCCGGGTGTGAACCAGGTTTTGGTGCGGTGGGTGCCCATAGGGCGGGGTCTGATCACCCACACCGGGTCTCCCACCCTGAACTTTTGCGCTGTCGAGCTTGGGGCGGACTTCTGACGCTCAGCATGCTCCTTCTCGAGCTGCTGGCGGATGTCCCGCGCCGTTTGCTCTTGCCGCGCGAAGAATTCCTTGGCGTCCATAGCTATGCCATCACCAGACAAGGGAAGTCCCCGACCCAGGGGGTCCCTGCCGAACAGAATCTGGTGAGGGGACAAACCACCCGGAGTGGGCGTGTCATGATGGGCCTTCAGAGCAGGCCACATCTCCTCAAACCAGTTCCGACGTGGATTGGTGTTGTGAATCTTGCGCAGCTTCTCGAACAGCTGCCGTCCAGCCACTTCAGCACGGCCGTTAGACCGGCTGAGATAGGCGACGCTCTTGGCGTGGCGTATTCCCATAAGGGAACACATAGCCTTGAACCAGCCACCAGTAAACTGGGGCCCTCGGTCACTGCAAATGGTGCGGGGGATGTCAAAGACGGTAAGCCAATGACGAATCATCATGACTGCCACTTCCTTGGCAAGCAACCCCTTTTTGCGTGCCGGAACGGCTACTACGTAGCCACTGTGGCGATCCACGCAGAGAACCACACAGTCAAAGGTCTCCTTGTCAAAGTGCACTTCGGGCATGGAGAAGACGTCCATGGCTACGCTCTCCATGGGCTGGTCAGGAACCGGGGTCCATTGGGCTTCCCCCTTGACGTTCCGGTTGTCGGGATTGCAGGCCTGACAGACCGAGCAACCCTTCCTGACCTTCTTGATGGCGGTGTAGAGACTGATCTGGTCGATCTCGAACCGACGCTGCATGTCAAGGGCTTGCTTCTTGACCCCTGGGTGCAGCATGTGGTGGTGCCAAGCTTCACACAGCTCGAGCACCCGGGACTCCGGTACTAGCAGCTTACCATTCCGGTAGAGCTTGCCATCTTCCTCAGTCGGCCCCTTTGGCCACTTCTGCCCGTCATCAGGGTCGGTCACAGCCCTGTACTCGGCCTGAAAGGCCTCAGACTTGGCATAGTCGTCGGTCCAGTCGTCCTGGAGGCAAGATTCCGGGAAGAGGTGCTTGTCGGACTCAGCTCCCTCAGGGGCGAGTACTCTGACCGCTCTGCCCATCCTCATTCCGAGGGGGGCATCCGCAGCCATGACGACGAAGCATTTCACACCCTCCTCCTCCATCAGGCGCTCCATTTCAATGATCCTCTTGGCTTCAGCGGTCTCAGCCTCATCGCCATGGGCAGAGATGTCCGTCATGCCCTTGCTGGCGGGATAGGCCCACCTGCTGAGACAGTCCGCCACGGTGTTATCCTTTCCAGGAATATACACAACCGTGAGATCGAACTTGGCCAAGGTCTCATGCCATCTTGCCCGTCGGGAGGCGGGACCAGAGGGGGTGTCCACGTGCTCCTTGTGCCACGACTGCAGACTCTGATGGTCGGTGCAGACGGTGACGGGATGGAGGGCTATGTACCCAGCCAATTTCCTGAGAGCCATGACGATGGCATACGCCTCCTTTTCACGGGGCGTTCACGTCCGTCTCTGGCCTTCCGCCAGGACTCGGCTCCAGAAGGCCACGGGCACGTGCCTCCCATCGTCAAGCACTTGCTCCAACACAGCGCCTACGGCGTAGTCGGAAGCGTCGGTGCGCAGGACGAACCCTCGGTCGGGATCCACGAGGTGCAGACCCACTGCGGATAGCAGCGCCTGTTTCATCCCCTCAAAGGCACGGTCGGACTCTTCATTCCAGACCAGAGCCTTCTTGGACCCCTTCTTGGTCTCCTCTCCGTTGCCCTTGAGCATGGTCGTCATGGGGGCTGCATACTCGGCATACATTTTGATATACCCCGAGTAGTAGTTGCAGAACCCCAGATACGCCCGTAGCTCAGAGACCGTTTTGGGCTTTTCCCAGTGCTCAATCGCAGCCACCTTGCCAGGTATGGGCTTTCGCTGCCCGTTCCCGACTACGTGGCCAGCGAAGACCACCTCGCTTACTGCAATGGTGGCCTTGTCACTGCTGCCCGTGAGTTTGTGCCGAACCAGAAGGTCCAGCACTCGAGTGACGTCCCTCTCGTGTGCCTCCAGGAGCTCCTCGTAGCTCATACTGGGGTCCCCGGACGCGATGATCACGTCGTCCACGAAGGGGTCCGCACAGTCACGCACCGGCTCAAGCAGGTTCTCCAGCATCCGCTGAAAAGCCGCATTGCCGTTGGTAACGCCCATGGGCATCACCTTCCACTGGAGAGGTCCAAGTGGGATGCTCATGGCTGTGCAGGCACGGGACTCCTCGGCGAGAGGCATCTGATGATAACCATGTTTCAGGTCAATCACCGTGAAGATCCTCCGCCGGTGTTGTTTTTGCAGCATGTCCTCAATGAGGGGTAGCGTATAGCTATCATGCTGCGTTTGGGCGTTTAGGCCGCGGTAGTCGACCACGAGCCGCCACTCACCGGCCACCTTCTTGGGGACGACGAAGCACGGAGAGGCCCACTCGGAGTGGCACGGCTCAAGCCAGCCTCTCTCGATGAAGTCACGGAGGATCTTCTCCATGGCCTCCTTCCTCTCGCCCCTCAGGGCAAACTCCCGGTGTCGATACACACGGGGGTCCTGCTTCAGTCGTATCTTGGCCTCGCCATACGGTCCACGCACCGGTGGGGGAAACACAGGCTTTCCGCTGAAGAAGGTGTCCCCATACTTCTGCTTCAGCCTGGCCCTTAATGCCTGGATCTTGGAGCAATCATCGGACTCCGCCTTGGCTTTTCCGGGCACCTGGACCACGGAGCTTACTTGAGGGGTAGCGACCCCGCTCTTCTTCGGCTCAGGCGGTCTTCCCAGGTGGCCCAAAGGGCCATCTCTGGCCTTGCCTCGGAATAGGTCGCCGTAGGTGGGTGGGTTACCCCCGATTGGATCGTCCTGGCTGGACATGTGGTCCAGTACCCTCCGAACGAAGGTATCCCCATCATAGGAACCAGAGACGATCGAGTCCACTTCCCACCAGGCTTTATCCTGGCCTTTGCCCTCACGCTGGTTTCCCCAGTCGTGAAAGGGCTGATCCATATACCCCTGAACCAGATCCAGCTCCTCTTCAGTGAGGGGATCTTCCGATTCTCCGATGTCAACAGGGGGAACAGCAAAGCATTGTCGCCATGGCTCTGCTATGATGCGGTTGACACAGACGAAGTCCGTGGTGTCGGCCTGATCAAGGCCCCCATCCACATATTGGAATTCCGTTGGCCATCTCTGGGGTGGCATGGGCTGTCCCTTAGCGTCCTGATAGACACTCTCTCCAGCCGGTAGGACGACCTTGTTTAAGGTCATGTTGGTCAATGAGACTACCCAACGTCGGGTACTTTCCTCCTCGGTGCATCCCATAGGAACAACCAGCACTGCCTTGGAGCGGTCCTTGCGAATCTTCGCTATCGCTCTTGGAATGTCCCAACGGGGGCAATGGATCCACATCAAGCCCTCATGCGGACCCCAGTGCTTCTTGCACGCGGAGTCCTGTGCGCTCCAGTACTTCTCACAAACCCGCAGATGGGCGGAGGTTCCTGAAGAGAACGCATCCAGGGCCAGATCCGAAGCTCCCAGGTCCGCGACAACTCGGCTCGCCACTTCCGGCATTACGCCGTACTCCTGGTTTGCAGGACCAGTTGGCTCAGTGTCCAGCGCGGCCACTTCGAGCTGATTGCGTTCCGGGTGGATCCATTGGCATTCCACATGGTGCTCAGGTGACGAAAGCCACGAGAGCTGGTCGTCCTGGTACAGGGTCATGGAGGCCTGGGCCGGGAGGACGCCGGAGTCCGTCTCCATCATGAAGTCGTACCCAACGATTATGTCCCAGTCCATCTCAGCCTCGTAGAAGCGACCGTGCAGGAGGATTTCCTTGCTGAGGTCTGGGCGGCTCAGCTCACGATGGTTCACGAACTGCAGCCCAATGGCCGCTTCCTTCGTGCCTCCCACCATGTACTGGCCGTTCGCCACCTTCAGCCTGACAGGTTTCCGACTGTCGGTCAAACACTCTGGCGGAAGTAGGCCAGCCTTGACCAAGCTGACCTGAGCGCCCGTGTCGACCAACACGTCGAAGACCTTTTCCACTTCCCCGCATAAGGCACGGACCTTAAGGTGCAACTGCCGCTCACGCCCAACTCGGCGCACGGCGTGCAAGCTCAGGATCTCCGGCCGTTCCAGAAGCTCAACAAGCGACTGGTGCAGGTCGTGGACAATGGGCTCGGGCTGCCCATCTGCAGCATCCAGCTGCGGTCCGGGTGATCCTCCGATACTCTCGGATAGATCTTGAAGTACATCAAACACATTCTTAGTCGCGAAGGACGGACGGGTGCAAGGGTTCGTGCCTTCACTTGCCCTCACCCCGCCTCCGCGACTGGGTGCCGGACCGGGCCTTCCGCCCGCGGCAGTCCCTTTGTGCTTATCGACTCCCGACTGGGATGGTTCGGCGCTTCCCACGTCACCATCCTGCGACCGGCCTAGCTGGGGCCCTTGGCTGCAGGGGCTCCGCTAGGGGGCGTCGGTTGTGGAAGTAGGGGTGTTCTCCTCTGCATCAACCTCGTTGACGCCCTTCTTCCTTCCCCTTCTAGTCTTCTTGTCCTTGTCCTTGTTCTGGTCATTCTGGTTGTTCTCCTTGTTCTTGTTGTCCGACCTGGGGACCCAGTTCCTCTTGATCTCCTGGATCTCCTTGGCCAACTCGGTCCCCTGCGACACCAGCTTGGAGAGCTCGTCCTTGTCCACCTCCAATTTGGCCTCCCGGATACCCGCAGGTGCACGCTTCTTCGACCCGTGCGCCTTCTTGTAGGCCTCCATGTCAGCCTGGTGGATGGGGCATGTTCGATGGTCATGGTTGAAGCCTTTCTTCCTCCCATAACACACGAAACAGCCCTGAGGGTGAGCTCGTATGAACTCCCCAAAGGACAGCGGAGGGTCGCCAATGCGGCGAGGGTCTCTCTTCTCCTTCTTCTTCCAACCCGGCTGCAGGGGCTTCCAGCTTCCCTGTTTGCTCCCCGCGCTCAGGTTGTGGGCCACGAAGGCACAAACGGCAACTTCGGCGGGCTCATCGTCCTCGTCATCGTCGACGAGAGTCTCATCGCCGCCGGCTCCCGCTGGGTCCGTGGCAGCTTCCCCGCCAGGTCTCTCGCCAACGTAGTTGACGTCGCGGTCGCCGGGCCTCAACCCGCGGGTGTGGTGGAGGTTCCGGTACTCTTTGAGCACCTCCTCTCCAACCCACTCCAGGATCTCGTCGCAGCTCATCCGCGCCGGGATAGCCTGCAGACGGATGGTCTGGCCGCTCACGTCACACTCGTCAAGGCGCCACATCGCGGTCTTCTCGCGATCGCCCGAGACGGTGATGAGGAGAGCGTTCTGCAGGGAGTGCCGTTTGACATCCCGGGCCACGTTCTTCCTCGTCCACGCCACCACGTTCGTATGATACTCTTTGGGGAGCATCATCTTGACCGTGTGGTTGGACTTGGCCCTCTTGGCTTCCTCCTTGGTGACCCTCTTGATCCATGCTTCCGGCAGCATGGAGAGCAGGCGAGCCTGCTCGTCACCCTCATTCCAATCCTCCACGTTGCGGCGGAAGAGGGTGTATTGCCCTCGGAAGTCTCGCCAGTCCCGTACGCGGATCTCCCGTCCATCATGCTGAAGCTTGATGGACTTCGACCGCTTGGCAGCCACCTGCGGAGCGTCCACCCGCTCCTGCTCGTTGAGCCACTTCTTGGCTTCCTTGAGTGTCTTGATTTTCCCCTCCTTGGTCGCCACGAAGTATAGCTCTTGGAGCACTTCCGGCAGGCGGTACGTGAACCGTCTGAAGACATATTTCTCCGCATCCGCGGGAGGCATGTCTTCAGTGACGGTCACCCCCCAATCGTCCAGCCTCTCCAAGAAGCGGTCGAGGTTGAGGGGGTTGCCATCGTACATGGGGGGCTTGATGTCCTTCAAGTCTTCCCACACGGCGGCATCCGCGGCCTTAGAGACCATGAACGCCGGCCGCGAGGTCGACCGAGGTTCCCATTGGCCTCGCCCACGTACTCCCACGGCCGCCACGTCCATCTCCTCCATGGAATCCCTGTGGCTATGCCGCGGTTTCTCCATGTACGCTGAACCTAGATGTTCACGCCGTACTCCTTCCATGTACGCCTCCTCATCACGGCGCCGGCGGCTGCGTTCAGCGGCCTCCTGTCGTACACCACGCGGCGGGCTGATGTCGAACTCCTCCAGGTCCAGTTCCAGGTCCTCACCTTCGCCGACATCCCACTCCACGTCTCCTCTGGGGACCTCATCCCTGAGTCCACCATAACGTCCACCAGCCATTGGGATTGGCTCCGGGGCTGGTGCGGGGTGCCGGGGGCGTACCGGTGTCCGCGGGGGAGCACGGCGGTTGCGGTACTCCGCGCTGAGCCACTCATCACGCCAATCCTCACTGCCACTGCCGGGCGGCACGCGCTCGTTGCGGCGGCCCGCGCTGTGGTGAGAGGGGGCGCTGAGAGAGGGGACACTGGCGTTGGGGCGACTCCTGGGGGCTCCGCCGGGGGCGTGGGGTCTGCCTGGACCTGGTCCGGGTCCCCAGCCGTCGTCCGACGAGCCAGACTCCAGGGGTGGGTGGTCGCTGCCGACGCTCCCACGGGCTTCCAGCGCGTCCAGCCTCTGCTGCAGGCCGCTAATGACCTTGTTCAGCGACCTGGTCTCGCCCCTGGCGATGTCCAGCAGCTTCTGGGTGGCAGTGGCGACCCCGGCGCTCTTGACCATTTCGATCTTGGCGATGGCCAGCTCTCTCTGCGCGCGCGCGGCGCCCCTGGCGATGCGAGTCATCTCGCCCTTGCCAGTGTCTACCTCGCGCTCGAGGAAGTGGACCCTCTGCGGAGGTAGACAATCCACTGCCAGGTGGTATCCGGGTCGCCGTTCCCTGGTGGGTCGTCGGGGTCTCCAGGGGGTCCTCCAGGAGGGCCCCCGCCGGGTCCGCCCGGTCCAGGGGGTCCTCCCCTGCCCGGTGGTCCGACTCCAGGGGGTCCACTTGGTGGGCGTCCACCAGGGGGTCCTGATGGTCCTCCGCCAGGGGGTCCCGGTGGGTCTCCGCCGGGTCGCGTCGGTGGGTCCGAGGATGGGCGCTTCTTCGTGATGTCGAAGTCCATGTCGTCATCCTCGTCCATGTCGCCCCACCTGGGCGTCTCGGTCTCGGAAGACTCCGAGCCCCGGTAGGGAGGAGGGGGATCCTCATCCTCACCTTCCGGCTCCATGGGGACGTCTCCGCCTCCTCCGCCCGTCCAAGCCACCACTCGGCGATGTTGGCGGCCTCGTTCATCCCCGTCGCTGGCGGTGAAGAAGGGGTCACTGTCGTGGGGGTGTCCACCCGCTGGCCTCCGCGGCCTCTCGGGGGTCTTCCCCTTGCCCTTCCTCCGTCGATGGGCAGTGGGGCCACTGCTCCCACTGCTGCCCGTGTCGACCTCGTCCAGCGTCATCTTGGAGGAGGCGTCCCCTTCGAAGAGCTTTCGAAGGGTCTCCACTCGTGATCCTCCCGGGGGAGTCTCGCGGCGGAGTTTGGCCTCTGCCTCCTCCATTGCGGCGGCGGTGGCTGCGGCAGCTCGCCCTTCGGCTTCCTCCCGGGCACGAGCCGCTTCGGCTTCCCGGGCCTGCTGCAGCCGAGCCTTCTCCGCTTCCAACGCCGCCAACTCCGCCTCCGTCTTGGCCCTCTCCTCAGCGACCTTCCGTCGCGCGGCCTCGATGGCGTCCTTCTTGGCGGCGTCCGCCTGGGCCTTAGCCGTCGCTTCGGCGTGGGCCCTTTCCTCTGCCTCCTTCTTTGCCATCTCTTGGGCAAGCGCCTCTTCCAACGCCTTCACCTCGGCCTCCTTGCAGGCAATGGCCTCCTGCGTCAGGCGGGCTTCCTCGTCGGCTGCCGCCAACTCACCGTTGACCTGGGCAGTCGCTGCCCCATGGGCGGCTACGGCCGTGAGTCCGGCCGCAATGGCCGCCACGGTCGAGGCGTGGATGGCCATGCCATGCGCCCACTCCGCAGCCTCCTCCTGGGCGATGCCGACGGCGCCCTCCATGGCAGCGCTGTGCTGCTTGGCCCGTTGCCGGGCAACCCGAAGGTTGCAGGGCACCCCACAGGCGCGCTCACAGGCGCGCGCCACGTCCCTTTGGTCGGGAGCGACGCTGCTGCTGGAGCTGGCCTGGTCGGCCGGCATCCTCCCGCGGTGGGCCGACTCCACGTCGCTGCTGGGGCCTGACTTCCTCAGGAGCAGCAGACGGGGCTTGGCCTTGGTCTGCTTGGCGACTTGGATGAAGTCGCCAAGGGTGGTGTGGCCGGGATGGTGACCACCATTGGCCCGTTGGGGGCTGTGGGCTGGGGTTCCGCCCCTGGCGCCTTGGGCGGCTTCGGCGGCCAGGGATGCCTGGTACTCCCGCCACTTCCGGTCCCGCTTCCTGTCCCCGGCGGACCGCTTCCCCTTCCCCGGAGACGCGCTGCTGCTGCTGCCCTGCAGCCTGCGCTCGCTCCCCGGTTCCGGGAAGTTCTTCTCAATCATGTCCCACATGGAGACGTTGATCGAGGCGCCCGACGGGTACTCGTTGGGCTTCTCGTCCTCCTCAATCCCGTCGGGGCGCAGCCCTTCGCCGGGCCTGTCCGGCCGGGTCCAGGTCCTCCAGCGCTTGTGGCGGAAGCGGTACTCATACCCTTCCGCCCGCAGCCACTCCTCCACTGCCCGCAGGCGCTCCTCGCCCATGTCCTCGCGGACCTCGAAGCTCCCGGGCATGCCGCCTTCGCACTGGGGATTGCTGTGGCGGTACTGCTGCCCCCACAGCAACCCACGCAGTAGGCGCGCCGCATGGGGGTGGGGCTGCGGCCAGGTCTTGCCCGCCTCGTCCCAGTTCACCATCGGTGCTCTCGATGGAGTGGTCCTGGGGTGGTTGTTGAGGTGAATGATGTAGCACTGGACTGGGAGTGCGGCTGGTGCTGGTCAGCCGGTGGTTGTGGAGGTGGTTGACGCGACTGGGTGTGCGGCCTTGGTGGTCGGCCGATAGGACTCGCTGATGAGGGAGTCCTGGTCTGTCCACCTCCTTCACGGTCGCGGCGCGGTCAGGGCGATGCTCTAGACGGCGCTGCGGGCTCCGTGACGAACTCGGCGCTGTCGCTGGGCGGCGCTGCGGGCCGCTGCGCTGCGCTGCGAGCTGCGAGCTGCGAGCTGCTGCGCCGCGCTGCTCGGGGTTGGTGGCCCCGAGTGGCACGCGAGGGATGGGTAACCCCGCGGCGGTGAAACGCTTTTGACGCGTTCCCCTGGGAAGCCGGCCACGGGACGCTGCGGGTGACACGCACAGGTGAGCAGGCAGGCAAAGCACTACGCTCACAAGGGCATCATTACGCTCGTGTCATGTGACAAAGCGTTTCAGGATCCTTGCCACTCTGAAACAAGGGAACAAAAGTATGTACAGCAACACATCAGGATATGTACACATGGGGTTAAGACTGGACTGGGGTAAGGGCATCACAGGACAATAGACACTTAGTCCCAACTCATATCCCAATCCCAGGTCCGACCCTCTCAGTGGCTGGTAGGGGCGGGGGCTCAAACACAACCCATGCCCTGCTCAGTCCGGACCCTGAAATCCTGCCAATAGGGGAGGTGTCCCGCCCAGCCACAGGCGAGTTCCTGGGAACCAAGGAGCTCCAAGGCCAACAGACAGTGGCTCCCTATGCTCCCTTAACGGCAGGTTCCAACTCCTCTCTGAGCCAGAGATATGGCTCCGCCACTATCCCCTAGGAGTTGGTAGCTGAAAATGGGCTGTTTCAGCCCAAACTGATATTAGCTCAAAAATCTCCAAAATTGACCCCTCGTCCGGACCCGCCAGAGGCAGGGACGAGGCAACTGACCCTATGCCCTTCGAGTACGAACTCCCTGGAGCCCTCACCCAACCTGGTTCCCTCTGAGGTCCCGGCACCGGGGCACCACGGGTTCATCAAGTGGGGTCATGATGCCAAAATCACCAAAATTGGCGTCATTCCCACGCGTGGCTCGCCCGGCCAGGGCAAGGCCAATGGCTCACAGGATAGGAGGCAGGACCTAGGACTTATATCTGAGTGTACAACTTGGAATTAGGTCCGGGCTCTCTGTGGGCATAGAGATATGGGGCCGCCAATTGACCACACGGGGGGGTGAAATTGGGGTCCCAAAAGGGGGTCATTTTGGCTGCCCGAAATGAGCCAAAATTCGGGGGTGCTCCCAATAGTATATCTCCACGCCGGCTTGGAGATCGGATCCGCCATTCCATACGCAATCCACCGGGAGTCCAACGGAGACTCCCATGCACTTGGCTCTCAAAGATCTCCATGCCCCTTGGCGTGGTGACAATCCCAATTGGGTCCACAAATGCCAAAATGGCAAAATTGCCCACACTCACTTTGGGCTAGCACCTTAACGAAGGTTGCTCCGCCTCGCCCACGTGGTGTGTGAACCATGGGGACCAATATGCATAACACCCATGTCATATACGGTCCATTGGTCCATGCGTCCGGCGTGCACGGGTGGGCTGAACATAGTGCACGGCGGACAGAAAAGGTGGAAAATTGCTCAAAATGGCCGAAAATGCGCACACTCATGGTTGGGGCAAATGAGGCACATGCCCGACTTGGACCGGAGTGTGCCATAGGATTGGTATCAAGTCATATGTGTCCAACATATCTTTTGGGCGTCGCCCAACTCCTCCGGTATTGGGAATGGCAGGGTCGCCAAGTGAGCCCATGATTTGGGATAGTCCCAAATTGCCAACATGGCGGCCACGGTATGCCAAGCCCAAGAGGAGTTATTCGCCGGGTCCAAGATATGTTGGGCAGCGAAGTATGTACCCCCAAAACATACTTGGGTCATGATGTCAATTGAGCGCAACGTTGAGATACACGGTCGCCACTTGACATCATGACGGGCAAAAAACAGCAATATTGGCGAAAAAACACTCAAAAGTGCCTTGAAAGGCGCACAAATATATTATAATAACTTCGGCTTGGATTGAGTAATCGACCAATCCTTCTAAACACAATGACTTGACACCAATGACCTTCAATTCCACATATGTGCTCCACTTGGGGCGCTTTGAAAGGTCACGAGCGCTACTTCCCAAGTGGGCACATGAAAATATGGAAAATTGCAAAACACACACCTTGCTCCCAACGCATCGCTTTGGGATCGCCACACAAGCTTCCCTCCACGAAGGTTAGGCTTGCAATTGATCGTGGGGAGTATGGAGAAGGGGCTTGCGCAATATGAGGTCCATTGGCGGGTTTGGATTGGAGCGAGGGACCCGCCAAATGGGCACGCAACACAACACAAGGCACATACTCCATATTGCCCAAAAAGGTAGCTCCCCCCACGATATGTCATGCCCCTCCAAGGGCATAACTTTGTGTCAATCGCTCATAGGAACTCAAGGAAAGTTCCTATGCAACACCGGCACTGGCGCGCTACACTCGAAAGTTATCTTAACCCACGCAATATCATGGCCAAAGAGTTATAACGCAAACTCTACCCTCTTGACCATGATCCATTACGCTAGCGCGCACGTGTGGAGACGCAAGGCATATAAGGCTTCCTAAATTACGTCGGGAGTATTGTGAATACATCCCACGTTTCCTTATTGTTATTCCTCGCAAGCGGCACGAGATATGACCCTCACAAGTGGCCTCACGAATCAACTTTGTTTTGCCCATATCTCTAAGACAAATGGAGGGCAAGACAAAAGGAAAGTTGATTCGTGCATAGGGAAGCACGTAGGTCCACTCGAAAGAGGTCAAATCAAGTGCGGGGATGTTGAAGTCGAAAATCCGATTTCGACATCCTGAAAAATTCGGATTAAGGTTGCGAGTGTAAGATGTGAAAATTGCGGATGCATCAATGCAATTCCTGAACACTTTAGAGTCTTCGTCACGATTTGCGCTAAAATATCTGTATATAACAGTTAAACTGGCGGTTACGCTAAAGTCGCGAACTAACCGCCAGCTGTCAAAACAGTGAATATCAGAACGGAAGCGTAAAAATTGACGGAAACAATATGAAAATAAAACCCTGTTGATTCCTGATATTCTGATATATAAATCTCCGCTGGCGACGCATCGGTTGCCGATGCAGGGCTTTACGGCACGGAACACGCTCCCTCCGGGCTCGCACCGGGCGTCAACGGGCGTCTTCCCTTCCGTACATGGGGTTAGTGGACCGGAGACCGGTCTTCCCTTCCGTACATGGGGTTAGTGGACCGGAGACCGGTTGTATGCCCTACCCTAGCCATGGGGTTCTGGGTACCGCTTCAATGGTGTTTTCTAGGTGTGTCCTAACATGGTGTATTTTGTCTACCTCAAGGATAGTTGTAGAGTAATCGGAAGAAATTTAATGAGGGAACATGAGTGCAAATATGATTGTGTTTCATTGTCTCTTTTTGCTATGGACTGAGCTCGAAGACTACAATTCTATGAGCCTATTACTTTGCTGTTGTTGCCAAGGGTTCACAATGTGACTCACCACAAGCCCGTTACATGGTATGCGCTTCTATTTGACCTAACGAATAGGCAGAGAGCTCATACAATATCATCCGTTGCTAGGGCCTCGGGGGCGCTGCCTCCAAAGGACAAAGGAACCGAAGAAATGTCGCAATAGTGGACTATGTCGTGTTGTCAACCTTCAGCGAAAGAGAGACATGGGACGGTTGCAGCCATCTTTCTAACACTAAATAACGCTGCTAAAGCACTATAGGGAAAATTCTGCGGTGCGTTCGTGTAATACGTTCACACCGGATGAGCTACCTAGCATAAATTGTTGTACAAATGAGCCGGCGCGGAGCAGATTCTATTGAGATGAGTAAATGGTCGAGACGGAGCAGAGATCGTCGGATGTGACGGAGTAGCACAAGCACCATACCATGAAAATGTTGTGATGTAGGAATTTGCAATTTTTGAAAACCAGTTCGTGGTCCATGTGCTTCTAAGGCTGAGCCAAAGTTTTTCTGTAAGTAAGAGCGTCCCTAGAAAGATCTTGTTTCTCAGAGATGGATGACAATGACCCGTGCGGACCACCTCCAGTGACCTTGCTGCTCCTTGAGGCTAGCCAAGTCCCCAATGCTTTTGCATCGCCATTGGCCTCTGCCCAGTCACGAATGCCAAGCCTTTTGTCTTACGGTTGGCTTTATTTCCGTCGCCCTTCCATCAATTACCCGAGTGGTTACTATCTTGGGCGCAGGTGTACTTCCATAGCTACAGTGCACAGCTGGATACTTAACTCCAACAAATCTTATCTTCATGCTACTTCACATGGTCGCATGTAGCTATTTTACAGCGAAAAACGAAAAATCTAGTTGCACTTACCTTCCGATTCAATTTGGGCGCATGTAACACTTAACCAAACTTTCAGGTTTCAAGATCTCCAAAATTTTGCTGGCGCTACCTTGGCACAAAAAGGGTCCTAAAACAGTCAGGAACCCGGGTTCTGTCAATCTATAGGCAACACCCACATGGCTTAGAAGTTGATGTTATGGGTTCGAGCAGCAGCAGCACAGCGAGCGCGCGAACGGGCGATCACGCACTGCAGACTGCAGACGCTAATATGAAACATCGCGATGCCAGCCACTGTAAATTGAATTGTGTATGACATTTCAATATCTTTTGGACAGGGTTTTTGTCTTTGAAATGTGGATTGGGTTCGATTTGGTGCCTTGCTTAACGATGCTACGCGAGGTTGTCGAGGTTTGGTGAAACGATAGGATTTTCGAGGAAAACAAGGCAACCCAACAAGATCCACAACAAGTGGTAGCCAGTTAGGTGGCGGAGGATCATTCTCGTCCGCCTTCTACATTTCAATTCTCGACGCTGTCTTTGATTATTTTGCTTTGAATTATCATCGCAACTATGGAGAAGAACTTTGATGAGGCTGCTATGCTACATTTTTTCCGCGACTGCCTGTTTGAACCTGATTCGCCGTTGCATCAAGAATTTTGGAATTCGTTAGAACAGCTGATCGCGGAATGTATCACGCATCAAGAAAGCGAGTGGTTCCCCTGCATGTTTCACGATCTTTGCAGTTTACAAGCCGCTGTTACCGAACTACAAGCAAAGTGCGTCGACCTAGCGGCTAAACTCGAAGTACACCAACAAAAGATCGATGTTCTACAGTTGTCGACGGAGAACGCAACCAAGACGGCTGCGTCCACCTCAACTGATGTTGCCGCAGCTTCAACATGTCCACTGCGCATCGACAGTGATTTACAACGACTACAAGATGAGGTTTCGAAGAACTATTTCATTCTTGAAGAATTCGTACAATCTTTCCATCGAGACAGCAATTCCAGTCTCCACCACACCATCCTCACCCACAACCACCTTCGAGCTATCCGCCGCAACCGCCTTCGAGCCTTGGGTTGATGTGGAAGGGGCAGAGTACGGAGTCTCCGATTGGTGCCAATCGACACAATCCAGGAGTTGTGAGTTATCAATGCAGAAAAAGGCTTTACTAGCGAATCCAACTGAGAGGAGGTAGCGGACACATTGAACAAAAGACCAGAGTTCCGCGTCTTTTCTACCGCGGTGGGGGCAGGGCATAGCGAGCACGAAGGTGGTGTTGTCAGGCCAAACCATCACCGCAGTGGAGCCCGCCAGGGGATCGCTCCAGGATCCATCGAGGTAGACCCAAAGCCACAGAGAGGAATCCACGTGGTCCAGAGGTTGTATGATGCTTTGGCACCCCCAAGATGTAAGTGCATATACCTGAAGGGTCAGCGCAACGCCGCGGTAGCGAAAGAGGTGGCCATATGGATTTGACTCAATTGCTTCTGAGCTGTAGGGGATGGGTAAGGAGGGAAGTGGGTTGGGAAGGTGGAAGAGAAAGGGGGCCAGAAGACTGTTTTGGGCTGGGGGTGGGGCTGCGGGCAGGGGTTGAGGAGGGGTGGTGGACAGAGAAGTTGTGGAAATAATCCTTGATGAGAAGCCGTGTTTTATCAATGTCAAATTCTACAAGAGAAGCAAAGTTGTCCGGGGAGAATTGAATGACGGTGCCAGCAAACTAGCCCCCATTGAGTTCGACAAAAACTTGTTGCCGAGGGGACAATTGGGCCACAGGGCATGAATTCTAGGCCCCGAATCCGTGACATCGGCCCCCGATGGAGTAGACTGAATCGACAAACGAATTCTGAAGCCAATTGGCTCTTGCTGCTTTGAGTGCTTGAACAAGGAATGTGCAAAACGGTTCAGGACAGTCATGGTTTAGGTACCTCATGGAGTAGTTAAATTTTTGCGAGTGCATAAAGTGCTAGAAGGGCACTAGCGACAAGCAGCTGTACTTCCTTCCCAAATTTCGGTCCTTTGGTGAGAAGCGATGAGGTAGTCGACCGTACTGGGCAACGTTATGCCATATGGACAGCTGAATGCGATAAAGCTGTGGTTCTGTGATCGGCACAGCCATTAGGCGGTACGCCAAGGTGGGAACTAGTTGCTTGTTGGCCAGAGAAATGAGCTCGGAAGCCTTAGGTTAGGGGAGCGGTAGCTGAAGGGGGGCGAGGTGAGTAAAAAAGGAGTTGACTTCGGCTTGCACAAATTCAATAACCCTCGGAACCGGTCGCTGTAGGGGGGTGAGGTGAGTAAAAAAGGAGTTGACTTCGGCTTGCACAAATTCAATAGCCCTGTCAGAAAAGTCAGAGGTGTAGAAATACACCCCGAGGTATTTGTAGCACTTCCTCGGCTGGCCCCTGTCATCTGTGGCGGACACTGTGCCCCCGTGGGGTGAAGTGATTTATGCATGGCCTGTGCCCCTGAGCGTGTGAAGCTCTGTCTTCTCGACATTCATGTCGAACCCCAAGGAGCGTGCCGGCCCATCAAAGGCTCCATACACTGTGCGGACATCGTTTAGTGAGCGGGCACAGAACAGAATGTCATCAATGAATGCATGGATGCTGTGTTCTATGTTCCATTCAATCTTTTCATCAAGAAAGAAAAACATCATATTTACGTGGACGTTAATTAAACAGCAGGAGGCTCAAAGGGGCATCCCTGCCGGACTCCTCGTTTTTGGGCATGCCCTGTGGTCGGTACGCCCCCCACCATTGGTTGCTCGTAGGCATGTGTGTACAACCGCTAGATGGACGCTATGAGTTCTGACGGGAGTCCATACCCATGTAAGGTTTTCTATAAAGCATTTAATGGGACAGAATTAAATGCTTTATCGAAATCAATGTACAGGTGATAGAGTCTACCTTTGGTCAATAGCATCCTAGACCACGTCGTAAATGTGGTCGCCACAGCGGTGGTTTTTAAGCCCCCCGTGCTGGCATTTGTGGAGGAGGCTGTGGCGTGAGGTAAAGGCGGTCAGCTGCGCACACTGCCAGGTTGCCGCTAGTTTAACTATAGACTGTATTAAACAGATGGGTGGATACTTTGATGTGGTGCGCTCGTCCCCTTTTTTGTAGAGTACACACACTCGTGCTCGTGCCCATTCTGGTGGGGGTCCTCTCTGTAAAACGTGATGGATAGCGGCCAAAAACAGGCCCCTGATTGAGGGTGGGCAGAGCGATATGATGTAATAGTTAACTTCATCCTCACCTGTGGCTTTTGCTGGTGTTGCAGAGGAGGTGACAGTGTCAAGCCACTCCGATGTTGGCATAGGTGGCGGCTGGTCTTTAGTGCACTTAGGCAGCCAGGAGACGAAAATTTGGAGGACGTCGTCAGCGACCTGAAACTCTGGATCTCCTCCGAGGCCAGCCAGGCACTCTGAGAATACTTTGCCCACTCTGTCTGGCGTAGTGACCAAGGAGGTCGCTGTTTGATTTCTGCAAAATTGCATAACTCGCTGTTATGAACACATAATGGCAAATGGCATTGCACAACACTGCACAAGAAATTACTGCCTATCACTGTGCACAAAGTCACTTGTTTAGAGTTGTGGTGTGCCACTCCATGCTCCTTAACCACTTGAAGATGCTCACCACTTTGCACAGGAATAATATTGACAGGGGCAGCAGAACTTGGGCAGAAAGGGCAGCTTTCTCAGGCCCAGAGGTCTCGAGGAAACATTTTTCTTGTGAGATATCTGAATGGAGTTTACCACCAAAGCTGTGAACTCTGACTCCACGGGCACTCCTTGCCTCGGGGGTATACTTGCGCGGTGCCCACACCGCGCGGTACTTTTGCAGTGATCACACTGGAACACTCCAATTTTTGGCCCCACCCAAACGGCCCCTCTGGATAGCAACACCATGGGCCGCAAGGACTTGTGTAAACACCCCTCCTTCCCACAACCAAGAGGGCAAAATAATCAATTGCTCTGCTGCTTGTCCACGATGTGCAGCAGGCCCATTCACCTGATGTATGTGCCAGTTGGCATGACCTTTGCCAACGATTTGGCCGCAGCAGAATCCTATTCACAGGGGCAATAAATGGTATTCATAAAGCGCCATCTTATCCCAAGGTGAAAATACGTAAGATGGCCACTTGGGAGCAGCCACCACCCCAGTCCAGGTACCCTGGTCTCCCTGCTGGATTATCAAATGCTGAAAGGGATGCATCCAAGCCTCTTTCAGGCCCTATTCGCTTCGTAACCAACCACATCTATTCCCATTTAAAATGTGGTTTGGTGGACAAGATGATCTCTGAATTCTATGAATTGCATGTTGGGTGAGGGAACCCACAAATTCTCTTCCTTGCGTTCACCTTGTCAAACTAGTGGAGTGAACTACAGCTTGTCCGGCTTCGCTACCGGCTAGACTACGGGTGCTTGGTTGGGCACGTCGGCTAAATCTGTGCGCCGCACGCGCGCCGCATCAGGCGATCTCCCCCCTACACAACACAAACACAAAGCGATGGTGCCCCGCGGGTTTGGGCATGAGGCGGGGGCATGAGGCGGGGTATGACACAGGGGGGAGGGTAGGGGGTGCAACGCATCCATGAGGTATGCAAGACTGGGTGGCGCACCCATGATAGTGGGGCCAACCTTGGTCTTTGACAATGAAAACCGCTTCAGCCCCAACTACCTAAAGCCCAGGTTAGCTGTACCAAAGAGGATGAATGTTTGGGGGACCCATTGTACATTGCCAGTAGCGTTCCGTGGCCCACTTGGTGCCGTCAACATGATTCAATACAGTCACACATGGTCGCCCCGGTGCGTCTCACAACTATTCTGACACCAACCTTTGTGAACCACTCCGCGTGCTTGCAGAGCGCGGTGAAGCTCGCAGAACCACCTTTTCAGGTCCGTCTGGCTTGCACCCTGATCATTGCCCCCGTGCCGCACGCATGCATTGCACTGCTGGCATGCATCGTGTTGCAGGCATGAACGCAATGCATGCCCTCCGACAAATGCACACCCACAACACAATTGATAATACCAAAATAGATCCATGTTGTGATGTGGACATGCAGTGTGTTGTAGGCATGCATCGCCTTTAGGCATGCATTGTGTCGTGGACCCAACTCTGTGTGCTCAGCTGGCCCCTCCAAAACAACCTCAAGGATACTGCCAATCCCTCCTGCAGTGCCCGTGACATGCAGGGGATTGCACGTTCTGCAGGTTGTCGCGAATGGATGGGGGAAGGGGGGAGGATATGCTTCGGAGCTGAGGAATGCGGTCAGCCGGCCAACACTGTGGTGTGGCCCCCGGTGGCAAAGGCAAGAGCGCGTTGCTGTATGACAGGGGACGGGGCGATCGGATGCGGCAGGGGCTGTTATGGCACGCATGGAATCCGCATGCCACGTGGTGTGAACGGCCACCCCGAAGCCTGGCCTTTTTTCACAGTGTTGTTCACCAAAGCTTCGGGCCTGCAAACCCTCCCAAGGCTTGACCACAGAGTGCGGCGGGTTAGCGTTCTTCTGTGACTGAAACTGACCCCGGGGTCACCCCGGCCTTTGCCGTTCCTGTCCCGAAAGTGGGCACGGGGTACGCCATGACGGCGTGAACGTTTGCCATTTTCAGCGTCTGCACAGCAGCTCTGGGGTAAACGTGTGACGGTGAATACTCCCCGCCCCAATGCGGGGTACGCGCAAATCAGAGATGGACCAGGTGGGCCACTTAGCGCCGCGCACGTAGTTTTCCTTCCATTTCACTTGGCAAGTGTGTCTGCACCAGTCGAACACCGCGCGCAGGCGCAGCGGCAGTCATTCGCGGCCGCACAAAAATGCAAAAAGGGCGAATTCTCGAACTAAAATCGCGATCAGGAGGGAGAAATTTGCAACTCCGGGTGCCCTGCTAGAGCCCAGCGCACGGGGCACGCGTGATGATGACACGTGCAAAGCACACGAGCCCGAAGAAACGCATTTGAAATTCGTGAATCGGAGGTGCACAAATCGCGAACACAGACCCCTCTGCTCTGGCGAACAACAAGATGCCACACATGCCTCCCACCTCTCCCTTTGACAATAACATCACATATTCGGCTTCCGCGGCTGTCTCAGTCCCTGCACTACTGTAAAATGGGTGCGACAAATTGACGGATCCACGGCTCGGCAGTGCCTGCACGTTGCCACTCTCTTCGGGAAATTTCCGTGCGCTGTAGTCTGTCATGTGCTGTACGGCTATGCACACGCAAGCTGCACGTTGAGGCAGTGGTGATTGCTGAACGGGGCGGGGGCTGGGGGAGGCAACAGCAGCCCGACGGACGTCAGACCCACAGAAACACAGCCAGGCAGGTGGCGGACGACCAGGATGCGGCGGGGAGTGGGCAGCAGAGACCGTAAAACGACCCGCGCAACAACCAGCACAACCCCCAGTGCGCCAACTACTGGACCAAAAAAAAGGGAGGCGGGACTCGGGAATGACAGGGGTTTTTTGAGGGGGGGGCGGGGCAGGGGGAGACCACAAGGGGTACGCTGGAAGGCATCCACAAGGCAGCGGGTGTTCAACACCCCCCCCCTCCCTGTGTGACATGCCGTCGGGTTGCGGTTTCTTTACGGGGCCCTGGACAGTCACCCGCTCTTCCCTCCGCATGTTGCGTCGGGTCAATGCTTTCGGGCGGCCGCTGGGGGCGTTGTATAGTCCCAGGCCTATGCACAAGCCAGGGCCATATAGTACAGTCCAGCACCCGGGACAGTGGTCCCGGGCCCGGTGGTCCAGAGGCATCAGAAAACGGGCCGTGGTCTCTGGAGCCCAGGGATCGCACAGAGAAGGCCACACACCGGGTCACAAGCAAGCCCATCATGTCACAGGGGTGGGCGCACCTGCCTGAGACAGCCCACAGCACTCCACAGTACCCGGCAGTTTGGCCCCCGACCCCTACCCAAACCCGCCCACCAGGGCTCCTTTTAAGAGGGGGGGGGTGGTCTGGGGGTGGTCCAGGGGGGATCGGTGCGTGGGTCCACCCCCCCTCCCCCGGTGGTGCCGAGTCTTTAGAGGCGGCGAAGAAACCTGTTGGCCTAAAGCCCAAAGGCCCGGAGAAAAATTTGGCCCCAATCGCTGAGAGGGAAAGGGGGATGGGCCGGGGGGGGGGGGGGGGCACCCCCGTCCCAGTGGTGGTGGGTTGGTAGAAGGGGCCTTGCCCCCCAGCCCTGCACGCGGTGGCAGCAGCACAAATCTCGCAATGGCACCACACAGAGGTCACCCTCGTGTGTCGCGTGTCATGCACCTCCCGGCCCCGCACGTGCCGTTCCCTGTGCCACCCCCGGGAGGCCGTTGGGGTGCGACCGAAGGGGGCGTTGTCAGGCACGAGGCTTTCTCAGCCCGGGGGGAACGGGCGACTGCTTCGGACACGCGCACGTCGCACACGACTCGAGCAAACGGGCACACGACTGACACATGGTCCCTATCTTGAGGACAACGCGCATCGATGGGCCGGCACCTTCCAAAGGAAAGTGCCGAACCCCCCATCAGGCGGTCACATGTGAGTCGCGCGCGACTGCAAGAGAGACCAGGGCATCCGCGGCCGAGGGGGAAGCGATGCGGGAGCGTAGATGAACAGGGACGCATGCGCGCGATCGAGGGACCATGCGTGTATTTACAAGCAGCATCGAGATATTTCCCACGTCCATCTAAAAAGTCTCCGCAATATGAATCCTGGAAGCCCGTTCTGTGGCATTCAGCTCATATCAACACCCCTACAGCTAGTCTGTGGGATAACTGAAGAAAGCAGAATAACAGGCATGAACGCCACATTCGGGCCGGCGAATGGACGGAAGAGCAGATGGCCGAAGTCATGGAGAGCAGTGCAGAACGGATGGGCCACGAGACCACGCAGTGGATCCCATGAGGAGTGTCACAACAGTGGCAGTTTCTTGGCAGAGGTGTGACAAGTGGAATGCATATATCGCACGAAGTCGCCCCCCCCTACCTTGGAGGTAGGGGGGGGGGGTAGGGGGGGGAAGGTAGGGGGGGGAGGTAAGGGGGGGGGGGGTAGGGGGGGGGCGACTCCGCGGGTCCTAGGACGCCAACTACCCCCCCCCCCCCAGGGGCCTCCGGCCGACAGTTAGTTGTCAAAGGTATGGGCCCAAGGAGCCAACGGGCGCCGAAGGCGCCCAATGGGGTTATGTAGCCACCTTGCCCACTTGTGGGCTCTTTTCTGATTCTGCCCCCCGCTCTGAGGCGGTGGGGATCCCCTAGGCGGCAGGGGTTATATAGCCACCTTGCCCCATCCTTGCCCACAAGTGGGCCAATTCTGATTCTGCCTCCCCGCTCTATAGCGGTGGCTATTTGGGCGTCTGGCCGTACTAGAGACCCATACTTTGGTATACTAGGGGCCCCTAGGGGCGTCATGGTGACCCCCGGCGTATGTTTTGACTTCTGATTTTGTTCCCTTTGTTGGGGACCCCCGAGAATGCAGGGGTGATGTAGCATTTCCGCCCTTTACGCATATCACGTTTTCTTTCGTCACATGGGTATGTTTCGTCTTTCTAGTCCCCGACAAGTTGAGGCACCATGAAGTGGTAATGTCGGAGGGCGTCAGGAATCAGCTGAGGACCCTTAGTATTGAAGTTGGGGGTTTCAAGGAGTGGGATGCGGACAAAGAGGCGCAGGACTTCCAAAAGTTGCGGGAGCCACCCTCCGGTTTGTCTGTGGCGAACTACGACAAAATTGTGACCTTCTTCTTGTTGCGCTTGCGTGGCAACGAACCCATCGCGGTCCGCCCGGTGATGAAGGGCATCTTCGGCAAGGGGCAAGTGAAGTGCCCAAGTACAGTGGGTGTGTACAACTACACATGCGTTGCGAACGGGCCTTTTGTTGGTCGCAATACATCTCTTCTTTACTTTCGTCCGTTTGTCCTTGCAACAGGTAAGGCCGTGCTGCTGCGCTTTCAGTATGAGGGGATGTTGCTGCTGCTGACGAAGAAGTCCCCCATGGCACCGCTGCCTTCGCTGTGGATCGTGTTGTTGCCTGTGCGTGGCCCAACCCCCATTATGCAGCAGTATGGTGTGGAGCAAGTCGACTGGAATAAGCGCGTGCAGCTGGTGCCGCCAAAAAGTTTCTTGCTGCCGAACAAGACCGTGGAGAAGCAGCAGCCGAAGGTTGGTGTTCCGGAGTAGTCGGTGAGCGGTGTAAGTACGTGCTATCTACAGCACCGTCTACTTGCATTCATCGCTCCCATGGTGCCATTGGCACATGGTGCCCATTGGTTACACACTGTATTTAAGTTTTCACCTGTGTCCTCCGTTGTTTGAGTCCATCATATATGGCACCTTTTGCGTGGGCCGCTATGCCGTGGTATTGTGTTCCTACTGCGGTGGCTTGTCGCTTGTCTTCTGCATTCTTTGGTGTGCCGCCATGCTTGGCACCCTGCGTCCATACTCGTTCTTCTGTTCATAGTCACGTGTTGACTTTGGTGCTGCATACGGTGCAGCAACACATCGGACTCGAGTGGTAGCAATCACTCACCATGGGTCGCAGTTCGTGTTTTGATTTCGTGGCTGTTGTGCTTGCATTGGTCTCCTCTTTGCAGATGGGGTGGAGGTGTTTGGGCGAGAAGGGAGCCGTAGCAAAGAACGGTTAGGTGGTGCGTAGGAGTGAAGTTCTTTGAAGGGCCACAGGCAAGGCGGTACGCACAGAAGGCGGGGCGAACACAAGGCGGAACACACAAAAGGCGGTCTGTGGCCACCGCAGGAGTCTTGTTATTTAAGGGGCCACAGGCAAGGCGTTGCACACACAAGGCGGTGCACACACAAGGCGGAACACACAAAAGGCGGTCTGTGGCCACCGCAGGAGTCTTGTTATTTAAGGGGCCACAGGCAAGGCGGTGCACACACAAGGCGGTGCACACACAACGCGGTAAACACAAAAGGCGGTCTGTGGCCACCGCAGGAGTCATGTTAGTTGAGGGGCCACAGGCAAGGCGGTGCACACACAAGGCGGAACACACAAAAGGCGGCCTGTGGCCACCGCAGGAGTCTTGTTATGTAAGGGGCCACAGGCAAGGCGTTGCACACACAATGCGGAACACACAAAAGGCGGTCTGTGGCCACCGCAGGAGTCTTGTTACTTAAGGGGCCACAGGCAAGGCGGTGCACACACAAGGCGGAACACACAAAAGGCGGCCTGTGGCCACCGCAGGAGTCTTGTTATTTAAGGGGCCACAGGCAAGGCGGTGCACACACAAGGCGGTGCACACACAAGGCGGAACACACAAAAGGCGGTCTATGGCCACCGCAGGAGTCTTGTTATTTAAGGGGCCACAGGCAAGGCGGTGCACACACAAGGCTGTGCAGCCAAAAGGCGGTCTACCAACGCAAGGGTCCGGGTGGGGTGGGGGGCGGGGGTTGCTCGGGAAGGGCGGGGGGGATGGGGGGTTGGTGGTGGGGGGGGGGGGGGGGCAGGGCAGGTAGGAGTAGCAACGTAGGGGGGGGGAGGTAGGGGGGGGGAGACGAGGTTGGGGGGGGAGGTAGGGAGGGGAAGAGGTAAGCGGGGGGAGGTAGGGGGGGGGAAGGTAGGGGGGGGAGGTAGGGGGGGGGAGGTAGGGGGGGGAGGTAGGGGGGGGTAGGGGGGGGGTAGGGGGGGGGTAGGTAGGGGGGGGAGGTAGGGGGGGGCGACTTCGTGCATACTATCTGGAATGAGTGGGTCAGATCAAACGAGCAAGGGAACCCAAGCCGCACTAAGAGGGGCTAGTTGGTGCTACATGGCTCCCCAGGGCTTTACATGTACTCCCATTGTCCCCAAATGATAACTCAACAGCAGCTCAAGGGGCCCCAGGGGTTGTCGAAGGTCGCCAAACCATTGCCATTTTTCAGCCAACCCATGCCAGCCTGAAACCGGCTGAGTCCTCCCCTGTGTGGCCCTAAAGGAGGGCCGATCTGCAAAACTTGCAGATAGCACCGACGGGAGTGCAAGATCAAAGAACCATCATCTATCAAACTTTGCATCGCAGTGGGCACTCACTTGGCACAAGTAACCTCCTCACGCACGCACACACACACACACACACACACACACACGCACACACACACACACACACACACACACACACACACACACACACGCGCGCGCGCGCGCACCTGCAATCAAGTGCACACTAATGGCCCCCGGCTCTTTGGGGATCATGCCATCGCTTCTCTGGTGTGCGCCCCTGCGCGAAACACGTACGTGGTGCTGGACGCAGACGTCCAAAACATGCCGCTGCAATCCCCTTACACAATCTCAACGCCCCCCGCAAGATTGGCATGCGTCTCCAACTTGTCCGAACATCCTGGCACTTGATTCGGGCGATCGACGGAGGCGAGCGTGACAGGGGTCTCGTTGGGTGCACCCGACAGCCCCCAACGCTCATCCGACAGCCCCCGACACGCAACCAACAGCCCTCCCGATGTCGCAGGATGTATTTATCCTTCCGATTACTGCACGCGGCCAAATGGGTGTGCCCGGGCTGAGTACTCCGAGTCGCTTCCCTTCGCTGTTCTCGATGCGCCTCCGCAACCGACGATTGCGAGCCCCGGGCGGTGACCGTCCACTAATGAGAGGATTCGCTGCGTTCCGCTTTGAGGGCCGGCCGGCGAGGGGCCTGCTTCGTCCGCTTCGGCCGGGGCGGGGCCTTGACCCGCACGTGGAGCTCATCCCCGTCGAGGATGCGGTTTGCGTGGAGTTTGGTCTCGTTGTTGCGCAGTTGCACGAAATCATACGGGCTCTTGTGGTACACCTCCTGCTGGGCCGCCTCCGCCCCCGTGATCTTTGCCACCTGTCCAGGATGCAAACGGACACCGCATTCCGAGGGCCGAGTTGCGGTAAACGACGGGCGACCGCTCAAGAGCATTCGGCGTGCACCCGACAGCATCTGACACACAACTGACACGCAGCCGACACCCAACACACGCCCTCATACACCCAACACGCCCGCTCATACACCCAACACGCATCCTTATGCACCCAAAACGCACCCTCATACACCGGACACGCACCAGACAGGTCTGACAGGCACCGAATGCGCTCCCGACTCGCACCCGACAATAAAGCGGGGTCTACATGGGCCTCCAACCCGGCGGCGGGTGGGGGATTCGAGGGTCCAACATCCGCGTCTTGCATACGTTTGAGGCAGATGATGATATCACTGCAAAGGTGCGCTCGACCGTTTCGGACGAGGTCAAGGAATAGACCAAGTAAGGTGGGCCACAACGTTCAGATTTTCTTCTGCTGCTTCATGTTTTGTGTTTGCTGTTTGCTGGTTACAGTGGGTCCTGTTTGTGTTATCTCTCTCTCTCTCTCTCTCTCTCTCTCTCTCTCTCTCTCTCTGTCTGTCTGTAGGTGTGTGTGGTGGTGGGAGGGGGGGATTGTGGAACTGTTTTTTCGCTTTGCTCAACGAGGAAGGGAGGTCAGTGGTGGGGGGCCGTTCACGGGGCACCTGGCACCCGACAGCATCCCCCGACAGCATCCTCATGCCACGGCTGCGTTCCTCAAAGCAACTGCGCTTCAGCTTGTTTCCTGGTGTTGGCGTGATGGCAGAATCACGCCTGGGCCCACGAAACCCCGCTGCCTCGCTTGCCAAGCCCTTCAACGGTCCCTGCGCCTGCATTCGAGTTGAGTTGTCTTTTTGTTGTTGACAAATATTGAAGTGGCGATGGGGACGTTGGGGAAAGCAGTTGGGGGCTGTGGGGCAGCGACGGGGTTGTAGGGATCGTGGTCTAGGAAACTGGCTGAAGTCGCATGACCCTTTTCGCTTGTCCTGCAACCTCTGGGGCCCTCCGACAGCCTCTTCGGCTCTTTGGAACTGGCAACGCCAGCGGGCCCTGCTCATCAGCCTCCGACCGTTTCGTCGGGCTCGTGGGGCTTCTGTGGTAGAGCCCCCCAGCGACCCCGCACTGCGAATCTAAAGAGAGCCGAGTCTCCACCCAACGACCGGGTACCGGGGAAAGGGGCCAGGGTTCGGGCAGCTGCCGAAGTCCAAAACTTTGCACTGCGTGCACAGCTCCCCATGACAGACCTTTTTGTCAGTGTTCTTTCACAACATGAGCCAAAGCTGGCGTTCCCAGGCACAAGCGCACATCGGTACCACAACAAAATTGGTCATGCACACCCACACTCACCGTCACGTGGCAATTTAAAAAAAAAAGAACACAAGGCAATACTGCATCACAGCACCCGTCAACGTTGTGGAATTTCAGAGGAGTGGGGCAGGCCCTACAGATACGCATGTGCCCACATGCATCGGGACAGCACTCTGAGCGAAGCAGGACCGGGCAATTCCTACCGATCGTGTCTCGTGTCTGCCTGGGACCCCCCAACACACGGCCGGTCGGCCATTTCGAACGGCACCAGGGGGCATTGCATGGCTCAGGGCTCCACCCGGCAACGGGCGCATGGGTCCAATGCCGCACGGAGAAGAAGGCGTCAAACTCGAGGAGCCGGCACTGAGCTCCACAGTGGACGGGGACAAACCTGTTCTCACCAGGGGGCATCTGTGCCGCGTGCGGACCACGTGATGACCCCGAGCTCATCCCCGCCACGCGATTACCCAGGGAACGGCCGGATGCACCCAACCCCCTTCTCCCCCAGAAAAAGACAAAGGGGCATCCACAGCCTGCCCTGCACCAACGCCCCCCCCCCCAACCCCCAAGGGGGGGGGATTGCCGTCGGGGAGCGTCAAATCCAATTGCGGAAAATTGCGGAAAATTTGCGGAAAAATTGCGGTGCCGTAACCACTGTCAACCGCCTGTCAACCGCCTGTCAACTAGCGTCAACCACCTGCCAACCAACTGTCCACCACCTGTCCACCACCGTCAACCAGCTATCAGCCACCGCTAACCACTTGTCAACCAGCGTCAACCACCTATCAACCAATTGTAACTCAGGTTCGAACACCTGTCAAGCCCGAAGGAGCAGCAGGGGACACACGGGGCACCAACCAGCACGCAACGTGGACAAGCAGAAAGCAATTGCGGAAAATTGCGAAAAATTGCGGACCTCAACGCCCCCCCCCCCCGTGCCCCCGCCAGAAGCGAAACCCCCCCCCGAGCACCAACGCGGCCGAACACACCTGCGCCTTGAACTCTGTCAACGACAAGCTCATGTCCAATTCGAATCCAACGAGCGGCTCGTCCTCAAAGAACACATCCACAAAGGCCTTCCCGGGCGTGAGGCAGATCTCCGCGAGCGGCTGCAGGTCGCCGTGCTTCGTCCGCAGCCGCGTGTATGCCGCGGGGGGCGCCGCGGACTGGGAGTAGTAGCGCACCAGGAACCGCTCCGCCCACTGCCGCTCCTCGTCCGAGATCGGGCTGCGGTTCAGCTTTTGGATCGACTGCAGCCGCCCGATGGTCAGCTTCCGTCGGTCGGCCTCCAGTACCTCTTCCCAAAGGGGGAGCCCGGCGCAGTTCAGTTCGAGCAGCGCTGTCATTGCCCCCAAGCGGTCGATGGAGTCCCAATCGTTGATGCGCGTGTTGTCCAACGAGAGGTGCTCCAGGGCGGCAAAGGCCGGGGCCGGCTCCGCCCCCTCCGGGGCCGCACACCCCACGGCGTCGATGTGCCCGAGCGGGTTCCCGCACAGCAGCAGCGTCTTCAGCGAAGTGCTGGTCGCCAGCTTGTTGACCTCCGCCCAGGCGGCGATCGCGTTCGCGGACAGGTTCAGCAACGCGACCTGTGCGCACGGGTCCAGTGACACTTCCGTGAACTCGTTGCCGGCGACGTGCAGCTCTTCGATGGTGGGCATCGTCTTCAACAGCACGTCCACAGCCGCCCACTGGCAGCCGGTGTCGTTCAATATCAATGTCTTCAGATTCGGGGCGAGCGGCGGGCCATCCACGTGGCATTCACCGCCTGTTGCAAAGAGAACGCGAAGCAGCACAGACTGAGGCTGGTTGCGCAGCCCGACGATTTGTTGCCAGTGCATGCAGGGGCCTGGGAGGACCGGGGCAGGGACTTGCTTAAGCGGGGGGGGGGGAGGGGGGGAGGGGGTCCAGGGGGGAGCCCCCCCCCCCTGCCGGAATGAAAATTAAAGCAAGTCCCGGGCCGGGGTGCATACGACCCACCCTCAAACCATTTGGCGGAAACTTGGGGTGGGGGAGAGGGGGGGGTGAAACCTAATTAAGGTGAGCTAAGCGAAAGTGCAGGCGGAACCTTTGGTCGACTAGCCTTATTTAACACAGGCACCTCCCAAAAGCTGCTGGACTGAGCCTTCAAAAAGGAGGGGATGAAAGATGATGCGAATTGGTGTGAGATACAAAACGCACCGGCCGAGCGAGAACCTACTGCATTTCAGGTCGCCTTCAGGCCCCTGGTGCATTTTCTTGCAGTGTTTTTTTTTTTCAGCTGTCCGGTGAACTTCGGCTCGCCATGAACACTGATTTTGCCCGTGGTCAGGCCGCTTTGGTGCAATGCATTTATGCTTTTCTGGGGGCAGGAAGGGGGGGGGGATGCCGAGAAGCACCATCTGACGTGTCGTCCTTGTCGTGGGGCATGCTGTCCTGGGCGGGCAGGATGCCCATGCCAGTGTTGGCCGTTGACCATCATCGGCGTGGGGCGAGCGCACCTGTGTGCCAGACGTGCACTTGCATCAGCGCAAGTGCCTCAGCGGTGCTTGTTCTTTGCCACTTACCCCAGATGCAACCGAATCCGCAGATCGGTACCGCAATTGCCACACGGCAATAGCGGCAGGGATGGCCGGGGGTCATGCACACGCCCGTGGACCAGAGACCGAAGTCAATGTTCGCCTGTTTTCCCGCGCACAGTCTGCCCCGTGCAGTGAAGTTACTTCCTCACCCCCTCCTCTGCACACACAGCCCTCCCCCTCCCGTGTGTGCCAGGCCTCCCCCATGCCAAACTGCCCAGCCTCCTGCTCATTCATGCGCCGGGTGTCCTTTTCCCACAGTCCCGCACCGTTTCGTGCATTCAGCCAAGCCCTCGCCAACCAATTACCACAGGCGGCCCTGCATCGGCGCACGGGGTCCACAATTGCGCGCATGCGGCACCTCCGGAAAGCCCGTGACCGTGAATTGGGGTGGGGAACATGGATGGGGGGCGCAGTGGGCGGCCTCTCCAGAAGCCCTCAGCTTGTAGCGACGCCTCCCACCCCCCGTGTCCCCGGCAAAATGCTTGGCACTGCACCATTGATGCGTAATACGGGACCCCCCAGCCCTCTGTCACAATGGCCCACATCAGCGGTGGAGAGAAAAGGAAGCCGAACAGTGCTTGCAGGGACGTGGACGCCATCAGAAGCTGCACTTTTCAGCGTGGGTATTGCCATTTCACTGAACCCTGAGTTCCCCAACCCCCACGAACTGCTGCGTTCAATCAAAAATTGAGGTGCTACCGTGAACCGACGTCCAAGGCCACGTCTTTTTTGTGTGGTGTGCCTGTCGATGTCGTTCGTGGGCAAGAATTTGTTTGGAAGGGCAAGACACCGAAGTTGTTCTCGAAGAAGGAGCGGCTATGTGAAGCACCAGAGCAACAAAACCCACCACAGGCGAAACAAAGATAGACACTCAGAAAGTGACCCCCGCGACCCCCCCCTCAACTTCCTCAAAGGCAAATACCCAATCGGTTGCGGCTGAGATTGAGAAGCTCGAGGTTTGGTAATTGCTTCACCAAATTGACGACCTCATCCCAAGACGACAACAAGTTGTTGGCCAAGTTCAACTTGTTGAGATTGGGGCACAACTCCATGACCCCGAAACCTAAAGCCAAGAAAGAACACAGTAAATCGTTTCGAAGGAAGGAACCAAAAGTTTGTGGCGGTCGAAGAGGATATCATACCGGCACTACATATCGCCGAGCCGCTCAGGTCCACATTTTGCAAATTGGTAAAGGCACCGCTTGTCCCATTCTCTCTTTGGACAAGGTACTTCGCGGAAACTCGGATGTGGGGCCTCGGCTGGTCATCCGTGTATTTGTTGCACAACTCAGTCGCGAAATCGGTTCCCCTTCTTAACTTGGAGGGCTTCAAAAAGGAACCTTTGTTTGGCGGACACTCGAAATACCGGTCACCTGGGACCAGTGAAACAGGTGACAACTCACAAGTGTGAGCAAATCGTTTCGGCAAGAGGAAAGCAACGTGTGTGTGTCCTTGTCAGTGATGCGAAGAGCGTAAATTCGATGCACAAGGTCGATGTATGAAAGGCAATCATTCCCATCAATGGTTGCGTTCCATCGTGTGTCACGCAACATGTGACTTGCACTACACCATCCTTAATCTGCAAAAGGAAGCACACCATAAATGCTTCCGTCATACTTCCCTCGAGCAGAGTCGGCCCATTCCACTCCAATCCAAGTTGCCTCGGGACTTGGGGATTTGGGAATTTTCCCGACAAATCTTACTGTCCCAACAAACCCATCGTTGTCCAAAACGACGTCGCCAGGATTCAATTCGCACATTGTGCACAAACAACCTTGTACCAATGCGTTTCGAAGGGACTTGAGGTAAAGACAGGTGAAGATTTTAAACGGTGGTGACAAAATATCAACAGCTGCAGATGCTGCAAATGCTATGTGCTCGCTAATTTAAATACAACTTCTGTATGAATTGTGCCGAAGAAATAACTCAAGCTAAATTTAAAACATGCGCGCAGGGCATTGTCGTAGGTACTTACTCACTCAAGAGGGGGTTGTCGCGGGCGCTGCAGGGGTGTGTAACATTGGAAAAGAAGGTTGCGTTCACCACATCCTTGTCATCGGACCTATAACATTGTCTCAGCTTAGCTATGACTTTTTGCAAGCTGCTTACACCGGCAAGCAATTTGACTTCTTCAAACGGGATGGCAATTGGTGGCATGGTCGGTGCACTATGTACACATGCCAAGGTTTAATCTTTCAGGAAGATGAACAATGCGCCGACATGCGAGTGTCGTTGAACGCACCATTTGCTCCTTGTTGTTGCCCTCGGTTGTTTTGTGAATTGTGAAAAACAAGGATAGTTGCATTTGATGCATGGTTCACTACGCCCACCCCCCGGCAGTAGACCCACCAGCAAACGACCATTGAAGACACCCACCCCTAGCCGAGCTTGGACCAAAACGATATGAGACCCACTTTGAAAAGTACACTTTAAGAGACCCACTTGCAAAAAGAGACAAAGTTAAACCTCAACCAAAGCCCAAGCCCTAATGTGATAAGACAGCTACATCCACATGCTCCATCCGGGTGAAAAAATTAAGAGACGCGGATCTCTTGACGGGGGGGGGCGAGTATGCAATGACGGCAACAAGGTTTCGCAATGTGCTTGTTTACACCGCGGTTTTTGACAAGTGTCCGTTTGCTCTGCATTACTGCTTTGCACTGCATTGCGAAAAGCAAGAAAATTGCGGAATCAAGTGTGTGGGAGGGTCACGAGTTTTGCAACAAAGGAGGGGATATTGCACCGCCTAGCACATGTGCGATCCCCGACGCTCGAGGTGGAGGATTTGCACACGCCATGTGTCTACGTTGCACAATTCGTGCATGTTTTGTGCCATCCACCATCTCGAAATAGCATTTATGTGGCCGTGGGTCGTTGATTTCGATCACTTGGCACTCCGATGGAGGCGGATTCATACCATTCTCGGCATTTGAGGACATCCTATTCTTACTTGAGTGGTGACAACCTTAGGCACTCGGTGCCAAATGCATATTCCCTGCTAACTTCGTATCCAAAGCCAAGGTGTGCTCATTTGCGCAACTTGCTACGCTTTTGCGACGTAACTCTGTAGATGCCTTCTTTCAAGAAACCAAATGGGTTGCTCACCGGGGGCGCTATTAACGAATTTTTTTGGAAACAACACAAGATGGGTTGATCACTCATTGAGTGCACTTTGAAAATTTTTCCATGCCCATGTTTGCTATTCCTTGTGGCGTGCCGTGTTGTGCGTTGGTTAGTATCATGATTATCATGAAAATTGACCATTCCGGTGGTGGATTCGGGTTTTGGGTTGCTTTTGGGTGGATTCGGCGGGTTTCGCATGTTCACCCTAGTGGCGGCGGGGTTTGGTCGAGGTCGGATCCGCGATCCCCTCGAGGGGGCTTGGGGGTGCTTGAAGGGAGGTCCGATCCTCGCCTCGCACCCAATACCGATTGCCCGGATTTCACCCCCTTTCCCCCCCTTTTCCCTCATTTCCCCCCGGTCCCATTTTTCTTACAAACACACAAGATGGTGTCGTAGGTAATATGAATTCACCCCGATTTTTAAGGAGGCAAGTAGGGAGCCCAAGATATGACTGGTACCGAAAATTTTCTTTCCACCCGCTATTAAGTCTTTTGAGTTGTTGCGGGCGGTATGTGGGTGAGATGACTTCAACTTTCATGAACAGGAGACAACAAGTAAGTCACACTCGAGTACGCACTCGTTACGTGAACGTGCGATGTTGCGGGGGGGGGGGGGGCATGCCTATTGCACGTTGCTCGGTACACCCTCGGAATTTGGGTCTTTTTGGCCCAATCGACGTAGAGACCTCGACCATTGTTTATGTTGTCATCTCCAAAATATCTCCCCCTCCGATGCGTGGCTATTGTGAGATAGGCTGGGGGCGCTTCTGAGAATGTTCAACAGCGCGGCATGCGCCATCTTGTTGCAGTGCCGTGGGCCCTAAAAGAAAATGCACGACAATTTCGGGCCCCTGCGTGAGATCGATGCCATTGAAACCACACTTCCAACTTCTAAAGGACCAACCCACGCCAGTCTGAAGGCACTCAAGCCGAAGAACCATGAATTCCGTAGACTATGAGGGGCAATCCGCCATTGAGCTCCACCGCATATGCGGTACCATAACTTGTGGTCTTGTGTAGACATTCTTATTCCTATGAGACACGGTGCTTTACTAGTTTGCCATCGCCCCTCAAATTGCGCTCGTGCACTCGTCGTTGCGCCCGGGTGCATTGTCCACGCTCGCGATTCAGCACCCGCATCCTGAGCTCCTCGGCCGATAAAGCGTTGGCGAATGCCGAGCGTCGAGCCGTTGGCATGCTCTTGGGCCCTCCGTATCAACAACTCGCGGCACGCAAGTGTGTGGCCTTCTCTCTCCTCTAGTCATGCTTCGCATGCGTATGCGAGACAATGTATAGGAGGCCATTTCTATCGCCTTTCATTCGATAAATCCAGTGTAGGGCATTGAGGACGTCAAGGGCACATGGCTGATGATCTCATCGCCATTACGTGTCCCCAACCCCCATCCCGGCCGGAGGGCCAACTTATGCACCTTGAGTTCGAATGGGGGGAGGAGAAGAGTAAGGGTAAATTTTCAAGTCGTTTTGAGCATTTTTGCCACGCAAGTGTACATACACGGTTGAGGGCAATTGCGAAATTGATGTGTGGAAAGTGGTCGCGTCGTGGTGTTTTGGATGAATGTAATGATTGGTGATTCGTTCTCTTTTGCATCAAAGTTTATCCCTTTTTGCTTGCAAGAGGAATTCAACAGGGCAATTGTTCACCCGGGGGATTACGAATGGTCACCTAAGTCGGGGGCCTCTTTTTGGAATGAACGGCCGTCAAGGACAACGCCTCCGGCCAGCGGTCGGTACCTTCGAGGAGCTCGAGTGCAATATTTTCTCCGCACGTGGAGCGTAAGAGGTTGCTGGGACTGCACCATTGCCCTTAACCGCCGGGCTTACCTCCGCAACTTTTGCAAATGGCCGCAAGCAATTACACATCCCTTCTTTGGTTTCCCAAGTGCGTCAACACGCACGATATTTGTGTCACTCGTATGGGCCTTTTTTTATGAGGATGGGCACCGTTGGTAGGGGCCGCGGGGGTGGTTGACGGCCATCGACTCTGGTTGAGTGGAGGGACAACTATAATGCGGTTGTGTCGTTGTTCCTCTTTGCATACTGCGGATTGACCCCCAACCGCTACCGCCTCCGTGTGGTAGCTAGGAATTACCGAGATTCCCCAGCACCCCCAACAAACACCTTGTGCCAAACTTTGGGTTTACAACTCCTTTGCCTCACAGCGAGGGATGCCAAGTGCTGCCCGTTCCTTAGATTGGCTTGTAGGTCATGTGGTCCCCCCTCTGCTGCGTCGCGTTTTGGGCACTCCCATGCGGATCACGAGGGGCAATGCCCGCCACCCAATGCGTGCCACACAACCGGTGGTGGGGGGGGGGGGGGCACATCAGTCGGTTCGCTTTGAAAAACACAAGGTGGACGGTTCTTTTGCTTTGTTGTTGCATGCCGCACCAGGCTGCTAAGTTATCGGTGCTAGCGGTGCTAATGGTGTCTATGCGATGCTTTTTCTTGTAAATTTTGTCGTTTTCAAATCTTGACCTTGTGACGGCTGGGCACAAGTGGTTAGGTTTGCGGGGGTCCGTTCCTCGTTCCGCACCTGAGGGCTAGGGTAGTTGGCGGCGGATGAATAGTGTTGCATTCCTTTTGTTTGCGAGTCATATTGCGAGGGAAAACATGATGCATTACGCGTTTGAAGAAAGCTCTTTGATGATGCCGGCCCATGCAAACGGCCCAACAGGCTGATGCACCAATAGAACATCAAATGAAGAGACACTCGCGCATTCTGATATGCGTGCACATGCCCTGAGATAATTGCAAAACCCCCTATAAATCCACTATTCAGCACATCATCCTTCCCCTGCTATGTGCAAAAAATCAACTCTTGGGGCCTGATCCGTGATGCATGGCTGAAAGTTGTGGGGAGGGGAGGGGGGGCTAGACCCCTACGGCTAAGCGATCCCCGGACCGCCTGCCACACGCTACAACAAACTGAAGTCAAACAGAACAAGTCAACGTCACCGGGGGGTCGGGGGGGGGTCTGGAAAAGGGGTTGTCGCGACGGGCCAGTCCAAAGAGGCTAGTTTAAACAGATGATCACTCACCACCAGCGCGGCCCAAGCCGCAAAGCAGCCCGGACGAAAATTGCCCCTATGGTACATACCTCAAACTGATCAGGGCATTGTGCGGGATCATTTTGAGCCATCGATGTTGGGGTACCTCAGGACCCCCCCCCCCCTTTCGGCCCTGATTGCTGATGTCTGACTGACAGCTACTGACTGTGATTGTCTGACTAATGTAGTCAGACATGATGTTCTGTTTTCTGTTTCAGACACAGTGTGTGTCTTGAGGTTTAACCAGGTTTGGCATAGAGAATAAAGATACACTTATGCCTGACTGTGGAGTGCATTACCTCTGGTTTGCATTTGTCTGTTTTTTAATTAGGTCACACCCCGCCCTTCGGCCCGTCGGGGGTTCACCCAGCCCTGCCCCTGCCTCTGTGCTGCTCTTGGTTTGTGTGCTCGGTCCGCATTTTGCAGCGGCGCATGTTGATTCGCTTGCGTGGCCGTGCAGGTGTGCCCCGGGTCCGTATGAACAAACATCTGGTCACCTGGAGACCGCCGTGATGCGCCATTCCATCCAACACCAAGCCACCAAGTTCACCAGCACGGCGCGATCGGGTCCGCACAGCCACGACAGCGATCTGGGCAAGAAGCACGTGCGCCAAGCTTGGCAGCCGGTCGTCCTGGACCCCGAGGTGCAACAGAATCCTCTGATAATCTCCATGGACGCCGAAGAGTCATGGTTGGCTAGGGTCTGGAATGGGTCTACGAGGGCAGGGCTTGGGTTTTGGTTCGGGCACAGAGGGCGCAGAAGTGCGCACCTACTCGGCGCTAGAGGGCGCTCCCAGGGCGCACAGAGGGAGCACGCTGAGCAATCGGCGACACAAAACCACACGTCTCCCCCCTGTGCCATGCATTTACATGCCTCGATGGTGCATGGCGGCCTCCGGGGGTTGCCAAAACAATTGGTTGCGCTAGTACACGCAATGTGTGCTACAGAGTCAGGGCTCGAGCTCGGGCATATTGGGGCAAGGGATGGAATCTTTGATGCACTGATGCACTTTGCAAACGCGTTCCATCCTTCTATCCGCTGCTGCTGTGGGGCTGCTTTGCTCCTCCCACAACCGCGGACTTCACTCCCACGCAATGCCCAGCGCCACGACCACCGCCAAACAAGAGCACAACCTTCCCGTTGTCCGCCCGCTGCAAACAGCTGCTTGGCATACGGGCATACGCCCTCAATGCGCCATCCCCCGATTAATCCCGATCATTTCTGGATCCCGATCAAATTCTGCCTTCAAACCCCAGGGGACCCCATTGGCCTTCAGCAGTCTCCTGCCCACAAGCATTCAAATACAACGCTTGGCAGCAAAGAAACATTGACCAAGGCGCCCGCCATCCGTACGTGTGTTGCGTTGCTCACTGAAGGAGCTGCGGTCTTTTCCAGTTGGATCCTCTGTGCCTACCCTTTCTGCTGCTGTGGTGTTGGACGCCAAAAAGCTGCAGTGGCAGATGTGGTGCGCATCAAAAGGCCTCTTGGCCTCTGGCCCATGCTTTAAGGTGGTGCTTGATCTACTGCATAGCAGTGCCCATACTGTTCTCCTGGTCATTCGTATGAGTGCTGAATTAGTGAAAGGGCAGCCATGCACTCACCATGTGATTTGGGTCATGCGTTTCAGACATCACACTTCGAAGTTGACGTCTGACGGAAGGAAGTCCGTTCCGATCCCCTTCCCGCCATGTCGGTGCAAGCCTTCATTTCTGGGGCGGCGTTGTCATCTGCTTCTAACGTTTTTCTTGTTGCACCGTTCGATATGCTGCCACGTCCGCGGAATGTCGCCCCCGCGGATCTGCGCCATGTGCGCGATTTAGGAGATGGTTTTCGTGAAGCACGGGTGCCCCCAATGCGTGCCGATTGTAGTATGTGCGCCTGAGCCAACAGAGGTGGTTTGGATCTCCCGCGTCGTCTCTCACCCGCTGTGCTTCAGGCGGCCATTGGCAGTGTCCCCCGTGATCATCCCCAACATGGATTCTATGTCCACAACCGACAGCCGGAGGCACCGCTACAATTTTGAGGAATCTGGCGATGACGACGACGAAGACCAGAGGTGCGCGCATGCCGTGCCGTGAGGCTGATCCAGGACAGCTTGTCAGCATTTCCTGAGCCTGTGCTTTTGTGGGAAGTAGGAAGCGGAGTGGTGCAGATGGCAGCCCGTGTGTGAGCTTGCTTACACACGCATCCTCCGGCTTTGGCTCTTTACTGCCCTCTGTTTGCAGGTCAGAGCTACCGATTCAGTCTTTATTCGTGTTTTGTTTTGTTTTTTTTTTGCGTCCGTCTGGGGTGGCATTTGAGGGTGGTTGTTGGGTAATGTACCGCAGTCCCTGGTCCTTGCACGCTTTCGTTGGATTCTGCGCATCACCACGTGTGCGCATTGATGCCAATAGCATGCGCTCATGCCCATCATTCTTACTTGCCTTCTGTTGACATGGAGCAAAAAAACGATCTGCAGTTGGACCAAGCACGCACGTCTCATTATGTAGAATTATTTGTGACTATGCACCATGTTGTGGAAACACAAATCATGTTTTGCGTGTTCCATTTAATTGCAAGTATGTGTGCTTGGCTCGATTTCATCTGAGGAGTAGATTCCTTAGGATGCCAGGGATCAAAGGGGCCATGTAGCTCGAGTAAATACATTTGTGCTATCTGCCATGTGTATTAGCTGCGTTGGAAATTTCATCATTGTGCAAACCATCGCTATTTAGAGGTGTATGGCAATTCTGACGAGTGCTCCGTTCTTTGTTGGATTTAGGAGGTTTTTGGGAGGAAGTCCTGCATGTGCCTATCTGCCATGACATGTGTGTGGGGGGCTTAGAGAACCGGTTACCGAACTGGGTCTCCCCGTGGAGGTTTTACAAGCCATTTTAGGGTCCAGGGTGAGCAATGTATTGTAGCAGCAAGCAGCAGCAACAACAGCAGCAGCAAGCAATAAGCGGTCCAAAACTCTGTGTGCAGATACCATGGCTCAAAACGGCATGCTCAAAACAACTGCAGAGGAAATGCGCATCACCTCAAACACGTTTCGTGTGATTATGAGCCGTCCAGCCCGTTTTATGGCTGATTTAGTGTCCAAAACCAGCCATTTTCAGCCTGTTTTCAGGACAATCGTCCTCAAAATTCGGGACGATCACCAGTGTGTCATGTAGGCATCCCCCATGGGGGCTGTTCTTCGACAGCGAATGGGCAATCAAGCATGTTTCTGGTAACACATATCGTATGAGCAATTGAACCCGTGGTGCAGCAGCCTCCAATAAGTTGGCGATGTCATTGAGCCCAAGGTGCTCGCTGATGGAGAGGGATGACTTGGGTGAATCTGGGTGAATCCAAGTTGCAGGAGACCCAGAGCACCAATCGTTGATTGTGAGCTGTTCCGGTTTTGCTTTCCGCCAGCTGTATGTATGTGTGTGTCAGGGCTGAGCTATACCCCATTCTGTTTGCGCAGTGCCAGCAGCTACTGCATCCCCTGTATTTAGAGCGTCTGTTCAAGAGTGAGAGTTTTCCTCTTTCACACTTCTGTTTTGGTCGTAACAAAGTGTGTGTGTTTGTGTGTGTATGTGTGTATGTGTGTGTTGTCACAAATCTGTTCATTTCACCACGTGAAGTCACCCAAGGGTCCTGGCCGTCTCAAAGGCCAGTGTAGAGTCAATACTGCCTGCATGTGTACATGAGAATGCGGTTGTGTGAGAGTGCGTGCAGACGCAGCCCATGCCCAATCTCACGGGGCGCATTGGGACGCAGACACGTTTTGTGTATTGTGCCAGGGGCGCAGTGCGCTGCAGCCAGTCTACGCGGCTGTTCGTGGAAAGCTCCAAGACACTGAAGAAGACCGATTCACGGAGAAGCAGGAGTGCACAGGCCAGCGATCCGGTGGAAGAACATTCCTCGAGCGAGGAGGCCGCCCCGCCCTCCGGTGACAGAAGTGATCCCGAACGGCTGCTCAGAGGTCTGCTGGGTGGCTCTGGTCCATCCCCATGTCGTTGCAGTGAGAACACGGGGAATCTGGTGCAAGGCGATGTGATGTGGTCGTACCACCCCCATCCCTCTGCTGTCCTCCCTCCACACACGTGCACGCAGACACACACGTACAAACATACCCTTGTGTTGTTGTTGTTGTTGTTGTTGTTGTTGTTGCTGCTGCTGTTGTTGTTGCTGCTGTTGTTGTTGTTGCTGTTGTTGTTGTTGTTGTTGTTGTTGTTGTTGTTGTTGTTGTTGTTGTTGTTGTTGTTGTTGTCGAGGACGGTATACACGCCGGCCCTGTAGCCCTGTAGCCCTCTTACCCAGAGGCATTCCATTCCACTCCACAAAGGATCTTGGAGTCAATGGATCTGTAGATACTGTGAGCAGACGAAATAAATCCTGGAAAAAATACCCAAACTTGAGAAACATTGAATACTTTAAAAGAACGTTTGATAACAAAATCAGAGAGGAAAACGAAATTATTATTTTTACTGATGTCCGTCCTCCCTGCCTTAAGGTGCACTGAGGGAAAAATTGACGCACAGGCTCAGCAACAACAACGCAACAACACATTCCCCTCTGCACAAGCCAGTCTGTCCCTGTTAAGAGAGTCTGCTTGCAGTACGTCATCCTTGCAACGCTGTCATTTGCTGCAAGTTGTATGTGCTTTCGCAGGGGGGGGGGGGCACGTGGTGATCAGGACCCCCACGGCCCATTGGGAGCACAACACCGCGTCACCCTTTGAACCTCAGAGGCCAAGGCAGTGTAGTGGTACCCACAAGAACAGTTTGCGCCAGGGAAGTTACTGTTCAGGGTCCCATACACGTACATGTCTGTATGTGTGTTCTCCAACAAAATCATGATATGTACCCAACGGTTGACTAACTTGTTACCACAGGGCCTCGGGGCAGCTTAAGGGTAGGAGGCAGGTTGCTCCGTGATGATCCATCAACAATCCATCACCGGCAATGGTGTGACAGAATGTGGCCACACATATATGTCGCGTGGTGCATACAGACCCTAGTCCGCATTCAGCCGCCACGGTCACAAGTTGCTGTGCATGGCATGTGACGTCGTCTGTTCTGACCCTGACCGTAAATTTTGAGGACGTGACACACGATGCATGGTCCACGGGGTGCCACAGTAACATACGCACGGGCGGGACACATAGTGCATGCACTGGGAGTCCTCTCGCTGAATTCAGTGCGACAGTTGTTTGGCCAACTGTCCCAAGATGACATGCACACGACGCACCATGTCTGACCTGCCATCCGTGAACACACGCTGGTGTCACTGCCACCTCCAGAAAGGCGCCTATTGGCGTTGCACCTTGTTTGTCTTGTTTGACAATCTGACGAGGAGTCTGATATTCGGAGCCTGTGTGGTGCTCGTTCGTTTCGCAATCGCGCGCGTGTGTGGGGGTGCCCCTCAGGGCATGCGCGTTCGGATGTTGCACGTGCCCTCCCACCCACTGCCCGTGCGAGGGTGGCAACCTCAGTGTTCAATACATGGTCTCGGCAACGCACAACCGCGGCTCGGGCCGAATCAGTGCAGTTGTCCGCTGCCCATCTCTGCTCGTGCACGAAGCCCTCACCTGCCGAGCCTCGTCCATTGTGTGGCATGCCCTCCTCTGTCCCGCTCACGTTGCCGCCGCTCGTGCTTTGTCACGCAGACCATCATCCGCGAGCTGCTGAGAAGGGCCGCTTGCAAAGCAAGCGGGTGCACTCGCGGCGGAAGCAACAGAGTGGCAACAACCGAGCGAGTGCCCAACGGCCCGGGCATTCCAAGGCAGACCTGTCACAAGGCACAGCAGCTGCGATGCGCAAGAGCTTGCTGCTGGAGCAAGAGTCCCTGCGACAGTCCCAGATCATGCTGCTGAAGCAGGTCTGCCGTACTGGCGTGGTAACACAATGGGAACGAGTGGTAATGGGATGGTGCCGAGTGGTTGACGGGGTGGTAGCGAGTGGTAAAAGTATTTACCACTTTTACTTTTACTTTTACCACTCGTTACCACTCGTTACCACTCGTTACCACTCGTTACCATCCCCTTACCACTTGTCACCATCCCGCTACCACTCGTTACCATCCCGCTACCACTCGTTACCACCCCGTTACTCTGGGACGTGAAGCCCAAGGGGGCTCGGGCACTGCCATTCGGCGAGTTCCCACCCGGCAGACCTGGCAGGACAGAGCACACAAAATTGCACCTGTTGCTGCCGGGGCCAACGAATTTTTCAACCGTTGGCGTTGCATTGGTTAACCGAAGTGGAACAACGGCGATGTGCAACATGATGCATGCACAGTTGAGCATTTGTAGCGACAGTCCGCTGGCCACGGGATGCCAAATGGGGAAGGGGGAGGCAGTTCCCCGTGGCCGTGCATGCACTCGTGGACGTCCGCATGCCAAGGCATGGGCCGCACCTACGATGGTGGCCAGCGGAAAGTGGGCCGGCGGGGGGGCTGGGTCTGGGCAATGTGCTTGTGCTTGTGCTTGTGCTTGTGCTCGTGCTTGTGCCTGTGCTTGTGCTCGTGCTTGTGCTCGTGCTTGTGCTTGTGCTGGTGCTCGTGCTTGTGCTTGTGCTCGTCCTCGTCCTCGTGCTCGTGCTCGTGCTCGTGCTCGTGCTCGTGCTCGTGTTTGTGCTCGTGCTTGTGCTTGGGCCTGTGGTCTCACCAACCTGAGAGGGCGGATCCCGCAGAAGGCCGCCCACAACGCATGAAAACCCGTTCTCGGCAATGACGGGGGATGGGGACAGGGGTCCGGGGGTGGTGAACCGATACCCCGGTGCTGGAGTCTGCAACCCGCGTCCACTTGTTTGAATGCCATTCTCCGCCATGGCTCATGCTGCTGTACCCCCAACCCCTTCGCTTCCCCCTCAGTGCCCATGTGTCCACCGCCGTTGTCACTTGTTGCTTCTCCTTCAACGTCGTCACGGCCCTGGATGGGGCATTGCTTGGCACTGTTGGTGAGCGCTTGCCAACTTGTCATGTCTCACTGACATTTGGTGTTCTCAATCATCCGGGCGCATGCGGTGCCCCCCCCCCCTGCTTGCAGTTTGCACGCACACGCGGCCTTTGTTTGAGCCCCCCCCCCCCCCTCATCCGACGGTCGGTTTGCCTGAGTTAAGCCGTGTTTGCGCAAGGGGGAGGGCGAGGGGAAGAAGGGGCGCTGACGCCAGCGCGGAAGGCGACGGAAGTGGTGCCCCGCAGCGTTCCTCTTGCGGACCGGGGCAGGTGCAGGATCAGTGGGAGGGGGGGGGGGGGCAATGCTGTGAGGGATCTGATGCAGGGACGTGGGTGAAGGAGGGACAGGGGAGGGTGGGGCAGGACAGGGGAAGCAATGGGCCTTGGTGGGACCCCCCTTTTCGTTTAACCCCCCGTCCTTCGGATGTGCCGAGAAATGGTGCCCAGGGCTCCTTTTAACAACTCAGCACGACTGAAGGGGGAAGGGGGGTGCCCCCCCCCCCCCCCCTCTTAAGATCGGACCAACATTTTCTCCCGGCCTTCGGCCAATCAAAAATTTTAGTTTGGGCCACAAATTTTCTTCGGCAATCAGCAGCACCGCGGGGGGGGGGGCTGGACCCACCCACCCCGTGAAAGGACCCCTGGGGCTCCCCCCGGCCCCCGGTGGCGTCTGTGGGGGAGTTCCGCGCCTCGGGGGCGGACGCCCGTTGCCCCCCATTGTCCTCCGCAGTCTCCCCTCGCCTCTTGCACTACATCGCAGCCTCGTGGCCGCCCTTCTTGGCCACCGCTCCCCTGCCTCCCATGTGCACGCGTGCGCGCTGCGGTGGATCTGCTGCCCCCCCCCCCCCCTCCCGAGGGGATGAAAAGCACGCCACCTGTAGACCCCCCCCCCCTGCGTAGAAGTGATGGGGATAATCCTCCAGCAACAGATAGTCCCCCCCCCCCCCCACCCCCAGCGCCCCGTGAGCTGAGGGTTACATGCCCCACTCTCACCTCCTAAAAATACTGTTCCCTGTTGCTTTGGAGCAAGCGATGATCACAATTTGTTGTTAAAACCTTAAACCACTGGGTAGTGCCACGCGTTCCAACCGGCAAACGGCGCCTTTGTCCCCCCGCCCCCCAGCGATGTATTAGAACGGCTGACAACCGTAGGAGGAGGAGGGGTGCCCCCCCCCCCCACCACCTCGGACCCCCAGCCCTGGACCCAGATTTCATCGCGGGAAAAAATGAAATTCACAAAAGGAAATATTGATTTGGGCTGTTTTTGGTACACAAACGCTTGGGTTCCAGACCCCCCTCCCTCCTCTCTTCCAATACCTCCCCCCCTCCCCCCGTGCGCCCACACTTGACTCGGGTGGTAAGCCGCCCTCACACACAAACACAGCACAGCCCACAGAGGCCCACCCTCGGGCCGCGCGGTGCGCACGCGGCATCTCCCGGACCTGTGATCAGGCGGAGCAGCTGCAGATGGAACAGGCCAGTCTTCAACAGGCGAAGGAGGCGCATCAAGAGCACCTGCGGATGTCGCGCGAACTCGATCTGGAGCGGCAGCTCAAGAAGAAGCTGCTCAAGCAGAAGCAGCGGGAGCTTGACACGGACGGGCGGGTGGTGCACCACCTGCGGCACAGCAAGAAGTCCAGCGGCGTCCCCGAGATCCAAGCGACGAATCGTCATGAGGAGCATTTGGAACAGATCCAGGTCGCGGGCCTCATCCCCCCGCCCCCCCCCCGCGGTCAACGGCACGCGCAACAGCCCGTCTCCGGGACAGCCGACCCCCGGAGTAGTGAAACAGGACAAGTCATCCGTTGACACGACCAAAACACGTTCGGGCCCACAGAGGGTCAGAATGAGCAGTGGCGAGAGGCCAATAGGCGCCGCCAAAGGCGAACAACCCAATGCCGAGGCCCTGTGCCAACCCCCAACCCCCGGATTGGCATCAAGAGTCAAGGATTTGAAAGGTACCGGATGCGACACACCCAAACAGGTGACAGGGCAATGCTCTGCGGAAATGTTGGAACTCTCTGAGAAAAACGCACAAAACCATCCCAGGCAAAGGCAAGGAAGTAGGCCAAACGGGCACAAAATGGCGAGGCGCAACACTCAAAACGGACAACAAATGTTGCGATTACCGTCCCCCCATTGAAAAGGACGGTTCACAAAGGGTACCATTTCCCCTGTTCTATGATAATTACCGCAGGGCGCGTCGCACGCGCTGCAGGATTAAGGCCCCCGCAGGCGTGGGTGTGTCCACTGCAGAGGCTGGCCCTGTGAGCGCGTGGGCTGAGTGCATGTGCATGTGCGCGGGGCACGGGGCATGTGCGTGCCTCATTTATGTCGCGGTCGATGGGGAAATGGGGTGGCCGACCCCCCCCCCCCAACGCCCTCTCGTGGTCATTCCAGGTGCAGCTCGAGGCAGAGCGGATGGAGCGGAAGGCACTTGAGCAGCGGCTGAAGGAGCAGGAGCGCCGGGAGGCGCAGGCGCGCGAAAGCAAACACCTGGACGACATCACGCGGTGTGCGGCTGCGCTGCCCCGCTTACCTGCAGTCACCGCGCCGCCGCGGGGGTGCAGCACTGCCCTGCCCTGCCCTGAGGGATCGGATCGATGTGGAGGCGGTGCAAAGGATGTATTAGACCGGCTGACCCCCCCCCCCCCAGACCAAAGTGACCACCGCGGGAGAAAACGAAATTTACGATTGGAAAATCTGGTCGGGCCATTTTTGGTACACAAAATTTTGGGTCCCAGACCCCCCCCGCCCCCCCCTCTTCTAATGCCTCCTTGACGCGGTGCACTGGGGGTGCGGTGCACTCGGGGAAGTGTACAGTGCAGCAGTGCACTGGGGCGGCAGTGCATCGGGGCCCGGGGCATTTTTCTGTTTCTCACACGCCACTTGAACGGGGCAAACCTGCTTCGGTGCCCCGGTGACAGAAGCACAAAAGAGGCCTGAGAACGACCATTTTGAGGCATGTACCCCCCCCCCACCCCACGAAGACCCCAGCCTGGGGTCTTCGTGATGACCGCATACCGGGCACTGATCAGGCCATCAGGGGAGGACGCCATGGGCAGAAGTTGCATTCTGGATTCCCCCCCCCCCCCCCAAGGAAGGGGGATGCCCGCGGCAGTGCGGATGCCCGCAGAAGTACGGATGCCTGCTTGTCATGGCAGAAGGTTCAAGGGCGAAAGGCCAATAGGCGCCGCCACAGGCTAACCGAGCCAACCACCAAGGCCTTGTGCCACCCCCCCCGCCCCCCCGCGCCACCTGGGGCCTGTCGCCGCACCACTGGAGCAGGGCTGCCCCCCTCAAACGACGTGTGACCCAAGCGAAAACGCATTTCAACACTGGACACCGGTCATACCACACAAGAACCGACCTTTACCCGGGAGCCCCCCTTGGCCCTGAAACAGGGAAAGCCCGACGGCTCCGGGGGCACAACTGAGTCAGGGAGGGGAAGGGGGTACAGGGGGGGTAAGGGCAGAGAGCACCGGTAGCGTAAGGGCACGAGGCGGTGAAAGGCCAGTGGGTGCCGCCACCTCCCCAGAGAAAGGGACAAGGATTCGTGGCGGGAGGCCAATAGGCACCGCCAGCCTCAGACAGCGATCCGCTCCTCCTCTTTGGCGGACAGCCGCAAGGGCCTTCTGGAGGGTGCCGCACGGCCCCAACCAACGGGCTTCACTTGTGTGCCTCCGAGCGGACCGGCCGAAGCTTTTGGGGGACGGCTGTCGTGAAACAAGGTCAGTCTTCCGGGGGTTCCGTCTGCCGGGCGGACATCCCCCACACGACTTGGGCAGTGCTTGTGGTGTGCCGGGTGTACTGTTCTGGCCTTGCGTTAGACCGGCCGGAATGCAAAACGCCGTACTTTCAAACGCCTCCGCCAGTCGGCAGGTGACCGGCAGCGGTTGCTGATTGGTGATGTCCAGGCGTACCGGAGGGCGGCAATTTTTTTTTGGTGCCGCACAGGTGGCACCTGGCGGGATTGTCTTGCTGCCCACCCACTGAAACGACCGTTGAATGCATTCCTTTGCCTGCCACCACCGTATCCCGCTGCATCGTGTCCCACCACTGCACTGTGCTTCACCACCCCTGCACCGCCGTGCCCACTATCGCTGCAGTGCGTTGCTCCCTGTCGCTGTGTCGCCTCGGCCCTCATCACTGCGTTGCTTGGCTGTGCCCTCCTGACCAGGGCTGTGCTCAGTGTTTGGCCTACGGGACGTGGGGAGGGGATGGGCGGGTGGGTGGGGGGGGGGATGAGGGCAAACAACAGTTGTGTACCGAGAATGGGCCTCTCATTGTTGGCTCTCCATTCAAAATTTTATTTTTCCCCCGGGGAATTTTTTTTCCGGTTTTGGGTGTGTGGGTGGTTTGGCCCGCGGGGGGGGGGGGTCCAGACCCCCGCAACAACCAGCACAACCCCAATACGCCAACTATTGGGCGCCGCTGACGCGCAAACGGCACATCCTGCCACATCCAGCACAGCCCCGGCACACCGACCACTGGGCTCCACGAACGCGGAAATGACACCAGCAAGAGCACCGGCCGCAGCGGCCAACACAACGCAGCGACCCAACGCAACATGCGAAGGGAAGAACGGGTGACTGTCCAGGGCCCCGTAAAGACACAACAACCCGACGGAATGTCACACAGGGGGTCCGTCAGACCCCGTGGATAAGCACATCCCTGTGCCTGACCGACGCACCTGTCGCCTTCAGTCTGAAGGAGGAGCTCGAGAGGGACCGGCGGAAGGAAATGGAGGCCGAGTACAAGTGGCAGGTGCTGGCTCAACAACTTGAGAAGGAGCGCGAGCAACGTCAGAGGGAAGCCAGGTTTGCCCCGCGCAGAGGCGGCGCTTCTTTGCAACTGTTGCTGAATGCTCCGTATGTCTGCCATATCGTAGGCCGGAGTGGAGATGACAAACGTGTGTGTAACTTGATGGGGGTGGGGCCGGGGGCGGGGGTGGAGTGGGCTCTGGAGCGGGCAGAATGAAGATTTACAATTTCCGAAGTGGGCTGTCAGCCACTATGAACTCCGGCGCTGAAGGAATGGAAAACGTTTGTTGGGCCCCAAAGTGTCATTTTTTGGGGGGGGGTCAAAAATGGTTGGGAAAAATTTTCACTGAACGCGAGGGCACATGATGACTTTTCTGGATACCCTCGTTGCGCTGATTCCACAAATACCATTTTCGCTTGTTTTGAAATTTGGGGTCCAGGTCCCCCTCTGGCGCCATGTCGGTTCGGGTTTACGGGTCCCGCATTCCGTAAAACGGTGAGGAGGGGGCAACCCCCTCCTATAGCCATCCCTGGTCGTAGGGTGAACGGCAACGCTTGCAGTACAAGGTGTGCACAATCTGTACCAGTTAGCGCGCCGGCAAGGTGGGTGTAGTCACCTTTGATTTCACAGCACCCCCTTGCCGCGGCGCCCATTGGTATGGATTATGCACACCCCTTGCTGACGCCCGCAGGAGGAATCAGAGCCACGAGAGCGGGCCCCCGGTTGGAATGCGCGCATGAGGGATGCTGCACACAGATCACCCCAACGTCCCTGAGTGCAGTTTTTTTGGTCATCCCACTTGCATATCTCTCGGGGACATTCATAACATGCCAACTTTCTGGGTTTTGGCACTTTTCGGCAATTTCTACAAGTTGTGCTTCCATGTGCAAACATGTTGTCACCGGGGGGGGGGGGGGGTATGTGTATACTTTTTGAAATCTGCAAGAAAACGCCGTTTCAGAAATGTATGGGTTGGGGGGGGATAGGTGACCATATTTTTGAGTACCGAGGCCGAACTTTTTGGTGTTTCAGGGTTTTCGGGCCTCAGGCTGCTCCGCTCACGCGGGACACCAACTCACAGGTTTTCCCCTGGGTGCTCCGACATATTGTGGAGTTGGAGCAAAGTGAAAGGAGGTAAATGGATGCATTTTGACATGCTGAATCCAAATATTGTGGTCCCATGTCCCAACTTGACAGCCTGTTTGAGAATTTCTGCCATCTTTGATTTCTTGCACTCTGGTGAGCTTGATGCTGCAAGTTGCACCACGCATCACCCGGGTGTCCAAGGTAGTTATTGGTCAAAGTGATCAACATATTGGGGTCTTAGGGGGACCCATGCACATGTCTTCTACACATCAAATGCAACAAATCCACCCGAATGACTTGACCCTTATATGCCCATATGTTGGAGTAATGGGGGTAGGAGTGCGGTGCAGTCTGTCTGAAACCGGATCAGAACAGGCAAAAAAAAACGCAACCTGTCAATGGTAACGGCCAATTTTCGAAAAAATATGGTTCTGGACCCCCCCCCCCAACCCATACATCTCCGAAAAGCCCTATTCAAGGGCTTTCCAAATATACCCCACATACCCCTACCTACGGGACACTCAGTGGACACAAATGAGGCAACAATGGCACTGACCCCCGAAAACCCAGAAAGTTGGCATAAAACCCGCCGTCCCCGAGAGATATGCTCAAGATGAGTGGAAGTGCACGGGGAATGGAACTGTGCACAACAAAGGCTGAGGTCTGAACTATGCAACACATCCCAGCACCCGGGATTCAGATTGGGGGTTGAGTTGGTCTGCACAATGACCCAAGGGCTGCAAAATAGATGGGCCATGTCCTGCCAAGGGCGCAATTGTTGTGTGTCATTTCGCCTGCTGCGATGCTTTCTTATCGCCCTATTCAGATACCCGACCCTGTCCCACCCCTGCTCCCACGTGCCCATAAACACATGTATTAGAATGGCTGCCAACCATAGGAGGAGGGGGGGGTACCCCCCCCTGGACCCAGATGTGGAAACAAATGGAATTTAGAAAAGGAAATAATGATTTGGGCCACTTTTGGTACACAAAAATTTTGGCTTCCAGAGCCCCTCCCCCCCCTCCTCTCTTCTGATAACTAGCGTCCAGGACTTGAAAAGGCGAATGCCTCCTCTCTTCTGATACATCCCTGCTATCAACCCACTGGCTGGCGTCTAGAACCCCCTCTCAGCCAGCACGCCCCTGCGCATTCCCGCTGCCACAACCTGTGTTGGGGTCTAGCATGGCCCGATCCGCATCGCCATTGCAGGTATTTGCAGGAGCGTGACGACGTGAAGGTCCAGAGCCTGCAGGCGCGCATCGAGAGGCAGGCAGAGGACCAGATCAAGCAAGTGCTGGAGGAGATCCGGCATGAGCGGGAGCAGAACCAGCAGTTTTGGGTGCAGCAGCAGCAGAAACTGCAAGCGGAGAGGCACGAGATCATGGAGATACTGCGCCAGAAGGTACTTTGCTGGTGCACGCGGCATTCGAGGCGTGGAATGTGTGTGTGTGTGTGTGTGTGTGTGTGTGTGGTACCACATAATCATATGAGGGATTGGACCCTTGGTGCAGCGATCTATCCCTCCAAGAAGTTGGCGAATTCAGTGAGACGTCACACCAAGGTGCTTGCTGATGGAGAGGGATGACTTTGGTGAACCCAAGCTGCAGCAGGCCCAGAGCACCAATCGCTGATTGTGAGCTGTGTATTGTCGGTTTTCTAGCCGCTTGGTCATTAGCTAAGTGTGCACTTCACTCTGTACTGTCTGGTACTAGCAGCTGCTAACTGCGTCCCCCTGTATCTTAAAGCATCGGGTCGATGTCTTTTACACTTCTATTTTGGTCGTAACACACGTGTGTGTGTGTGTGTGTGTGTGTGTGTGTGTGAAGTGTGCGCGCGTCTCATTTCAATTGTTTGTGTGTGAAGGGGTAGTGGGTGTTCCATGAAGGCCGGTTGGTTGCTGTGTGGTACACCCGCTGTGGGGGGCAGTTCTCAGGATGGGCACCGTGGCCCCTATTCTTCATCCAACCATAATTATGCAGTGGCCAACATGTACGTGCATGAAAAGTTTGACGGGTACGTTCAGCCCACTTTTTTGGGTAAATGGCCTCCAAAATGAGACACAAATGATAAGGCACAAGCACGTCCTACCAAACCATGCCATGCCATGCCAGCTATGCCTTGGCTTGGCTTGGCTTGGCGAGGCGAGCGAGCGTGTGTGTGTGTGGGGAGGTGCTGCATCCAGACCCTCTCAGACGGCCCCCTCCTTCTCAAAATTGATCCCCGTGTCCCCTATTTTTTAATCAACCATCATTATGCAGTGGCCAACAAGTACCCACACAAAAAGTTTGACGGGTACGTTCAGCTCATGTTTTTGGGTTTGGTCATCAGATCGTCTAATGGGATCCAGGAGGTTGCACTGGTGGCCAGGAAGTGCCGCCCGCGCACCCCGTTGCGCGTCGCACGCTCTGAGCTGTGGTGCATGGAAGGGACCAGCCGCTGTTGTTCGTGGGGCCGTGGATACCCGTGCCTGGGTGTCTGTTTTGTTGTTTGGGTGCCCTTTGCGTTTGCCCGTCTGCATCCGGTTTCCGTTTCGTCGACGGGGGGGTGTCCTTGAGAACTTCAATTTTTTTTGTTCAGGACAGCCCCAAGGACACCAACCACCAACCACCAACCGCCACCGCCAACCGCCAACCATTGTTCAATTCTGTTTCTGTGGTCTTGTCTGTTGTCCATATCTCCACCATGAAGCAGAGACCGTCCCCGTGAGCGCTAACTTCTGTTGGCGTTGCGAATCTTCCCCCCCCCTCCCCCTTTAAGGACAGCGCTTGGGGGCGGCTTCTTGTGTCAGTTTGTGCCGGTTTTCCACAAACTGGCCACAAAGAGACACATGAGGGCGCCAGGGGCACCGCAGGGGCCTGCGCCCACGTGGTGTCCGTTGTCGCTTGGGACGCGTCCAATTTCGGTCCGTTGCGGTTTTTGTGGGACGCCCGTAACCGTCTGTAACCGTCCGTTCCAGCGGACGCTGACGTCAGTGGCCCGACCTGACGTGCCTGGCCTTCAGGAACTTGGGGGCAAACCCACGTCCGAGCCTGGCCCGACGGCGGCGAAGAAGAAGAAGAGCAAGAAGCCGCGGGCGCGCGAGACGCAGGAGGCGGCAAAGTCCCACAAGGACCGGGAGGACCGCGACACCGACGGCTCCGGCAGCGATGCGACGCCCCAGGCCGAGGGCGTGCCAGTGGGTGTCGGGCACGAGCCGTTGCCGCCGGACGCTGCGTCAAGTGGGAGGTGTGCCGGGCACCGCTTTGCCGCTGCTCTGCGACTGCCGGTCCGGCCCGGACCAATGGAAAGGGGGGGGGGGGGGCGGAAGGGCTCAGAGCGCCTCTGTGGAATGACCCCTCCCCCCGGGGCTCCTTTTAACAACTCAGCCCCACTGGGGAGCCCATCCCCCCCTTTAAGTGATTGGGCCAAGTTTTGCTCCGGGCTTTCGGCCAATCAAAAATTGCGTCTGGCGCCTTCGACGCCAATTAGTTTGGCCCAACTCATTTCTTCGGCGTTTTCGGCGCCCCTAAAAGCTCAGCGCCACCGGGGGGGGGGTTGGACCTCCCCACACACACACACACATGGGGGATGTAGGCATCGGTGCGGCCTCCTTTTGCACCGCTGCCCGTCGCCTGGGGGTTTGACCAAGAGACATGCCAGCTTCATGCAAGGCCAAGAGGATGCCGGCGGGTGGCGACCCCATGTGCGCGCCCATTGGGCGGACAAAACGACGGAGCGTACACACCGAAGTCAGGGAGAGAGAGAGAGAGGGAACAAGATGTAGGCAGGGCTGATAGGCGATGTACTGATGACGAGCTGTCGCATTTAGGCCTCAACAAACTCAAAGCTACGAAGAATGCCATCCGTTGGGTGCGAGGGAGTGTGCGGCGGGGGAAGCCTGCGCCCGTTGTCGTCCCTGAGCACAGGAATGCCGATGCAAGGTCGAAGCGGTACAATACATGAGATGCATCACCTGATCCCCCTGAAATCCGGGCCACCACCCGAACACGAGGACGCGCACGGCCAAAAGCGACGATGGCCACCAAGAGAACGAATGCCCCTTTTGGCCCCCGGGGCACTCTATGGGTCACAACCAAGTTCGGGATGGGTTCTTGGTGGTTTGCACCGGTTTGAAAGTTGCTTTTTTGCATCAGTGTGTTATGATTTCCGCGTGGATCGAACAACAATGTACCCACAGGCGGCGGGGGGGGGGGGGAATTTGGCACGCAGTAGATTTGGTGTGGGAAATTTGGCGTTTCAATCCCCATGCCAAATCCAGGGGCGTCCTGCGTTGTCCTCCCATCCCCTTGTGCTTTGCATGCTCCGTGTCTCATTCCTTGGTCTTTGCTTCCGCCACCTTTCCCACCACCAAATTGACCAGGCACCCCCTTGCCCCCCGGCTGTACGTCAGTGGAAGTTGGGAGCACGGACCCCACTGGGACTATGCATCAATAGTCCAAGCACGCTGTTGCCCTGCTGTAGCCCTGTGCTATGCTTTGAATGTGTTTTGTGCCCCCCCCCCCCCAACACATACACACACACACACCTTCGGAAGTGGGCCCCTTGCTGGGGGGGGGGCATTAAGTGGGAACCTGGGACCCCCCCACCCCTACCCCTCACGGCAGACCCTGAAGCCTGGGCCGCTGTGGAGCACCCCCCCTTTCGCCTGCACAGTAGGGGCTTTCGCGCCCGGTCTCACGCGCGTTGGAGACGTCGTGTTTCAACATTGGCCACGAAGCTCCTTTGGGGAGAGTGGACCGTCTGCCCCACTGCTCACACTCGCCGCTTTTATTGCATTTTTTTGGCCTCCACGATCCGAAATTTTTTACAAGCGCCTAGCCTGCACCCTTCCCCCGCCAAGGGGTGAAAAAGGCAGGGCACGCACGCGTCCGAAGTAATTTTGTCCTCTTGATTGTTGCCCAAAAGCATGAAACTTTTGGAATTTTTCGATTCAAGCCAAGAAAGTCGTTTTCAGTTCAATGTCAAAACGGGTGGCTTTATTCCCGGGAAAAAGCCAGAGGACGCCCTTGACCTCCCAGTCTGCACTCACTTGCGTGCAGAACACCCCCCACCTTTCTTGTCACACCTCCACAAACACCGTGCTGTTATCGTCGTCCAAAACAGAGGCAGTAGAGGAGCCGAGTGAGCAACCGAGTGAGGGATGGGGGTGAGGAACAAGGCATGGGGGCGGGCGGAGGGGGGGGGGATGAGGGTCGAAGCGGATGTTGAGGCAGAGACCCAGAGATGGGGGGCAAGAGTGAGCGGAAAGCATGAGGGACGAAGGCAAATCGCTGGGCCTTCCCCATTCGCTGCAGTGAGGGAAACACAATGCGTGGTGCCCGCATTTTTGTCCGTTGCGTTTGATGCGAGCTGATATGTTTTTTTAAATCTCCTCCTTGTGCTTTTTCTCAACACCTCACCGGCCCTGAAGCGTATGCCAAAGATTAATGCACTACTAATGCTTGCAAAGCTATGGAGGAGAGGGCTGCTAAGGCCTTGGAAGAGACAAATGAATGAGAGTAGACAAAGGAGCAGGCAAATGAATTGATGCAACTGCCTTGAGGAATGCTACAATGCATCAGGTAGTGAAGCGAAACGGGAAACGGACGAAGCGACTATGGTACGTTATTGGGCACCCCGTGGGGCGGTGAATCGAAACGCAAAACGGACGAAACGAGTGCCTTGTAGGCCTGGGCACTGCGTGAGGTACAGGGCAAGCATTGCAAGGCAGCTGCATGTGATGCTTGCCTTGCTCTTTGTTTTCGGGCCGTGCCAAAGAGTAAATCCTTCCCTTCTCATCATCAACCACTGGCTTCCCCCGGCAGTGGGCGGCTACAACCACCATGCAATTGCCGGGGAGGTAGATTGGAGGCCTGTGTTGCCGTATGTTTACCCCTGAGGCCACCATGTCCCTGCCAACCTGAAAGATCCCTGAAATTTCCCGAAACTGAATGCGAAAGACACACACGTTGCGCGTGTTTCCCCCAATGCCTCAGTGGCCACAGCCCACAGCCACTGGCTCTTGGTTTTTTTAGACGTGGAAACGGCATCAACCCCCCCCCCCCCCCAGCGGCGGCGGGACTGCCCGGATCGGTTTCCACTGTAAGTAAGTGCGCCGGTTGACATCCCCGGTTTCATGCACTTGGTTCTGCATATTTGGAGGCATGCCTCCAGTGTGCTGCACGCAAGGCTTCGCCATTCCTTCTTTCTTTCAGGCAACGTCTGATACCGTATCTGCATCCGCCTGTGCGCCGTTCCGCGGGAGTAGCACCTGGGCAATACATTGTGTGGGGGCATGGGGGAGGTATAGTCAGGGGCACGGTTGCTTTGGGTCGGTGGGTGGGTGGGTGGGGAGGGCCCAGCAATGTGGTGTGCCGGTGCCCCCAAAGGAGAGGGCGAGGGAGTGACTGCGCCCCCTCAGTCAACAAGGGGATGTAATGTGGGGGGTTTGCCATAAGGGCTGGGTGAAGTGGGTGGGTGGGTGGGTGGGTGTGGGGTGGAGCCTGCTGCTGCTGCATACGTGTTCCCATCCAACTTTTGTTGCTGCTGCTGGTGAAGTCGGGCTTTCAATTTTTTTTGAGGAGGTTTCGATAGAGCCCCCCCAAACCTGTCGGGGGGGGGCTGTTTTGGGAAAAGGGCTCAATTGACAGGACCGTTCATCAGTTATTCTGGAGTCTGGCGCTGAAGGCGCCGAAATTTTTTTTCATCATTGACAAGGTCAATTTTTTCCCCCATCAAATACATGGCAAATGATGAGTTTCTGAACCCCCTCGACGCGCTGATTCCCAAAATCCCATCTTCATTTTTTGCTGAATTTTGGGTCCGGGTCACCTCCGGGGCCCGGGGGTCAGTCTCAGTAGGATTTTGGGGGGTCCCGTCAATTGAGCCCCCCCCCTTTTTTTCTCTCTGGGGGCGTCTAGCCAGAAGGCTGTATCGACCCACCCCCTCCCCTGCTGCTGCTGCTGCTGCTGCCGAATCTTGCTTCCAACGCCGCTACACATTCGTCGGCACATGTGTGCTGTGTGATGCATGCAGGCGTGCGTCCAAGGGTGAAGAGCCGCTTGCGAAGCTCGGACACGAGGAGGCAATGCAAAGCTTGACCGACCGGCTTCAGCATCTGGAGGAGGAGAAGTTACTGTTGCTGCAGGAGCACACAAAGGCCCATACTCAGCCGGAGGTTAGACGGCCTCCGACGATTGTGTGGGGCCCGTACGAGGGATTCAGTAGGACCACCAAACAATGATGGGTAATGTGGTGGGACCACAAGCGCAGTGGCCAGAACGAGGGCACGTGAATCGCATCCCAACCAGTTTGCCTATGCCAGGCCGCAATTTCGCAATTTTTCCGCAATTGCTTTTGGCTTGTCCCCCTCGCGTGCTCGTTGGTGCCCTGTGTGTCGCCTGTGCAGAACTGTTGCTCCTTGAGGTTTAGGGAGGTTTGGTTGAGGCACCGCAAATTTTCCGCATTGACCGCAATCCCCCCCCCCCCTCCTCCTGCTGAGAGTGAAGCACACGCATTCAATGGTGGAGTGCGGTGACGTGTGCCTAACTGAATCACACGCTGCTCCCCACCGGCGTAGGTCTGGGGGTCCGGAGGGGTGGTCGTGGGGCGTCAGGGTTTGGCTCTACACGCAACTCTGCACGCAGCCGCCCCCCGTGCTCGTTCCTCAGTGCCCCCCGCATCAATGGTCCATCGTTCCTGCCCTTTCCCGTGTGGACTGCGTTCGTCCCGCGTGACACGCATTAGGCCCGCGACCCGTTCGGGACGTTGTCTTGTTATGACCGCGCCGACTGCACGACGGCGCGTTTGTGAGCCGGCTGCCGTGGGGAGCAGGGGCGGGGACGAGGCAATGGCTGTTTGCACCGGCATTGCGTTGGAGACGACCACCCGATTCTGTTTGTTTGGGTCCCGTTTCCAGCGAGCTCTGCCCCAATGGGGCCCCAAACCCCCTCAGAACCCCCGGCCTGTGGGTCGCGCGTGCACATGGACTTGTCAAACCTGGGCATTTAGAAAAATTATCAGGCCCAAAACGGCCCGAAAACGGCAATAAATCGCAATTTCCCGGGGCTGCGTGCAATTTTAGTGAAAATTTCCGGAACAGAATCGCAGACCTTGCGATTCCGCATCCGATGGTCCAGTTTTAGGCTGATTTCGACGCGCCCCGTCCGAGTGATGGTCATTTTTGTCGGGCCCCGCCGCGTTTCGCTTTCCCTGGCCAGGGCCGTGCGTGCCCAAAGGGATGGGGCGTTTTTTTTTTCTGTTGCCGCGCAGGAGGAGCCGCACCAGCGGCAGCAGCGGTTGGATCAAGAGTACAAGCTCCGGGAGGAGCAGGTGAAGGCGGTGACCGCAAGCGTCATGCAGGTGCAGGAGCAGCGCATCAACGGCCTGCAGCAGCAGCTCAATGAGCTGCAGGCGGAGCGCACGCACGCGGCGGGACGCCCGCTGGAGCCGCAGGTTGGGGATCTGGAGGGGTCGCTGCTCAGGTGTGTGGTCTGGGCGTGAATCCGTGTGTTGTCCCCTCCCCCACCCCGAAGCTGCTTCCACGCAGTGCCCCTCTCTGCACGGTGCACCGCGGCCAGGGGAGTAATGGAATGGCCGTACACCGCAGGAGGAGGGGGGGGGGGTACCCCCCCTGTGTGACATTCCGTCTGGTTGTTGTATCTTTAAGGGGCCCTGGACAGTCACCCGTTCTTCCCTCCGCATGTGGCGTCGGGTCGCTGCGTTCTGTCGGGGTCCCCCCCCCCCCAGACCAAAGTGACCATCACGGGAAAAATGAAATTTACCATTGGGAAAATCTGATCGGGCCAGTTTTGGTACAAACCCTTTTGGGTCCCACACCCACCCCCCCTTCCCCATTCTAATACTTCCCTGACCGTGGCCCTATGTCCTTCCACCACTGTGCCCCTCCCGGAGCGCATACCCGCCTTTGCACCAGAACCCCTCCACACCTGCTTCCGCTGGCAACCTGGCCCCTGAAGATACAGGGCCCGAAAGTCAGGCCCACGCCTGCACCGCGCAGGATTGCGTCCCTTTGCTCCGGCATATGGTACTCATGGCTGTAGGCGGAGACCGAATTGCCCACCCCCCATTGCAACACATTTGCCTCTTCCCCTCCTTTGACCCGTTCATGATGATACAGGATCGGTCACCAGACAGCGTTTGGGGGTTGGGGTTGGGCATGCAGTCGGCTTCTGCCGCAGCCCGGTCCGGCATTTTCAAGGGGTTCGGTTTTCGGTCGATTTCGACGTGCCCGGACCGAGTTATGGTCATTTTGGTCGCCCGGCCGGTCACGGCCGGGCCGAAAATCACTTTTTGGGCTCGAAATCGACAAATTCCAAACATTTCGTGGTTTGGAGCACAAAATAAGGCGACCAATATTTTTTCGGACGCGCACGCCCCCTGCCCTTTCCGACCGATTTTTGGACCCCAGCCCGGCTGGACTGGGGGTTGTTGTGAGGCAGCAAGTCCTCGCCCCGTTCCCATGGGCCGATGCGGTTGGGGTTGCCCATCCCACTTCCATTGGTCAATGCAGTGGGTTTGCCCTTCATGTGTTGTCCTGGGCGCCGACTCAAACCTTCTTCCATTACTATGGGTCGTGTCGGAGCTTGAGACCTTGTGCCACATCCCACCATCAAAACATCCAAGGAATTAGGCCAATCAGGGATGTATTAGAACTGCTGACATCCATAGGAGGACCCCCTGGACCCCCCGCCCCCTGGATCTAGATTTCATGGTGGGAAAAAAGAAACTCGCTTTAAGTGGCAGACTATGCACAACCTGCTATGTCACACCGACACCCCCATCGGCCTTGCTACTCCGTTGATAGCCACCGTTCTGTAGTTCAACATACCTGAAGGCCATAGGGAGGTGGCTGCGGCCTCATGACTTAGCTGTTGGGTGATAGTATAGTGGCCGCTGCTTGCTGCCGTTATCGTCATCGGCGGATGGGGGGGTCCACACGAATTGGGGGGTTCATGAAGCATTTTGCCGTCGGGATCCTGAATGTGTTGGCCGCCATGACCCGCAACGAGGGAGAAACAGAAACCATGGGCCAAAACCAGCCGCTTGCGGAGCTTCATTTGCGTTGTGCATCCTGATACCAGTGACTGCACATTACATCCACACGGGGGGTCCTGTTATCTTCAGCCCTGGTCCAGGTGATGCCTGACACGTCCCAAACAGTGTTTTCCTCAATGATGGGCTAAGGGTTAGAGGTATGTTATGACAAGCAACGCTGGCCTCACTTCAATTTAATCGTAACCGGGTCAGACTTGGGGTCGTTGCCCCATCCACTGGGCCTCACCTCCATTCCCCTTCACAATGGGAATGGGGCGCGTGTGGAAGGCTGCACTCTGTTGCCTTCCAGCCCCTTCGCTGGCATGCGTGTCAGGTTGGCTCGCTCTGCTGCATGCCAACCCCCTTGAAGCCAATCCAGTCCTGTGGTTATAACCGTACACAAGGTCCAAAGCAAACTGTACGCAACTGTGCAGGGTAGCGGGCCCTAAGCGTACGCAACTGTACAGCCTCCGTTTTTCCAACTGTACGCAAAAGTACACAGGTTTTTTTTTCTGGACGGAGAGCCCCTTAAGAGCGCTTGCGTCCAATGATGGTGTTTATTTGTACAACATCGGAGGGCTGAGGGTCATGCAACTTCATCCGCTTGGCCAACCAAAGCCGCTGTACAAAACAGACCTAGAAGCACACCCAAGCCTTGACATGGTCCACCGCGGATGGTTGCGATGGTTGGGATGCGCTACAAGCATTGAGGCTTTGGCTCCAGAGGACATGCAGCAGCTCAACATATTGCTTGGGCACCGTGGTTTGTTGATGGACACATTGAAGGACTTATAATACATGGTGCTCGGCTTGGTGGGGAGCCAACAAAATGTTGGCCTAGAAAGACCGGGGGGTCAGTTAGTGCAAAACAGTACCCTTAAACAGAAATTCCACCAGCACCAATTTTTCTGAAGAGGAAAACCTCTGCAAAATCTTTCAGCACCCACAGGCTTCCTCCCTGCCCATTGCATTCCCCCCCATTGTAGGCATGCGTAAGCATGTGTGGCTTTCACAGCCAAGCGTAGGCAACTGTACGCCACTGGAGTGAGTAAGCGTACGCAACTGTAAACGCAGGGCTATAGCCACCGGACTGAGCTGATCCTTTCGAAGGGTTAGGGTGCTTTCAGGGCCTTTAGGGGGCGCACCGTGCGCTGTGCCCGCGCTGTGCGGAAAGTAGGCCCTTTTGGACCCATTTCCCCCGATGGCCAGGGTGACCGCAGTACCCACCGTGTTCCCATACGAAGGACTGCTCAGATTCGTACTAAGTCCCACAACTCAGACAATTAGTTAACACAAACCGATCTTTCCCACCGAAAATGCCCGAGTGCTGCCTAAATCTGCTGGTTTTGCCCTGTGGACGTCGCTCCCCCGGTGGCGGGTGGGTTTCAGGGTGGGACACGGGAACACTAACGTACTGTTGGGCGCTGTGCCCGCGCTGCGCAGAGGCGCACCCTTACACCCACGTGGGGCCTTGGCAAGGACGGGGGCAATTACGGCTACTGCCCCAGGGCATTGGTCATCAGTGGTGGGGAGTGGCCAGGGGTGACGCGGCCCTGTGTCCCACAGACTCGCGGAGCAGAACGAGACCGCGCTGCAGAAGCAACGGGCGGAGGAGGCGGAGAAGGATCGGTTCCAGGAGCTGTATCAACAGCAGATCCAACAAATCGAGGAGCTGAGGTCCGGGCTGCAGTTGTCACGTGAGGTGCTGCCCCCAGCCACGCCTGTGCTCTGCCCCTGTTCGATGCTCTCCTCCCCGGACCATTGCCCCCCGGATCTGAGTTTGCCCTGCAAGCCTTCGACAGGGGGGGGGGAGGGGGAGGAGGAGGAGCCAGTTTACACGCTGTATCCCTTGCCGCGGCCACTGGGGGGCGGGCACGGAAAGTCAGGGAACTTCTTTCCTCCCCCACCGTAATGTCCGGTGCCGGAGTCCTAAGCAAACCTCTCCTGTGCCTGGGAGGCACCACCAAATTGCTCCAGAGGGCAGGGGATTTCACGCACGGAGCTGCATCGTGGGAAACGTCGCGTTTCAGTGGTGTGCGCAATATCCCACGCAATTCCGTGTGCGAAATGGGCGAAGGGTTTGGTGGTTAACAATCGACAGCACCTTCCAGTAGTGTACCCCAACAGTGCAATCCTGGGACCTGCTCGAAAGCCCGCTGGAACAGCGCAAGTCCAGCCTCGCCAAAAGGCAGGGTCGCAGCACGCGGCTGCCAAATTTCCCACAGCAAATGCGGGACGGCATGTGAAATCAACTCACGTCGAGCTTTGCTGATGCGAAAAAAACGCAGTGCGAACCCCCCCCCCCCTTTGTAAGTAACAGACTCAACAGCCGACAGGCACGAGCCTCCAGAGATGGGCCACGGGACTCTCGCCCCCGGCGTGTGGCTTCAAGTTTCTGCTGAACAATCACATGAGCTTAGGTCATTGCAGTAGGGCCACTGGGCACGAGAGAAGGCCCCCCAAGGGCCAGCGCATCAGCGTGCGGTGCCGCAGTCCCGGACCTTCCACGACGAAAGGACCGCCAAAGCCGTCCCTTAACGAATGCCATCAACAAACGCTACGCGCACGCACCGGACGCACTGTGCAGTCGGCGCGTCTCGCCAGCAGGCCCCACCGGGAGTTTCCCGGGTGCACAAGCGGATCATGCCCCGTACCTCTGCAGAGCCCAAAATGGGTACTGCTCCCTCTCGACGGACCCGAAGGGCCCGAAGGAAAAAATGTTTTGTGATCGAATGCCCTGAGACAACTGTCCACAAACGTCCACTGGTCATCGGCTTTGCCGTCAACCGTCGGCGGTTTCGGTTGAGCACCGGTAGTTAGTCGTTGGCCACCGGCCGGTCCGTGGGCCGCGTGAGGCTGTGGACAGGGCGCCGGGGAGCGGGGGCCCAGGGCTGTTGGCCGAATGTGCGTCGCGGATGTAAAGGCAGCGGCGGCGAAGCAGAAATGATGGCGGTCTGTGTACGGCCCCGCGACGGCACTGCCGTGTAGGGGCCTGAGGGGGATGTGGGCCTGAGGGGGATGTGGGCCTGAGGGGGGGATGTGGGCCTGAGGGGGGGATGTGGGCCTGAGGGGGGGATGTGGGCCTGAGGGGGGGATGTGGGCCTGAGGGGGATGTGGGCCTGAGGGGGGGATGTGGGCCTGAGGGGGATGTGGGCCAGCCCTGCGGTACACGAGGCGTTGTTGCGGTGCCCACGGCACTGGACTTCCCCCGAGTGTGCCCCCCCTCCCCCGGGGCACAGGCCCAACGCACTGCAGACCGCGGGCCACTGCAGGGCACGGACCCAAACACGTCCCGGGACAACGTCTGGGCGCCGCTGATTCAAATCGGGGCGGTCCTTTGGGAACGGAATGTGGTCGTTCTCGTTATGGACGGCCCGAGGCGTTGCGTGGCCGGATTGTGCTCAACCGATGGCCGTTGGTGCTCAATGGACAGTAGTCAATGGGGCAAGATACCCCCAAATCGGCCCAAGATACCCCCAAGATCCCTGCGCCAGTCGGCAGATCACCGGCAGCGGTTGCTGACTGGTGATGCCCAGGCGTACCGGAGGGCGGTAGTATTTTTTTGGTGCAGCACAGCGCAATACAATCACGGGCACAAAAACAGAAAAGAGCGCTAGACGAATGGTATTGAACACCGCACGAGAACACGGGTGAGCGTTCCAGGGCCCCGCAGGTCAACGAGTGGACCAGACGCTGGGCCCGAGGGTTGACGCCAGGCCCGTGCTTGGCCTCCCTGCCCCCAGCCACACTGCGTGCGAGGCCGCGCGGACCTGCCTGTTGTCCGCTCTTCTGTTCTGCAGGACAAGCTCCGCATTCAGAAGGAGCACGAGCTGGCGCTGCTGCAGAAGGAGCAGCTGCTGCGGGCAGAGGCCCAGCAGCACGTGCAGCACCACCAGGACCTGATCCAGTCGCTGCAGCTGGATATCGCGAAGCAGAAGGCGCAGCAGGAGGTGTCCGGATCGCATCACCATTCCCCCCCCCCCCCCCCTCAGGGAGGTAGTTGAATGGCTGTACACCGTAGGAGAAGGGGAGACAGCCCCCCCCCCCCCCCAGACCAAAGTGACCATCGTGGGAAAAACCGACATTTACCATCGGGGGGATCCGATTTGGTACACACACTTTTGCGTCCCAGACCCCCTCCTCCCCCCTTCTAATACTTCCCTGCCTCTCCCCCGACCCTTCCGACCCAGCCGACCCCCGGAGTAGTGAAACAGGACACGTCATCCAGGGGCCCCGTTGACACAACCAAAACATTCGGGCCCACAGAGGGTCAGAATGAGCAGTGGCGAGAGGCCAATGGGCTCCGCCAAAGGCAGACAACCCAATGCCAAGGCCCTGTGCCAACCCCCCCCCCCCCCCAACACACACTTCTCGCTGTTCTCGCTGCCCGCCTCTCAGTTTCTCTGAGGACCCCCTCTTCACCCCCAACCCAACGGGTGGGCAACCCACCCCCCAACCCGGGCAACCCACCCCCCCATCCGGGCAACCCACCCCCCCACCCGGGCAACCCACCCCCCCCACCCGGGCAACCCACCCCCCACCCGGGCAACCCACCCCCCCACCCGGGCAACCACCCCCCCCACCCGGGCAACCCACCCCCCCACCCGGGCAACCCACCCCCCCACCCGGGCAACCCACCCCCCCACCCGGGCAACCCACCCCCCCACCCGGGCAACCCACCCCCCCACCCGGGCAACCCACCCCCCCATCCGGGCAACCCACCCCCCCACCCGGGCAACCCACCCCCCCCACCCGGGCAACCCACCGCCCCACCCGGGCAACCCACCCCCCCACCCGGGCAACCCACCCCCCCACCCGGGCAACCCACCCCCCCACCCGGGCAACCCACCCCCCCACCCGGGCAACCCACCGCCCCACCCGGGCAACCCCCCCCCCCACCCGGGCAACACCCCCCCACCCCGGGCTACACCCCCCCCCCCACCCGGGCAACCCACCCCCCCATCCGGGCAACCCCCCCCCCCCACCCGGGCAACCCACCCCCCATCCGGGCAACCCACCCCCCCACCCGGGCAACCCACCCCCCCACCCGGGCAACCCACCCCCCCACCCGGGCAACCCACCCCCCCACCCGGGCAACCCACCCCCACCCGGGCAACCCACCCCCCCACCCGGGCAACCCACCCCCACCCGGGCAACCCACCCCCCCACCCGGGCAACCCACCCCCCCACCCGGGCAACCCACCGCCCCACCCGGGCAACCCCCCCCCCCACCCGGGCAACACCCCCCCACCCGGGCTACACCCCCCCCCCACCCGGGCAACCCACCCCCCCACCCGGGCTACACCCCCCCCCACCCGGGCAACCCACCCCCCCATCCGGGCAACCCACCCCCCCACCCGGGCAACCCACCCCCCCATCCGGGCAACCCACCCCCCCACCCGGGCTACACCCACCCCCCCATCCGGGCAACCCACCCCCCCACCCACAAGTGGAGGGGTCCCTCCTCAAAAGGCGCACGCTTGTACCTCCGGAAGCACCAACCGGCACACTCCTTCAGCCTCGATGCCCCCCAAACCCCGAGTCTGGAGCACATGCCCGAACGGGGCTGATGATGCGTTGGCGCCGGCCGCCATGTGGCGCACGCTCTTGAGCGCCGTTCGCTTCCCAATCGAGCCCTCCCCGTCCTTTGCGTTCTGTCATCGTTGGCACTGCCCCAGTCCCATACACCAGCCCCCCTCTGCAGTGAGCTCCCCGTGCCCCCAGTGCCTTTCGAACGGGTCCCTCTCCTATCGATTGCCTCCTGTCCCCTTTGCCCCTCTGGACCTCCCCATGTCACGCCGCCGGGGCTGAGGTTTTTGGGCAGGAGTGGTTGGGATTTCAACTCCGCGGGGGGAGGGGGGTCAATAGAACCCCCCAAAACAGGGGGGGGGGTTCTGGAAAAGGGCTCGATTGGCGGGACCGTTAATGAGTTATTATGAACTCTGATGCTGAAGGCTCTGAAAAGTTGTTTAAGCATTGAAAATGGTCAATTTTTTTCACCAAATACACGGCAAATGATGCTTTTCTGAACCCCCTCGACGCGCTGATTCCCAAAATCCCATTTTCATTTTTTGCCGATTTTTGGGTCCAAGTCACCTCCCAGGCCCGGGGGTCAGTCTCGGTAGGATTTTGGGGGGGGGGCGTCAGTTGAGTCCTCCTTTTTCGGGGGGCGTCTAGCCAGAGGGGCTGTATCGCCCCCCCCTCCCCCCTCGGAGTTGCAAACCCGCCCACCCCCATCGTCCAATGTGCAGACGGAGAAGTACCAGTGGCAGTCGGAACTGAACACAAAGACCGCCGTTCTGGACGCAAAAGAGGCGCAGCTGAAGTCCATGGCGGACACGCAGCTGCTGCAGAGCCAAGAGGTGGGGCATTTGCGCTCCAGCGTTGATGACTTGGGCCGGGAGCGGCGGGAGCTCACGGCGTGGCGTGCCCAGCAGGAGCAGGTGTGTCGGTCCATTCCACCAAGGCCCCCCGAAGGAGGGCGTGGGCATGACGTTGGAACCACGACACAAAAGGCAGTGTCCTCCAGCGATTCGAGTGTTCGCGTATCTGCCAGCCTCTCGGATCGAGAGCGGTCACATCCCACCCTGGGGCATCCCGTTTGTTGTCCACTGCCTACAGCCCGGGCCTACATTAGAACGGCCGACAGCCACAGGACGAGCCCCCCCCCCCCCCCACCTGGACCCCCCCCAAGACCAAAGTGACCATCTTGTCCGGCCATTTTTGGTACACAGACTTTTGCGTCTCAGACCCCCCCCCCCATCCCCCTCTCTTCTAATGTTAGCCTGCTACAGGCCGCTGATTGTGTAACGTGTTGCTGCTGGCTGCTCATGCTGCACACTGTTTGGTATGTACGGCCCTCTGCCTGCTTCCTCTTAGCACGACAACAGGCGTACAGTATGGACACCACACGTTGCCCCTACCACCCCCTGCGCCCTCGCTTGCCCATGCCCCCACCCCGTGTACAAGGGCCCCTTTCGGCGTGCGTGCGACTGCACGCGGCGCTGGAGGGACCTTCGCATTGAGACAGTTGTGACCGATATGGGGGCTTTGGTATGTTATGGAACTGAGCACAGCCTGCCGCCCGATGCTTCCTGCCTTTCGCCTGCTTCTCGCATGCTGCCTGCAGCCAGGGCTCCTTTTGAACAACCCGGCACCGCTGGGGTAGGGGCTGGGGTGGGTGGGGGTCCCCCCCCTTTTGATTTTAAAGATTGGGCCAAAATTTTCTCCGGGCCTTCGGCCAATCAGAAATTTTCTCTGGCGCCTTCGGCGCCAATTACTTTAGACCAAAGGTTTTTGTCAGCGCCTTCGGCGCCTCTAAAACCTCAGCACCACCGGAAGGGGGGCGGCGGGGGGGGGGGGGGGGTCTGGGCACCGCTCCCCTCGTAAAAGGAGCCCTACCTCCTGCGCACTGTCCCGCAGGCGCTGCGGGCAGACGTGATGATCAGTCAGATCCGGGCCCGGCAGTTGTGGGCGGCCGAAGAGGAGTGCCAGTGGCTCTGGGTCGTGCGGGAGGAGCGGGAGCGGGCGGAGAAGCTCCGGTGGATGTGCGGCGAACAGAAGAAGTGGGCGGCGGAGCTGCGGGAGGCCCAGGACCTCAGCCGAAGGGACCTGCAGGCGCTGCAGGCGCGGCTGGACGAGGAGCACGCGACGAAGGCGCAGAGGGAGCGGGAGCTCCACGCGGCGATGGCGGAGACGGATCAGAGAATGCAAGGTCGAGGGCTGTGGCCACGGGGCCGTTGTTCACCTGCCGTTGGAGTGCTGCCCCCCGCTAACACGTGCTGTATCGGAGGAAAAATTGAGGTGGGGACCAAAATGATGTGGACAACGTGGAAGCTCTCCCTCGTACCAAACGTTTCCTTCAATTTTCAGGATGCTATGCGCCAATGTGTGCAGCGGACACGGGCTGCAGAGGGGCGCTTTCTGCGTGCCACATGCAGTGTGAACCTGCGACATAGAGTTGCGACGCGGTGTCATTGTGTTCTCTGTGGGACTGACAAGGTCCGCAGCTGTAGACTTTATCCAGAATTAGCAGTGACCATCCAGAACCCACTAGAAAACAACAGCAGGGGACTTTGTACCAAATTTTTCGTTCATTTCCAAGAAGCGGTACCAAAAGTCTCCCTCCTTAATTTTGGCCCTCCCAACCTCCCCCACCCCCTCTGAATTATTCCCCCGGTGGTACGGCGCTGTTTGTCTCACACCGCCCTGTTGTCCCGGGGTTGCAACTGTACTGAGTACAGTTGTGCGCTGCGGGATTCCGGGGGAGTGGGAGTGAATGATGGTTCGCTGGCGCCCGGAGGACCTCTGCCTCTACCTGCGGACGCGTTGTGGATCCAACGGCCGAAGGCCTCCGCGGAGCAGGACGTCTGGGTGGATGACGCAACACGCCGCCGATGCGCTTCACCATTCGGTTTGGGGGTCAAGCAGCAGCGGTTTGCAGGCACGTGCTGCTCCGGTTCTGCCTCTGCTGCCCACCGCACGGTCGTAGGCGGACGCACGAGGCATACAGACGAGGGCAATGGGGCCCCCGGTTGACAGCCCCTGTCAGCTGCACTATTTTCTGATCACGTCGTTTGAAATTATCACATCATAGCTCTGGCCTCAGGGAGCCTGCAGGGCTGTTGCCTGGCGACCCCTCCATCTTTCCATCTGCAACCAACAACAACAGCCGACAACAACAACCGACAACAACAACGACCAACTACAACCAGCAGCAGCAACAGCAGCAGCAGCAGCAGCAGCAGCAGCAGCAGCAACAAGAACAACAACAACAACGATGATGACGACGACAATAACAGCAACAACGCCAATAAAAACAGCAACGCCAACAACAACGACAACAACAACAACAACAACAACAACAACAACAACAACAACAACAACAACAACAACAACAACAACAACAACAACAACAACAACAACAACGACCACAACGACCACAACAACAACGACAACGACAACGACAACGACAACGACAACGACAACGACAACGACAACAACAACGACAACGACAACGACCTCCTCGCCTAGGGACACAGCACCCTTACGGTTGCTGGCACGGCTATAGAAGAGTAGAGATAGTAGCTCTGTCCAGCGGCGTAAGGCCCTCTTGCCTCCTGCGGATCCGAGGTGTGAATGGCAGGCCTTTGTTGGGAACAAGGCTTGATCCAGGAAACTCGAGGTCGCGATGTGATCAGCATGTGCAAGCAACAGACCAGAAAAATTTCAACGGCAAGGTCTTGCACATGGTCTGGGAAGCGCGACAGCGCCTTTGGGCGCCCGCACATGAAGTAACCGAGGTGTGACCAGCAGGCTGCCAGTGTATTGCACACTGTGCCCATGCGATAGCATGAGGCCTGATCTGAGAAACTCGAGGTTGAGATGTGCACAGCAAGCGACGGGGATCCACGACGGCATCATCAGCGATACCGTGCGCTTGGTCTGGAAAGCTCGGCTATGACGTGTTGTTCGAGAGCCCTTGCAGTGCCGCTTGTGCACCAAGGTCAAAGGCTATGCACCGAGGCGGCAAGCCTCAGTGACCTACACCAATGTCGACCCAAAGCCACCAACTGGCATTGGCATGCATCCAATGGCACAAGGTGAGCTGCGGTGAGACGGTGTAGCGTCGCTGTTTGGGTCCAAGGGACAAACAGTGTTCCGAGGATTGTGCTGTGTCTTCCTGGGGGAGGACGCGCAGCCGCGCGAGAAAGCGTAGGCACTTCACCGCTACACCGCTACACCGCTACGACAACGACAACAACAACAACAACAACAACAACAACAACAACGCCAACAACAACAACAACAACAACAACAACGACCACAACGACAACGACAGCGACAACAACAGCAGTAAATTTTCAAGCAATTCGACACAAGATGCTGCTGTTGTTGATGATGAGGAGGATATGATCGCGTTGTTGTTGTTGTTGTTGTTGTTGTTGTTGTTCAGCACCGTCAGTGGACAGCGATGGTGAATCGAAGGTCTGACAAGGAACAATATACCCCAAAATCACGAGTTTGTTTTTGTGTTGAATTCTGTTAGGACTGTTTACGGGTGATTCGGAATACAGTGGATTTATGTGTCTTTTCTGAAAGCCCATCCCCCCATTCTTGTATGTCTGGTGACTGTTCATTGTGTGCCATTGACAGATGTGATCCAGGAAGTGGAGCAGCAGAGGTCCTGTGTGCAGCACCAGAGAGAGGAGAGAACCAAACTCACCGTGCAGGCGGAGGAACTGGGTCGCAGTTTTGAGGCGGAGGCGGAGGCCTTCGGCTTCCAGATGATTCATCACTTGAAGGTACGGTACATGGGTGGCAGGGATGTTCATAAGAATAGGTCAAAATATTTGGTGGGGGTGGGTGGGTGGTGGGGGGAAGCGGGGCTATCTGTCACTGGAGAGCGACAAATGGGAATGGCAAGTGGGGAAAGTGACATATATTTTGGCACAGATGTGGAAAATTGGGGCGCCGAGTGGGCTGGAATTTTTTGGCCTGCTGAGGGGAAAAACTGTTTTTTACCCCATGCGTCTATACTCAAAATGCTCAGATACTCAGAGAATCGGAATATGGGTGGAAAACCCAAAAAATTTCGATCCCGTGACCCAACCTCCAAGTCGGCCCTTGGCTGCTGGCCCATTCATCTGTCACCTGCCACCTGTCAGTTGCGGGAAGGGGGGCGGGGTAGCCCGGAGGGGGACCGTCCCATTGCCCCCCCCCCCCCCCTTGTCCAAGCAACACCTATGCCAGAGTGATTCTGGAGGGCAGCGACCACCGTCGATTTATGGCCAAGCAACGCCTATGCCCAAGCAACACTGGGCGTTGGTTCCATTAAATTTCGCCCCGTGGGTTTAGGCGGTGCATGTTTCAATTGGTCCTACCGTATGCTGCGTGTGCTGTCTGATTCCTGGGCTCTGAGGTGCATGATGTTCATATTTTGTGTCAAGGAAGCTGATTGGGGCATGATGGCCTTGGGAACATATTTTGTCCCTTGCTTTCCAGAATAGTACACCATGTCCTTCCGCATGTACCGCGCGCAGTGTAACGCGTAAGCAACACCCTTGTCCAAGCAACACCCTTGTCCAAGCAACACCCTTGTCCAAGCAACACTGGGCGTTGGTTCCGTCAATTTCCGTCAATGGTCCTTTACCGTTGCTTGGACAAGGGGAGGGGGGGTACCTGCATCGCTGGACAGGCATTGGCGACGCCCGTAGTGTCCCTGTTGTTGGCCCCCCACGCTGCCCCCCACCAGAACCATCGAATTCCGAGGTTGACGACCGCTATTACGGATGTCCTGTGGATCGGGCGTCGTCCAGTCAAGCCTCCACCGACTCTGTGTCCGTCACGTTGGCAACCGTGACGCGCCGTCCATCCCCCAAACCAACAACAAACGATGATGGACAGAAGGGGACATGGACCAGGACGGTAGGGCCAGCAGCGATTTGCGTTTCCGAGGAAGGGCGCTTCAGGGGGGGGCAGCGTAAATTTGGTGGGGGAAGTTTGGCGTTTCAGTTTTGCCGCCGAATTTCCTGCGCCCAATCCAGGGGCGTTGTCCTCCCATCTCCCCTGGGCTCTGCATGCCCCATGTCTCATTCCGTGTTCCTTGCGTCCGCCAAATTTCCCAGAGCCAAATATACCACCGCCAAATTGACCGGGCACCAAATCCCCCCCCCGCCCCCGCCCCCGCCCGTGTAATGTCCTGTCTGCTCCGGGAGCTGATGCCAGTGTGTGTGCCTCTGCCAACCCACCGCCAGCGGATCGAGAGCGGTCACACTCCACCTCGGAGCATCCCGGTCGTTGCCCACTGCCCACAGCCTGCGGACCGTGTGACGTGTTGCTGCTTTGGTGCGCGCGCTGCACACTGTCTGCCGGCCGCCTCGCATACAACAGCAAACCCACGTGTTTGGTCGTTGCTCTCACGCCAATTTCGGCCGATCTCGGGCCGCCGGGACGGCCGATTTTGGCCGATTTTGGACATTTTTTGGGGCGCCGAGACGCCCGATTTTGGTCAAATTTGGACCGCCGAGTCGGCACATTTTGGTCGATTCGGGGGCGCCAAAACGGTCGAATTTGGTCAATTTGGGGGCGCCCAGAGCCTCTCTGCTGTCGGATTCCGCTGCTCAGCTTACGTTGATGACGGTCGCCCAAGTCTCCAACGCAGCAAGTGCCCCGCTCCGTGCCCGTCCCCCACTTGTTTATCGAATGTGATGTGCTCAGGAGAAGGTCCAGGCGCAGGAGGAGCAGGGCTGCCTCATTGGGGCGGTGCATCAGCGGGAACGGAAGCTGCTCATGGAGGCGGAGAAGGTGGGCCGGGATCGGTGTGAGGGCGAGAGAGAGCGAGACCTCTCGCGCATGCAAATGCAGCAGGAGGATGCCCTCCGGCCTCAGCAGGTACTGGGGAAGTCGGGTGTTCAACTCGTGAGGGCGGGGGGGGTCAATAGAGCCCCCCCAAAACTGGGGGCGGTCGGGACAAGGGCTCAATTGACACCACCATTAATCAGTTATCATGAACTCTGGCACCGAAGGCGCCGAAAAAACTTTTCGAACATTGAAAATGGTCGATTCTTTTTTTTCACCAAATACATGGCAAAGCAGCACCCTCGACGCACTAATTTCAAAAATCCCATTTTCATTTTTTGCCGCGGGTCACCTCCGGGGCCCGGGGGTCAGTTTCGGTAGGATTTGGGTGGAGGGGGGGGGGGCGTCAGTTGAGCCCTTTTGGGCGGGGTCGAGCCAGACGGCTGTATCGCCCCCCCCCCCCCCGAAGTTGCAAGCGCGCCCACCCCCTCATGCAAACACCATTGCTGCCTCTCGGTCCTCGGGTCCTGGAAGCGCCTTTCAAACGGCAGGGCTAGAGCCAACTCACACTCGCCCCCACTCCAGGGGCCATCCCTATTTGATTGAAGGGACTTTTTTTGGTGCTGGAGGAGTCGGCAGCCCGACAACGAAATGACGCAAAGACTGCAGCGGCGCTGTGGCTGTGGTGAGCCATGCGACGAGGGTTTAGGTTTGAGTGGCAGTGTGACGTCGGGTCCAAAACAGGATCCTTCGTCACACTCCCGCCTGGTGCCCCAGCGGGCGGTTCCAGTTCCAAAACCCCGACCCCCCGCCCCAGAAACTCGGCACTCCCGTGGGCATTTGTTGAGCCTCTGACACGAAAGGCACCTGAAAATGCACAAATGCGAAAGTGCCAACCGCTTGTGTATTCTGGACGTCCACCGATGTGCAGCGATGTCGCCATGGACCCGAGTTCTGAGGGGTGCGGCCCCGAGCTGGTAGGGGATCCGTAGCCATGAATCCACGCCGCCCCCCCACTAGGCCCCACCAACACCCCCCCCTCCGACGCACATATCATTTAATTGATGAGCACAAAGCAGCAGTCATTTTGAGCTTTAAGGCTTGTGATCTCGCTCCCCAATGTAGCCAACTCCCATCAGCCCAGCCCCCCCCCCACCAGGCCACCCGGAGAGTAGTACGCCTGTGGAAGTGGTCAGCGTGTAGACCTTTCTGGCATTTCCTCGGTGGCCCAGTGCACCCACAACACCGACCTCCTTGGGTATGGCAATCAGGATCGTACTCATCGAGGTTGTTCCATGAATGCTGATAGGGTACTGGTCTCCTGTGCAATACCTTTTTGGGGGACCTGCTTGCTGTCCACTTCTTGGGATTGTGGCCGGCAAGGATGTAATAGAACGGCTGACCACCATCGGAGGAGGGGTCCCCCCCCCCCCCTGGCAGCCCCTCCCGTAATCCCGGACCCAGATTTCATAGTGTCAAAAAATGAAATCACCTCGAAGAGAGGTTGTTAGATCAAGCGCAGGCGCGGGCGTCATATACCCCCCTTTTTTGGGGTCATTCGCGTAGCATACCCCAAGGCATGATATTGGATGTCCAACCCCTTGTAAAATCATTATTTTGCCCAGTAAGACCATCCCCCAATGGATTTTTTGATTTTGAGGCCTCTACCCCCTAAAACTGGATATCACTTTTTTGGGGGTTGGGGGGGGGGTCAAAAGTTTTTGCTTAATAGGCTACAAGCAGTGGGGACGCGCCGCTGTTAACACGGTCAGCGCAGCTAACTCCTGACTTGCAGGCGTCGGTTCGAATTCTGGTCTGCCGGATTTTAGCGCCGCCGCCGGCGGCGGCGCCAAAGTGGCCAGACTGGGGCTCGAACCGCAGACCAGCTGGTAGCGGTCGGCTGCGGTACCATTCGGCCAGGCTTGGGTTGCAATGCAGGGCCTCCCTGCTGCTGGGGGCCGCATCTGCCACTGACAAAAAACCCAAACTGTGTGTACCTGACTGACTGCCTGCTTGCTGGCTCAGGGACTGATTGGCTGACTGTCAACCTCTCTTCGAGGTGCACTGCCGAAGGCAATAGAATTTACAAAAGGAAATATTGATTTGGGCTATTTTTGGTGCACAAAATTTTGGGTTCCAGAACTCTCCCCCTCCTCTCTTCTAATACATCGTTGGTGGCCGGGGCTGGGGGTGCAGGTTGTGGGTAAGGGTGGAACGTTCCTCCTGTGGCATCCAGTCCCAGCCAGAGCCGATAGGCTTCACATTCAGTCACTCCCATGTTGTGAAATTTGGAGGGTGCTCTCCACCACATCTGATATGGAAAGTGTAACACAGGGCCCAGGGATTCCGGGCCACTAAGTGTTCCACTGATGGTGGTGCGCTGCACTTCTGGGCCTTTTGCCCGTTGTGTCACTCGGGGTCAATGGGGGTGGAGGTTCGCCATCCCCAGCGATCAGCCGGTCCGATGCAACACAGGTCGATGTTGTTGGTGTACTGGGCCACCGGGGAAATGCCACAAAGGTCTACACGTTGACAATCTCCACAGGCGTGCTACTCTCCGGGTGGCCTGGTGGGGAAATGGGCTGATGGGAATGGCTACATTGGGGAGCGAGATCGCAAACCTTGAAGCTCATTCAAACAACTTGGCACTTGGGGGTTGGGGGTGGGGTTGGTGTCCCCCCCCCCCAAAAAAAATTGGGCCAAATTTTCTTCTGGGCCTTTGGCCCATCAAAAAGTTTCTCTGGCGCCTTTGGCGCCAATTACTTTTAGACCAAATTTTCTTCGAACCTCTAAAACCTCAGCACCACCGGGGGGAGGGGGGGCGGGAGGGGCTGGACCCCCCCACACACCCAGACCCTCTCCAAAAGGTGCCCTGGTTGGGGTCGTTGCTGTTAGTTACAACGTCCGCTGGGTGCCCGTGTGCAACCCCCCCCCTCCGCAAATCGGCGGCCGAATTCGGCCGATTTCGCCGATTTGTTGGGTTTCTGAATTTCACCGATTTGTTCTGCCGATTCGTTGGGTTTCTGTGATTTTGCCGATTCGTTCTGCCGACTTGTTAGTGCTTCTGGGATTCTAGGACACCTGATTTGGAGGTGTCAACCTAAGATGTGCATCATTTACTTTGGGGTACTGGACAATACCTTTTCTTTCTCTATTGGTTCTTCAGATTGGCACCATGAAGTGTTTTTACTGCCCACAGAAAGACGCATCTTTGGTCCCCTGGGATTCATTGTCCTCCAGTCAAACTTTTCTGCGGGACAAGTACCCTGATGCGTGTACGCTCTGCATGCCCCAGCGCGTTCTTCAGCCGCCATTCTTCAAGTACCTCATCATCAGCCCCCCAATCAATGGATTCTGGGCTGCAGGTGCCTTCGGGTCCTCGAGTTGTGTCTGGTGCAGCCACGTCTTTGGCCACAGAGTCAGTGGAATCTGGGGTTGTGGAGCCTTCAGCGTCTGTTGCAGAGTCTTCTACTGCTGCCACAGGGTCTGCCACAGACCCACCCAGCACATCACAATCAGATGGTCAGAAAAAATCGGTCTGTGAATTGAACCCATGCTAGCCTATTTGCAGACCAGGGCATATACCACTGGACCACCGCCTGACACTGTCATAGTACTGCTCAGGGACCATGTAGATACCGAGAGACGAAAATTTGTTTTCGAAAATGGAGAGGTATTTTGGGTTTCCACATGACTCCAACTACTGAGCAACCAAAAGGAAGGTGTGTTTGGGGCCTGGGACTGAGATCCAGGGCACTGGGAACCTGTTTTGCCGAAAAATTGGTCAGCCGATTTGTTCGCCGATTTGTTGGGATTTCTTCGCCGACTGGGGGGGGGGGGGGGGGGGCAAACGGCACACCATGCCACATCCAGCACAGCCCCAGCACACCAACCACTGGGAAGAACGGGTGACTGTCCAGGGCCCCATAAAGAAACAACAACCAGGCGGAATGTCACACAAGCGGGTTGCGGGTGACCACCGACAACTGCCGGGGGCTGCGTGTGCTCCGTTCTGCAGACGCAGTGGGAGGCCGTGTGCTCCGAACGCAACCGCCTGGCGGTGGAGTGCCATATGCAGCGGGAGAGGGCGGCGCGGCAGCAGGTGGAGCTGGACTACGCGGCCTCGAGGCTCGCCGCGGAGAAGGCATTTCTGGAGGCGCTGCATCAGTGCGTCACGGAGCAGGAGAAGGTGTGCGGCCGGCGCCGGTGTGGCCCGGCGCGGCGCAGTGGGCCTGACGGGGCTGAGGCACGTGCGGCCGGGGACGTGGGACCGGCTACCCCGCCGCGCCCCGTCGACACCCCCCCCACCCGCCCCTCCTTTGCACATTGAGCCCGACCTGGGCCGAGTGGGGCCGGCCAGTGCGCGCCCAGATCAGGAGTGACCGCTGACCAGGATGCACGCCTGCCCCGGTAGAGTCCGAGCAGCCGCAACCCAAGCCACTCCGGGAACGAGACCAGGCCGGAACACATCGGTGGACCTGAGGGGAACTGGAAGCGACCAGTGTGGACAGTGGGCGATGAACGTTGTGGGGAGCAGGCGTGGCCAAAGCCCAATGCGGACAGTGCAACCGGACCATTGAGGCCCCCTTTGCACAGTCCCCCGGGGTGGGCGGGGGGGGGCGTGCCCCGAAGTCGACTGTGCCAAAGGCGCCCAAGACAATTTTCCTCCTGGTCCCAATGGATTTGTAGTGGAAAGGTCCGGTTCGGGTCCTCCCGTAGTCCCGAGTGGGGGGCGGGCGGGGGGCGGTCATTGGTGACAGTCCCTCCCGCGGGTTGGGGGCTCGCGCGTTGTGGGGGGCCTGCCCATGGGGGCGGCGGGGGGGGGGGGGGGCTAGAGTGTGGGGTTCGGGGGTCCTCTTCCCTCGGCCGCACATTCCCTACTTTTGTTCCTTTTTATGATGGACATGCACGGGCGCTTTTCAGAATTCAGGAAGGCATTTTGGAGGGGGTTGGGGGGGTTGAGGCCTTTGCTCTCCCAACAAACCGCGCGGGCGCTCTCCAGCCCCTGACTGGCCCTTGCTCGAAGTAAACCCTGGAAGTGGTGTGGGGTGCTGGAGTGTATGTTGTGTGTCTTGAAGTGGTACCGCAAGCGGCTGCACAAGACATCGGTCATATCATAGGGAGTGCTCTTGGGACTCTGCCATCGGCACAGACTGGGGATTCTTGGGGCACATTCAGGGCGACAGTACCATGTCAGTATTAATTCCCGGCGCAAGGTGCGTTTTGCTGCAAAAAAAAAAACACAAATAATTAAGTTTCAGCTGCATGCCGCTCGCAAAAATGAAAACCGCAAAAAATCGCGAAAAAAAAGAATTTCGCAACAAAAACCGCAAAAAAATTATACATTTTTTTCCCAATTGTGGGTGCCATCGCAAAAATTTTGCAAAAATGAACTCCCAGCGCAAAAATTCGTATTCTGAGAAATGTCAATATTGGCAACCCACCCGCTTTCCTTGTCCAGGGAGAAGGTAGGGGTGCCGGAAAATGGCGCAACTCCGCACTGGTGTAATGCCGTGTTCGGCTCATTTCCAGGTAAGACAGGCTGCTCTGCTGATAAACGAAGAGCAGAGACAGCGACTGCAGCTGCAGATTGAAGCAGAGGAGGCTGGCAGACACTATGGAGCCTGGGGACAGGAGCTGCAGGAACTGCAGCGCTTGTGCATCCCCTCGAAGGGACCGGAGCTGCTGGCGGTGTTCTCTGAGGCAAGGCGTGTGGTGGAAGAGCAATTGCGGCTCGAAGAAGAGGGACGGAAATTGCGCAGGAAACTTGAAAAAGAGGAGAGGAAGGAGAGGGAGCAGCTGAAGAAGTGCGAGACTCGAAGTTGTCCGCATTTGACGCGTAGGAGTACAGATGCGGATGTAGGAAAGGATGCCCCAATGGCAAAGGTCTCAGTCACCAGCACTGTGGGGTCCGGGCAAGATGGCCCTCGTGAGCACGCAGAGAAAGCACTGGAGAGCACGCCCTTCGATGCAGAGAAGTTGGAGACCAAGGCGACGGAAGCCGGCGGTGGTTTTGGGAAAGCAAGACGATCCAGCTGCGATGCCCGGGAGGGCGTTGCGGCACTTGCAGATGTTCGGGAGAAGGATGGGCACGTGACACTGGGAGCGGAGGCAAAGGAGATGGCACAGAAGGTTATTGAGAGGGAGGAGGATGTCAAGAAGGAAGGGGACAAAGCAATGGTGTTGGAGAACGATGCAGAGCAGGAGAAGCTGAAGGAGGACAAGAGAGCAAAAGACACAAAGGCGGGAAACGAGCAAGAGGATGACACCGAGAAAGAGATGGGCAAGGAGAAGGAGGGGGAGAGGGAGCGCCAAAAGGTGAGCGAGAAACAGAGGGTGGAGGTAGAAAGGGAGACAGATACGGGGAATGATAAAGAGGAGAAAAAAGCGGCAGAGAGGGAGAAGGAGATGAAGGAGGAGGGGGAGGCAGAGGGGGAGGGGCAGAGAGAGAGGGAAACGGACGAGAAGGAGAAGGAGGAGGAGAATGGGAAGGGGAAGGACAAGAAAGAGGAAGGGAGTGAGATGGAAAAGGAGGCAGAACGGGAGATGGAAAGGCATAAGGAGAGGGGCAAGGAGGTGGCAGATAAGCAGGGGGAGCGGCAGAAAGAGAGCGAGCAGGAGAGCCAAAAACAGGCAGAGAGTGAGAGGATGAAGGCAAACGAAAAACAGGCGGAAAGAGACCAGGAGATAGAGGAGGAGAAGACAGAGATGGAGAAGGAGAGAGAAAAGGAGGAAGCGAAAGAGGCACCGAGGAAGAGGGAAAACGAGAAGGAGAAAGAGGCAGGGGGAGAGACGGAATATAAGAGGGAAAGGGAGCAGAAAGCAAAGGAGGCGGAGGAGGAGAGGGCGAGGGAGTTGGAGGAGAAGCAGAAAGAGAAGGAAAGAGAGAGAGTGAAGGAGAAGGAGAGGGAGAGGGAGAACGAGAAGGACAAGAAGGAGCAAGCGAAAGAGGTGCACAGGGAGACAGAGAGGGAGAAGGAGGGGAAGGAGACAGCGAGCGACAGGGACAGGGAGAAGGAGAGGGAGGAGCAAGCAAAAGAGGCGCAGAGGGAGAGGGAGAGGGAGAAGGAGAAGGATATGCAGAGGGAGAGGGAGATGGAGAGGGAGATGGAGAAGGAGAGGGGGCAGAAAGCAAAAGAAGTAGAATTGGAGAGGGAGAAGGAGAAGGAGAAGGAGAAGGTGCAGAAAGCAAAAGAGGTGGAATCCGAGAGGCAGAAGGAGGCAGAGAGGGAAAGGGAGAAGGAGAGGGAGCAGAAAGCGAAAGAGGCGGAGTTGGAGAGGGAGCGAGAGAAGGCGAAGGAGGAAGAGAGGGAGAAGGAGAGGGAGAAGGAGATGGAGATGGAAAGGGAGAGGGAGAGGGAGAGGGAGAAGGAAAAGGAGAGGGAGAGGGAGCAGAAAGCGAAAGAGGCGGAATTGGAGAGGGAGCGTGAGAAGGCGAAGGAGGAAGAGAGGGAGAAGGAGAGGGAGAAGGAGAAGGAGCGGGAAAGGGAGAGGGAGAGGGAGAGGGAGAAGGAAAAGGAGAGGGAGAGGGAGAGGGAGCAGAAAGCGAAGGAGGCGGAATTGGAGAGGGAGCGGGAGCGTGCGAAGGAGAGGGAGCGTGAGAAGGAGAAGGAGGAGAAGGAGAAAGAGCAAGAGGCAGAGAGGGAGAAGGAAAGGGAGAAGGAAAGGGAGAGGGAGCAAGAGAGGGAGAGGGAGAGGGAGAAAGAGAAGGAGAGGGAGAGGGAGAGGGAGAGGGAGCAGAAAGCGAAAGAGGTGGGATTGGAGAGGGAGAAGGAGAGGGAGCGGGAGATGGAGGAGAAAGCGAAACAAGCACAGAAGGACAGGGAGAGGGAGAGGGAGAAGAAGGAAGAGGAGAAGGACAGGGAGAAGGAAAGGGGCAAGGAGAGGGACAAGGAAGAAGAAAAAACTGGAGAAAAGGCGAAGGAGAAGGAGTGCGTGGATGACAATCAACTGCACAAGGGAACCGACGCAGGAAGTGAGGCAGCACTGCAGAATGAAGCCAAAAAGGAGCAGGAGAGGAAGGTGGATGATGGGGATAGGGACAGAGAACCAGAGAAAGGCGGAGAACAGAAACAAAGGACTGACGAAGAAAACGTAAACGAAATGAAGGAAGGGAAGCAAAAGGACCTGAAGAGGGAGAAGAGCAGAGAAGAAAAGCTTAGGGAAAGGGAGGAAAAGGAAAAGAGGAGAGAGAGAAGGAGAGAAAGGAGGCGACTGAGAGAGATGGCTAGGGAGAGAGAAAGAGATGCAGCGAATGATGGGGAGGTAGAGCAGGAGAGTACAATAGAAAGGGAGAGTACAATAGAAAGGGAGAGTACAATAGAGAGGGAGAGTACAATAGAGAGGGAGAGTACAATAGAGAGGGAGAGTACAATAGAGAGGGAGAGTACAATAGAGAGGGAGCCCATGCTGGAAACACAGAGCACCAGCGAGGCTGGATGCGTGAAAGAGGTCAAGAAGCTTCACAATGACGTGGTGGAGGACAAAGGAAAGGGGGAGACAGAGAAGGAGAAGCAACAGCAGAAGGAGAAAGAGGAGAAGGATAATGAGGAGGGGCAAAGGCAGCAGCCGGCGAAGGAGGAGAAGGAGGCAGAGGCGGAGCAGGACAAGCCGAAGGCAATGGCGGAGAAGGAGGAGAAAGAGAGGGAGAAGGGCGCAGACAAGTTATGTAAGGAAGACCCAGGCACGCAGGGCACGCCACAGGAAACGGACACTGGAAGGGACCATAAGGGGGCCGAGGTGCATGAAGGGGGAGATCTGCCGATGCTTTCCTTCGAGGGTGATGGTGCCGTTGTAGAGAGTGACGGTGAGGAAGAAGACATCAGCTTCAGTCGAGGAAATGAGGAGACCGACACTTTGGATAAAGCCACGATTTACAACTATGCTCGAGTCATGAGTGAGTTGCAGTTCAGGCACCGTGCAGAGGAAGAGGAGAAAACAAGGGCAGTGGAGGAGCCGCCAGCCGATCCAGGGGCCGAGAAAGTGGGAGGCTTGCAGGCGGACATTTCCGTCCGCAGGGGCTCTTCCAGGATGAGTAGGACTCATAGTAGAGACTCATGGATGACCAGTGACGAAGAAGATGAGAGGGATTTCCAAAGACGAGTCGCATCTTTGATGAAGAAGCTAGATGCGTCGCGCGCGCAGCATGCGTCTGCACCGAGCACACCAAAGGCTACCACACCCCAAAAAACAGCCGACGAGAAGTCACCAGCAGTATCAGAGGCACCCACACCGAAAGCGGCACCAGAAGCAGCGGACGTGGCGCCAAAGGCACACGAAGCCACACCCAAAACACACAGCGCCGAGTCGGAGATCCCCCAGACGACAACAGGAGCAGAGAGCGCCGCCTCTGAGGCCTCGATGCCAACAGTTCACGGACAGGCCCCGGCGGACGTGCGAAAACCGACTTCAGATTCATCAGGATCGACATCCGAGGCACCAAAATCACCACCAGGGGCTCTGACAGATCTGCCCGAGGCAAGTTCAAGGGAGGCGAGTGCGGTGGGTCGAGAGAGTGATCCTGCGCCACAGAAGCAGGGGATCAAAGAGGTGCTTTCTCCCTCTCCCTCTCCCTCTCCCTCTCCTTCTCCCGCTCCCTCTCCCTGGCCCTCTTCCTCTTCCTCTTCCTCTCTCTCTCTGCCTCTCCCTCTCCCTCTCCTTTTTCCTTCTCCCCCCCCCCTCCCCCTCTCCCTCACCCTATCGTTTTCCCTCCCCCACTTCTTCTCCCTCTCCCTCTCCCTCTCCCTCTCCCTCTCCTTCTCCCTCTCCCTTTCCCTCTCCTTCTCCCTCTCCTTCTCCCTCTCCTTCTCTTGATCCCCCTCCTTCTCCCTCTCCCTCTCCCTCTCCCTCTCCCTTGGTGACTTGGCACCAGTATAAAAAGCCCGAGGATGGTAGTTGTGGGACGGACACCTTGCCCACATGCATTGGCAGGCACCGGCCCATGAATACCAATGGTGATGTTTCTGATAGTTGTCTGCCACGTGTCTCCTCTCCACGCCAACCAACGTGGCCGCCTCGTGTACTCCACACTGCACCCTCACGGTGTCTTGTCTCTCCAAACCTTGGTAGCATGGCTACGCAACCCCACCCTTTTCGAGGTCCCCAATGTTCAGTGTGGTCACAAAATCACGCGTGGCCCAAATCTTGGCAACATGGCCACATAGCCCCTGCCTTCTCGGGGATCCCTAGTGCCCAGCATAGGGAGAAAATCGCCAGTGGCCCAAATCTAGGCAGGATGATTTCATAGCCCCTGCCTTCTTGGGGGTCCTCGGTGCTAGGCATGGGTAGAAGATCTGAAGTGGCCCAAATCTTGGGAAAATGGTTGAAGGGCCTCTAACTATTGGGGCATGCCCAAGGCCTGTGGCGGTGAGAAAATCACAAGTGCCAACCTAACCCTTGTGGTGTCCCGGGCCCCAATCTAGGCAGCATGGCTACATGACCCCTGCCTTCTCGGTGATCCCCAGTGTCCAGCATAGGGAGCTGGCCAATGAAGACACCAAAACACCCAGAGAAGAGGGTGCAGAGTCAAGCGACGAGGCTGCAAAATTACGTAGGGCCGTGCAGAACCTCAAGACAAAGCAATGGCGGCGTTGGAGGCACCAGGCAAAAACAAGATCAAGGGAGTGAAAAGAAAAAAGCAACCATGCAAGAGATGCAGCGAAAGATCTAGGCACTCAAAAGAAAACGCGGAGCTGATGCGGATGACTCCGAAGAGGAAGAGGACAAGGGTGCATGGATACCAAAGGAGAACAGCAAGCACTGAAGGTCATAGCTGACGGGCCTCAAATGTGGCAACCCAAACAGAGGTGCTCAATTTATCACCGACAAGGTTGAACCACACGGTAGACATATAGTTGGCCCATTATGCCATAGTAGACGGAAGGAGCACCCGCCCGTTGTTATTGGTTGTAGACTCGGCCAACTACGGAGCATACATGGGGGGCCAAACATTGCGGCAAGTAGCCTTGAAAGGAGTGGCTATGTCGATGAAAGTTGAGGAGTGGCAATGGGGTACCGTCACGGTATCGCCAAGGACCAAGCCACACCGGTGGGACACGCAAGACCCAACAAGGGTGCAGACTTGGCTGTCAATGGGGCCCATAGCCGACTTGTTATTCTCACCATGGCACCACACATACCATTTGTCCCGATGTGGGGAATGGGAACACAAGAGCAAACAGAGGGGCCGGTCATGTTTGGCATGTGAATGAGCACATAGTGCACCCGGCCCTTCAGTGCAAAGGGCTGTGGTACTAAAAGGGGGAACTAGACATATATCAAGGCGCGGGCAGAAGTGAGACCCAAAAGTGGAAGCACGTCATGACCATTGACAATGAACGCCCCCTCCAGCCTAGTGTCATGGATGCGATAGAGGTGTAAATGGCATGTCAATTTAGCATAGTATCACGAAAGTGCCGGGGGCATCGGCAACCCTCAAGTAGCCCTATGGGCCCGCCATCCACCAAGGGCTGTCGTATGCTGCGGCGCTTCCTCGGCTCAGTGACGAACGAATGACATAGCTCCAGAGGACCATGAAATGTGTTGCTGCCCATGTGTAGCGCCACGGCTATAGCCGGAGTGCAACAACACACCGGTTGCAGGGCCCCATAGTCCTTGCATTGGTAACGGGATGGGGGCATGCAGCAAAGCAGTGACTGCCCATGTGCTGCGGCACCATTGCAAGTGCTGCCCACGTGCTGCAGTGCCATGACTACAACTAGAATGTAGCAGCACGGTGGCTGTAGGGCCACCATAGTCTGTAGATTGGTAACGGGGTGGGGGAGGGCTGCAGCACGCCCAGCCGAGAGGGACAAGAGAGAAGGCGCATGGCACTGCCACGTGGACCCCAACCACACCGACCGGGAGGGGACCCAAGGACCCGGGTGTAGGTGTAGGTGTAGCGTGACCTGACGATATAGGCTTTTCTTGGAAGCCGCACGCCCCGACGGTTGGCGGGAGGTCTCCGTCTAGCACTAGAGAGGCCCCTCACCCAAGGGCCCCTCCACGCGCTGTGTTTCTTGCCGGCTGTTTCGCTCTTTGTCGCGCCGCTCGCTGCACCCCGCGCACTACATGCTCGTGCCTCGCAACTTGGTGCCACCACTTAGTGGGCTTTGTACCACCACTTGGTGGGCTTTGTGCCACCACGCGGTGGACTTTGTGCCACCACTTGGTGGGCTTTGTGCCACCACGCGGTGGGCTTTGTGCCACCACACGGTGGACTTTGTGCCACCACTTGGTGGGCTTTGTACCACCACTTGGTGGGCTTTGTGCCACCACGCGGTGGACTTTGTGCCACCACTTGGTGGGCTTTGTGCCACCACGCGGTGGGCTTTGTGCCACCACTTGGTGGACTTTGTGCCACCACTTGGTGGGCTTTGTGCCACCACGCGGTGGACTTTGTGCCACCACGCGGTGGGCTTTGTGCTTCCTTGCGGTGGGCCGCGTGCCACCACATGGTGGACTCGGTGCTTCCACGCGCTGGGCTTTGTGCCACCACGTGGTGGGCTCGCTGGGTGCTGCAGGCAACCTCCGCCCGGTTACCAAACTAGGGGTGTCGAGGGTGCAGCACCAGCAGCACGTCAGGTGCAGCCGTTGTGCAGCAGCTGCTGCTTCCCCTTTCATGCCGCTGCACATGTTGTGTAGCTCACTGCAGCCAACCCCCGCCCCGTTACCAATCTAGGGGCTATGGGGGTGCTGCGTCAGCAGCACGTCAAGGGCAGCCCTCACGCTGCAGCACCTGCAGCCCTTCATGCTGCAGTACGCGTGCTGCAGCTGTCTGCAGCCAAACCCAGCTCGGTTATCTTTGCAGGGGCTGCGGGGTTGCTGCACCTGCAACACTTCCGGTGTGCTGCGGCTGCTGCAGCCACTTTCTTGCTGTAGTTAGTGGGCCGCAGCTCAGTGCAGCTGACCCCCGCCCCGTTACCAATGCAGGAGCTATGGGGGAAGCTGCATCGGCAGCACTTCAGCTGCCGCCCAAGTGTTGCAGCAGCTGTGGCTTGTTGGGTGCTGCAGCGTGTGTTGCAGCTCACTGCAGCCAACCCCCGCCCCGTTACCAATCTAGGGGCTATGGGGTGCTGGATCAGCAACGCACCAGGTGCAGCCCTCATGTTGCAGCAGCTGCAGCTCTTCACGCTGCAGTCCATGTGCTGTCCATGTGCTGCAGCTGACTGCAGCCAACCCCCCCGGTAGCAATCCAGCGGCTGTGGGGGTGCTGCTGCAGCACCACGTCAGGTGTGCTGCAGCTGCTGCAGCCACTGTCGTGCTGCAGTTCGTGGGCTGCAGCTGACCGCAGCCAACCCCCGCCCCGTTACCAATGCAGGAGCTATGGGGGTGCTGTGTCAGCGGCACTTCAGCTGCCGCCCTCGTGTGGCACCCATACCTGTCATGGGCTCTGGCTGCGTCGTTGTTCACGTGCACGGCGCGGGGCTTGCTCGTAGCGTGCACTGCTCGGGGTGTGGGCGCTGGCGCGCTGCTCCGTTGGTGTGTACCCACCCCAGGTGCCGGTCGCTCCGCGTGTTTGAGGAGGACCGTGCGTGGAGGACGTCCTCCAGTCCTGGGATGAGCTAGCTCAGCGCCGGACGTCCAGCCGATGGTTACGGCGCTAGCTCCCCACCATGTTGGCATGGTGCCCGAGGCCGCGGGGTATGGGGCCGCCTGCCTCAGGGGGGCCACTTGGGGCTCGCTCTGCGCGTTGCCTCTTGCTGCCGGTGTGTGTTTGTGTGGCCTCCCTAGCCTGTTTGATGTAGGCTGTCGCGGGTCTTGGCGCAACGTCGGTGAGACGCGCTCAGAGTCCTCGCACAGGGAGGGCGGCCAAATTAGGCCTCATCCACAGGGCTGAGCCCGCCCGTGGGGTGGGTGGACCTTGTTCGCCGCGACAAGGGTGTGGCTCCGGGGCCAAGGACCCGGGGAGGGGACCCCAGAACCCACTAGGCGCTCCGCATGAATACATCAAGCCAACTAAGGGACGGCGCACCGCATGAGGTGGTGCTAGGCCAAGAGAGTAGTGGCCCTCCGGGAGTGAGGAAACCGAGTTCATGGGTGTCCGTGCGGCACAAGGACCCACAGCATGCAAGAGTTCCCATCGGACAAAGGTCCGCCCATGATCTGGAGGACTGAAAACACCAACGGTGACTGCAGAGCTCACCATGCGACGTGGCACACACGAACGGCTGCACTCACACAGCGTGTGGCGGAGGGGTGGGGGTGGGGGGCAAGGGTATATGGCCCCCCTAGCGCCTGACGGCGGCGGCTCTCCTACCGCCCGGGCGTTAGGCCACCCTCTAGGTGAGCCAAAGTCGCAAGGCCACACTAAACCTAAACCTAAATGCCCTTCTCCCTCTCCCTCTCCCTCTCCCTGTCCTTCTCCCTTTCCTTCTCCCTCTCCTTGTCCCTCTCCCTCTCCCTCTCCTTTTCGCTCTCGCTCTCGCTCTCCCTCCTACTCTCTGTCTCCCGCTGCGCCTCTTTCGCTTGCTCATCTTTTTCCTTCTCGTTCTTCCCCTCCCTCTCCCTCTCTCCTTCTTTTCCAGCAGCCGACCGCCCCCCACATTGTCGAGGAGGCCAACACGCGCGAAGGCCATGCTCGAGGGGCGGAGCTGCCGCAGTCGTCACACTCCTCCGCCTCTGCGCCCCACGACAAAGCGGGTCGCATGGGGTCCCCCTGCGGATCAAGCAGCCACGTCCGCTCCACGGCGGTGCTGAGCCCCCGGCAGAGTCCGGCCCGTCTGGCCTTCGAGCGGAGTCCGAGGCACAGCCCTGCACGTCCCACATCGGGGCTGGGCCCCAGGCAGAGTTCTGCGCTTTCATCGTCGGGGCAGAGCACAAGGCAGAGCCCGGCACGTTCCACATCGGCGCAGAGCCCCAGGCACAGTCCGGCACGCTCCACATCGGGGCTGGGCCCCAGGCAGAGTTCTGCGCTTTCATCGTCGGGGCAGAGCCCCAGGCACAGTCCTGCACGCTCCACATCGGGGCTGGGCCCCAGGCAGAGCTCCACACGCTCGGCATCGGGGCAGAGCCCCAGGCAGAGTCCGGCGCGTTCCACATCGCAGACTGTGTCGAGGCTGAGTTCCAGGCGGAGTCCGCCGCGGGGCCTTGCATCGATGGAGGAGGTACCATTTCCGTGCGGTGGATGGGGTCTGAGGTTCATGATGCTGTTTGAGCCCGGTCAAGGGCTGCACCATCTGCGGCCCGATGCCAGCCAGAATGTAGGTTGTAGGTAGCACTGTAGTGGACGTGTTCTGCATTTCATGCCCCGCCTCTCTGCTGCGGCGAAAGGCCCCTATGACATGTCACTGAGGATCTTTTCTCTTTGACCGCTATCCCAAGATGTAAAAAGTCCAAAGCACGCCCGCAACAACAATGGCAAAACACGTGGTCTCAAACCAAAGTGTTGGAAACAAAAGAGAGTCATCACGGAGTGTCCAGTAGGTGCGCGTTTCGGCATGAAAGGTGCCCTCTTCAACCTAAAAGCAACCATATGTACAAAGGTGCATGGGGTGCAAATAACATCCCTTGGATGGAAAAAACGCCTTGCGGGGACACATATGTAAAATTCCACCCCCCCCCTATGAAAGGTATAGGTTTAGGGTTGACTTGCACATGTGTCATGTGATGTAAAATCAATGCATCATATACACATATGAAATTCAAAAATCTGAAAAATATCCAATGATGTCAAATCATCCAAAAATGGTTGCCATGGTACGCATATTGACTTTTGCTGTGCACACCCTCTTTTGCCTCGCTGTGCGCAGTCGTGCACACGCAACGGTTACCCATAGCTGGGGGGACTCGACCCTGCGGCCGGTGCAATTGTTGCTTTCGGGCAGCACGCCCCCCTATTCGCAACCCCTGCCCGGGGGATCGGTTCATCAATCCCCCCGCCCCTCAGATGCACCTTACAGCGGATCCTGATGGCGGGTGGGCAAGCCACAGTGAAGGTTCGCAGCACCCAGGCCCACCAGGCGACAGGCATCCGGCGCAGGGCAAGAGAAGGGACGGGTCCCTTGACGCAAAGCCCCCGCCGACACAAAGCCCGAACGGCTCAATGGTACGAATATGCGCAGACGCTTCAGCATCGGACGTGGAACCCGGGGCAATGACAAGCGGTGCTGGTGGCAGGTGCGGTCCAAGCCAATGGCCGTGAAGCAAACCTGATCCTTCGTGGCCCCCTTCATGGGTCGCTGCCTTTTCCCGACTTTGCTGATACGTTCTGCCGATTCGTTGGGGGCTTGGGGGAGCCAGAGGAAAGAGGCCAGCCCAAGACCGCTCCAGGAGAGCGGGGAACGCGCTGACGTCGTACACAAATTTGGGACTTTGCAGTTTTCAGACCCCGGGACACCGCCCATGCCAACGCCACATCCCTGGCGCATTTCAGGGACGGTGCCCTGATAGGGTCCAGTGGTCCCACGGCCCCGGAAGAGATGGGCCACGTCGATGCTGTGCTCACGGAGACCTGGGGTCTCCCAATTGTCTGTGGCCGCATGACCGACACCCAACCCTTTGGGACCACAGCGTGCATGACCCCCTCTGGTTCGGCCATGAGCGTTGCTGTTCACCCGCGCACGAAAAGCTCCCCTTTTGTTTATTGCGCCCCCCTTTTGGCCTCTGTGGACCAAGGCACAGAGCCCCCCCATTTGTGGTGAATGGGGAAAGCAGATTTTAGGGCCCGACCTGTGCATGTTCAAAATGCTCAGAATGAAACCGGGATTCAAAAAATGCCCCCAGACCCCGAAAAAAAGTGAGCCCCCCCTTGCCAATGTCGCGGGGGTTGGGGTCCAGAACCCCCCCCCCCCCGACGCGGCCATGGCCCAAAGCATGGCCACCCACGACCCCACCCCCCAATTGCCTTTGCCGGTTCTCATGAACGAGTCTACTCGATGGGTTAGCCAGTCCAGGCTGTGAGCCTGGAGGTTCAAGATTGCACCCAACACTATCACCACAGGGCCACAGTTGCAGTCAGGGAAGTATTGGAATGGCCGCAAGAGGAGGGGGGGTACCTGGGTACCCCCCCCCCCCCAGACCAAAGTGACCATCGTCGGAGAAAATGCAATTTACCATCGGAAAAATCTTGTCGGTCCATTTTTGGCCCACAACCTTTTTGCCCCCCCCCCCCCCGGCCCTTCTAAAACTTCCCCAGCCGCAACCGGTTTTCTGAGGTAGCTGGGCCGTCAGCATGGCAGTCTTGCAGCACAGGCAATGCTGTGACGTGGAGGAGACAGCGGTGCTGTGGTGGCCTGTTGCTGTAAGAGGTCCTTGAGGAAGATGCTCATGGGTCCGGGCTGAGGGGGGTCTGGTACCCTGGGGCAAACTGACGGACTGATGGGCGTAGCAGTGATGAGGACAATCCTCAAAAACGGAGGCGCTCGGCCTACAGCCCCCCCCCCCCCTCTGCGGGCCACCTTCCAGACACTCGGGAACAGTAGAGCACCTGGAAGCACGCCTTTGCAGCAACTGGGTGCGGACACGTGGCCCTATTTTTGCGTGAACGATTTCAAAGTGCCTAAACTTTGTGGGATTTACTAGAAAATTAAGCAACAAATACATTTTGATATTGAAAAATTGAAAACTTTTTTTGTCAATTTTAGATATTAAATTAGCAAGAAATTTTTTTTTTTACATTTTCCGGAGATTTTTCAAAATTCTGAACGTGAATTTTGAAATGATAGATGGGCTTCTTTAAGCTGGCTTGCCTGAGGCTTGTGCACCTCTTGCTTCACTGACCTAGGCAAGCTGCCGAGCTTCCAGGGGTTCCCACGCAAGGCACCGGGCGGCCCGGCCCATAGACGACTGTTCTCATCCACCCGTACCTTCCCCCACCAGGCAACATGCCCGGACGCCGCTGCGCACCACCGACGGGTAACGCTTAGTGATCCGGCAACCACTGGGCCCTCTGGTACGTGTCCCACATCAGACCACACCCCCACTCTTCGCACCCGCAAACTCTGCTTTCCCCGTGCCGCCACCCCGACCCCCATCCATCGCTGTGGCCACAGACCCCGTCCGGCAGTTTCACGGAGGCCACGGACCACGTGGAGAACCGGAGCTTTCGCAACGACCGAAGCCGGCCCCCGGCGCTGCAGATGTCCTTCAACAGCGACCCATCCGAAAAGAGCAGCGCTGCAAACTCAAACTTGGCCTCGAACTCAGGTCTGACCTTCCCCCCCTCCACTGACGAGGTCTCACTACCCCCCACCCCGCCTCCCCCTCCCTTCGCGACCCCTTCGCACGATGCACCGTCCCGGATCGCGCCGCAAGTTGCCATTCTGTTGTGTCCCCCCCCAGAAGTTCAAGTACCCTCCTTTGAAGTTTAGGCACCCCCCCTTTAAAGTCTGAGTACCGTCCCCTTCAAGTTGGGGTCCTCCCCCTCTAAAAGTTTAGGTACCCCCCCCAAAGTTTTGGTGCCCCCCCCCCAAAACAAAACGTCGGGCACCCCCCCCCCCCCGAAGGTGTAGGTACCCCCTCTCCTTCCACTGCAAAGCCTACAACAGCACGGGGCAGAAGGGGTTCTTCGGTCCAGGGCCCCCAGCCATGGCCTTCCGACCACATCCCCCCCCCCCCTTGCCCTGGTTTGTCCCGTCGTGCCCGTCCTCCCGCCCGTGCCGACCTGTCTGCACACGTCCTGCACACAAGCCCCCCCCGCTCCTCCGCTCCGGTGACGGTACCGGGATGCGAGCTTGCGACCTTCCACCCGGTGCGGTGGATGTTGCCTCCAGGGCACCGCTTGGGATTTGGTGAGAAGGGCGGTGCAGCCCCCCCCCCCCCCCAACCCCCAAATTGTGGAGGATTAGAGCGTTTGTGGGATGATGGCACGGATACAGAGATGGGGGGGGGGGCTCCCAAAGTGACAACCGGTGTCCACCGCCATGTCTCTTGTGGGACTGGCTGTTCCTGATTGAGTGCTGTTCGTGGGGGCATTGTGTGTGTGGGGCTGGGGGCTGGGGGGAGGTGCAGTCTTGTGGGTGAGAGTGGCATGTCCGTCTGACTGCTGACCATCGCAGCAGGCGACAGGCAAGGGCTTGTTGCAAGGGCTTGTGAGGCCGGGTGGCAGCCAACGCCCTGCGGCACAGAGCAAACAAATTGTTATATGTGCTGCCAAGATCGTCGAGACTCAGTTGCAGCCAAAGCTGTGCACACTCGGCACCGAGCGCACTGAATCGTGTGTGCACAGGGAACTATGACAGTGTGCGTGTGTGTGGGGGGGGGGGTCGGGGTGAGTGTATCTTGAGCGTCCCGTATTACGCATCAATGGTGCAGTGCCAAGCATTTTGCCGGGGACAGGGGGGTGGGAGGTGTCGCTACAAGCTGAGGGCTTCTGGAGAGGCCGCCCACTGCGCCCCCCATCCATGTTCCCCACCCCAATTCACGGTCAAGGGCTTTCCGGAGGTGCCGCATGCGCGCAATTGTGGACCTCGTGCGCCAATGCTTTGGGGTCTGTGGCGCATCCCGTGCCCGTAGCAAGGCCGCCCCGGTGCCCTGCCGACGCCCATGTCGTCTCACCAGATGCCGTGGCGCCCAATCCACGACCCCTCCGGGGCGATCTTCTGCAGGGCTCCATCGACTTCGGAGGTGTGTTCCCTCGGGCGCACGCGGCGTCTTGGGATTTGCCTGTCGGTGCCATGGGATGTTCGGGCGATAAGACACGGCAGAGTGCCGCTGGTCCAGCCACACCACCTGCCCAGGAACACCCCCTGTCCCAGAGGGAGCACCCCCCACCCGCACGGAGGCGAAACCCCTGACCAGGGAAGTAGTAAAATGGCCCTACAGCGTAGGAGGGGGGGGGTGCACAGCACAGCCCCAACACACCAGCTACTGGGCTCCGCGAACGCCGAAACGACACCAGCAAGAGCACCGGCCGCAGCGGCCGACAGAAAGCAGCGACCCGACGCAACATGCGAAGGGAAGAACGGGTGACTGTCCAGGGCCCCGTAAACAAACAACAACCAGACGGGATGTCACACAGGGGGTTGCTCCCCCCCCCCCCCCCCGGACCCTCCCCCCCCAGACCAAAGTAACCATCGTGGGAAAAGACGAAATTGACGATCGGGATAATCTGATCGGGTCATTGTTGGTACACAAACTTTTGTGTCCCAGACCCCCCCCCCCCTTCTCTTCTACTACATCCCCATCCCCCCCACCCCCCCGTCACCCCCCCGCACCCGATGTGCTGTCGGGTTGAGCACCGAAGGCCGTCACTCACCAGCCAACTGCCGTCGGTTGCCTGCAAACTGTTGGTCAGCGCCATCTGATGTGTGCGCACGGGACGAAGCCTCCGGAACGAACACAAACGCGCACAGCGGACGCCGCGGAGGCGGTGGCTGCGCTCCGGAGCAGTGGCGCAGGTGTCGCACTGTCACCCACGGCACCCGACGAGCCTTTGTGGACCCCCCAACACTGCGATCGCTCCCGTGCGCCCCTGGCCCCCGTCGCCGGAGCCTTTGGTGCGCCGCGTGCCTTCGACGGATCGTGTGCCGCGCTTTGTTTGCGCTGCGGTGCCCCCGCTCTGCGCTTCGGCCGCGTTTCTTTTGTCAGATGAGGACGATGGACTGCCCTTCAATGACGACCTCAACAAGGCCTCGATGAACTGGGCAGGTGTGCGCTGTGCTGCCGGGCCGTGCCCAGTGCGTTGTCCTCCGTGTCCCTCCGTCCCACGAAGTGCTTTTGTGGAGGGGCGGAGGGTGTGAGGACGGGGGATGCGGGGGTGTGGGATGGGGGAAGTGCCAGGAACGCCCCCCCCCCCCCCCCCTCGTGTCCAACGAACACTTCCGTTCGGACCGTAATTTTAGAGGACTGTTCGCTGGACACGGGGGGGGGGGTGCCGGCTACCGGGTGCCAGGGCAACCCCTGCTCAACCGGCATAAGGTGGGGGGTCTCCCGCAGCCCAGATGGGCTGTTTGCGCAACATGAGTGGGAGCCCATCAGGGGCAGACCAGCCGTGAGGGGGAAAAGGACATATGGTGGACGGCCGTGACAGCGCGTGGAGGAACAGGGCACCTGGGCCTCACAGAAATACAGCGAGGCAGGCTACGGACGGCCTGTGGACAGAGACGCGTGGACAGCAAAACCAGTCAAACGACCCCGGCAACAACCACCACATCCTCAATACGCCATTTATTGGGCGCCGCTGATGCACAAACGGCACACCATACCACATTCAGCACAGCCCCAACACACCAACTACTGGGCTCCGCGAACGCGGAAACGACACCAGCAAGAGCACCGGCCGCAGCGGCCGACAGAACGCAGCGCCCCGACGCAACATGCGAAGGGAAGAACGGGGGACTGTCCAGGGCCCCGTAAAGGAACAGCCACCCAACGGAATGTCACACAGGGGGGGGGGGGTGCTGCATGGCGGTGGTCCGGAAGGTGCCGCTGCAACACTGCCGCTCTTTGCCTCTGCTCAGTGGACTGCCCGCAGGCATCTTCCCGTCTCACTCTTGTGACACAAGGGTACCTCTGGTCTTGTAGGCCACTCACGAGCCAAATTTCTTTCGGCGCTTTTGTGCTGACCGCCTCTTGTGCCCACGTGCAGTAGCCCGGCGTTCCTTCGGGGTGAGGGTTATGTGGCAGTAGCAGAGGACTGCGTCAGTGGAACATGCGCTCGGTACCGCGTGTGGCCTGCAGCACCGGCAACCAGTGCCAAGACTGTGGCGTTGGTGATGCAGCCGTGAAGTTGCGCGTGTGGCATGTGGCAGTGAGTCGTGGCAAAATGGGTCGAGAGCAACAGTGCTCCTGTCCCCCATTTTGACCGATTGTTGGTCCAAAACGGCCCATTCCCAAAGATCCGTGGTGTTTTTCGTGGGCTCAAACAGGTCACAATGGGCTCATCGCAGGCCAAAGAGGCCAAAGATGCGTGGTTAGGCATCCCAAGTGTTCTGGCAAAAAAAATAATGATTGGAACCCATTTAGGCTGCGACATAGAGTCGCCCCGTAGGGGAGGGCACCTGACACGTTTGGCGCACGGCGCGGGGATTTGGCCGTCTGGCCCGTTCAAGCAGCTGTAGATTAAGTGGTGGCTAGGCCGGAAGAGCGATAGGTTCCCTCGGCGATTAGGACAAGGGTAGGGAAAATCGCACGGGGGGGACGTCTCCTCGGTTGTGGTATGTGACCCCCCCCCCCCCTCCCTGCCCTCCGGGCCAACTTAGTTGCCAAGGGTCAACAGCTACTGGCCATACATATGGTGGCGCTGAAGGCGCCCGAAAAATTTTTTTTCCATTCCCCTTGCCCATTTTGTCCACTTTGCACCCCAACATTGTCCTTGAACCCAAACTTGACTCTGATGCCCACCCCAACCCTCAGCCTACTCCTAACCCTACCCCCAAACCTTTCCCTTGACCCTAACCCTAATCAAGACTGAATATTGGGACCGAGCTGGTGGGGTAGTGCCTATGCTTCTGTACGTACTAGGGTGGAGGAAAGTCAATTGGTTGGGGGATGGCGATTGAGGGTTGCATGCATGTTGTTGTGTGTTTCGTATTCCTCTCCCCTCATTTTGCATTGGCAACTGGTTTTCGCTTCATCGTGATGCCATTATTGCATGAATGTCACTGCATGTTTTGTTTTCCCCTCCCTCCTTTTGAGTTTGCAAATGGCTTTCGCTTCACCGCGATCCCATTATTGCACGAATTGCACTGTCTGTTTTGTATTCCCCTCCCCTTTTATGTGTTTGCAAATGGCTTTCGCTTCACCGCGATCCCATTCATTTTCGACTGCATGAGTTCCAACATTTGCTCTTGTGCGTGATAGGTAGATAAAAAAGTTAAAAAGTCCGCCTTGTGTCATTGTGTGTTCAGTGTTCCCCTAACCACTAGATATCTGCTCCCGTGCGTCAGGTAGGTTAATGATGTTGCATGTATGTCATTGATTGACTGTAGGTTAATGATGGCGATTGAGGGTTGCATGCATGTGGTTGTGTGTTCCGTAATCCCTCCCCTCTTTTTGCCTTGGCAATTGGATTTTGCTTCACCGCGATCCCATTATTGCATGAATGTCACTGAATGTTTTGTCTTCCCCTCCCTCCTTTTGAGTTTGCAAATGGCTTTCGCTTCACCGCGATCCCATTATTGCACGAATTGCACTGTTTGGTTTGTATCCCCCTCCCCTTTTATGTGTTTGCAAATGGCTTTCGCTTCACCGCGATCCCATTCATTTTCGACTGCATGAGTTCCAACATTTGCTCTTGTGCGTGATAGGTAGATAGAGAAGTTAAAAAGTCCGCCTTGTGTCATTGTGTGTTCAGTGTTCCCCTAACCACTAGATATCTGCTTCCGTGCGTCGGGTAGGTTAATGATGTCGCATGTATGTCATTGATTGACTGTACGTTAATGATGGCGATTGAGGGTTGCATGCATGTGGTTGTGTGTTCTGTATTCTCCTCCCCTCATTTTGCATTGGCAATTGGCTTTCGCTTCACCGCGATCCCATTATTGCATGAATGTCACTGAATGTTTTGTCTTCCCCTCCCTCCTTTTGAGTTTGCAAATGGCTTTCGCTTCACCGCGATCCCATTATTGCACGAATTGCACCGTCTGGTTTGTATCCCCCTCCCCTTTTATGTGTTTGCAAATGGCTTTCGCTTCACCGCGATCCCATTATTGCACGAATTGCACTATTTGGTTTGTATTCCCCTCCCCCTTTCTGTGTTTGCAAATGGCTTTCGCTTCACCGCGATCCCATTCATTTTCGACTTCATGAGTTCCAACATTTGCTCTTGTGCGTGATAGGTAGATAAAAAAGTTAAAAAGTCTGCCTTGTGTTGTGTCATTGTGTGTTCGGTGTTCCCCTATTCAACGGATATTTGCTTCTGTGTGTCGGGTAGGTGAATAATGGTTGCATGTACACAGAGGATTTTGTTGTCATTGATTGAGAGTAGGTTAATGATGGTTGCATGTATGTATAAGGGAGTCTGCTGCGTGACAAAATATTGCAAGGTAGTTGTTGTGTGTTTTGTGTGGCTTGTGTGTCACAATTGCATTGCATGCATGTTCTTTTACAGGGGATTTTGTTATTGCTTTGTCAACGGCTTCCGCTTCACCGCGGTCCCGGCATAGGATATGGCCTATTCTTGGTTTGTGGCTGTCGGCATTTGGAGCTTCTGGGGGCCTTTTTGGGCCGTTTCCTGGACATATCATGGAGTTAGAGGGCGGCAAAGAGCTCGTTGACACGGGGAAGTCAAGCCGCACATGGAGTGTAGCCACCGTTTCCCTTCGTTTGGCCGTTTTGAATGGGTTTTAGGGCTTTTTTGGCCGAAAAATGGCTGTTTTGGCCCTAAACTGCAGTTTTTGAAACTGAGGTCCGCCACTTGCGAATCCCGTTCCCGGCCACCACTGTCAAGTTTCCTGCTCAAACTTTGTGTGATTGTACTTCACACCCATAGGTATCATCCACCAAAATTTCACTCAAATCCAAAGCACCACGACGGAGTTCTGATTTTGGCCCATTTCGCGCGTGCTGCTTGCTTGCTGCTTGCTGCTTGCTTGCTGCTTGCTTGCTAAACCTGGTAGGTCCACCCTAGACACTAAAAAGGGTTATAAAACCAAGACTGGTTCCACCAGCTCGGTGACCCTAGCCCTAACCCTAACCCTAGCCTTGCCCCTAGCCCTAGCTCTCACCCTAGGCTCGGGTTAGAATGAGTGTTGGGGTCCAAAATGGAGAGCAATGATGTGGCAAAAGCAGCCATGAACGAAATTTGGGGGCTGGCATGGCCAAACCAATTGGCTGCAAAGGTTAGGGTTAGGTTTATGGTGATGGTATGGTTAGATTGAGGGCAAGGGGAGGTAAGGGGAGCCTCTGCCCCCCCCCCCCACCACCCCAAATTGCCCCACCTGGACCCCCCCCAACCGACCCTCCCAACCGCTCCCCCCCCCCATTGCCCCCTCCCTGAACTCCCCCTCCAATGCCCCCCCCCACCCCCACCCCCGGGGGCCTTCGGCCCACTTCTATTGGGGGGGGGAGTCGCGTATAAAAGCGAGGAGACGTCCCCCCCGTGGAAAATCGACAATCCAGCAGGGGGACCCCAAACTAGGGTGGTGGTTGCTCCCAAGGATCCATCTTATGTATGTTCACCTTGGGAGGCACCAGGTAGGAAAAGACGGAGTGATTTTTGCACAGGTGTTGTACCCAAGGGTTTGCTCTCCTTAGGGGGCCTTTCGTGATGGGGTAAAAGCCAACCCATTCCGGGTAAACCCGCCGTAAAAGAAATGCGCGGTGCCGGCGCACATAATTTCCCATAGAGTGCCTGAACGGAGTCGCGGTACAAAGTTACCGTCAGGGAAGTATCAGAATTGCCCTACACCGTAGGACGGGGTTGGCCAGCAAAGCACGTCGGCAACAAAAGTACAGACAATGCCATGCCTGACCTTCCCCTCGACGATTGGAGCAAACAATGCAGTGCCCATGCGCCGCATCGGCATGGGCCACACTACATTCAAGGCAGTGGCAACACGGGCGGTGCGCCCCTCAAGAGCCCTCCCGAACCCGCATGCCCCAGCGAAGGGGCCACACACAGTCACCAGCCCCGACAAAAGGCGCGGCTTGGGGACGCGCTCTGCCCGCACATTTCCCGGTGCCGGTGCCTTGAGGCGCATCACGGCATACAGAATTGGGGTGCGGTGTGGCATCGAGGAAGAGCGGTGTGGGGACTGCCGAAGGGGCCTGGGGTCAAGGCAAAGTCACGGGGTGCTGCCCCATGAAGCACAGCGCTGGAGCAAAATGGGGAGGCCGCATGGAGGTGGCACGGTCTGCAGGCATTGAGGGTTGTCATTGGAAAGCGATCCGAGGCTCATACGCCGAGGGCTTGCCAGTCCCCTGGACGTTTGTGAAGCGCTGCTGCACCGAGGCACAAAATTGGGGCACTGCGCGGGGCGCAAGCAGGACCGGACATGCCGGGCTCGTTTTGACAACTCAGCACCATCGGGGGGAGGTGCTCCTAACCTCAATACGCCAACTACTGGGCGCCGCTGATGCACAAACGGCACACCTTGCCACATACATCCAGCACAGCCCCAGCACACCAACTACTGGGCTCTGCGAACGCGGAAATGACACCAGCAGGAGCACCGGCCGCAGCGGCCGACAGGAAGCAGCGACCCGACGAAACATATGGAGGGAAGAATGGGTGACTGTCCAGGGCCCCGTAAACAAACAACAACCAGACGGAATGTCACACAGGGAGGGGGGTACATACACTACATACACACAGGCACAGCGGTAGGTCCCTCATCCCTGCGTCCTCCGCGGTCCTCCCCGCATCCTCCCGGCATCCTCCCCGATCCTTCCCGCATCCTCCCCGATCCCCCCCGCATCCTCCCCGCATCGTCCCTGATTCTCCCCGCATCCTCCCCGATCCTTCCCGCATCCTCCCCCATCCTCCCCGCATCCTCCCCGCATCCTCCCCGATCCTCCCCGCATCCTCCCCGCATCCTCCCTGATCCTCCCCGCATCCTCGCCGATCCTTCCCGCATCCTCCCCAATCCCCCCCGCATCCTCCCTGCATCCTCCCCGATCCTCCCCGCATCCTCCTCGATCGTCCAGTGCCTCGGTGGGGTTCAGGGACTTTTAGCAATCTGGCCGGCGGTGAGACCAGCCTCAGAGGTCAGGGCACACAGGTTGTGAGACCCGCTTTTGGTGTGAGCCAAGACCCAACCCAACCCCCCCCCCCCCCCTGAAGTGATTGGGCCAAAATTTTCCTCGAGCCAATCCAAATCACCTTGCAGACAGGTTGTTAGATCAAGCGCAAGCGCGGGCGTCGTATACCCCCCCTTTTTGGGGGGTCATTCGCGTAGCATACCCCTAGGCATGATATTTGATGTCCAACCCCTTGTAAATCATTATTTTGCCCAATAAGACAATGCCCCAATGGATTTTTTATTCTGAGGCCTCTATGCCCTGAAACCTGATATCACTTTTTTTGGGGGGGGGGTCAAAAGTTTGTGCTCAGAAGTTTGTGCTCAGCGGTTTGAACGAGGGTTAGATTGGGCAGCGATGACCCGTCGACCGGGAATCGAACCATCGACCTACACGTCTGCGGTTGGGTGCATTACCGTTCAACCGTTGCTTGATCTAATAATACCTATGCTCCCCACTGCTTGAAGCCAAGTTTGCCATTGAAAAAACCCAAACTGTGTGTTTCTGTCTGCCTGCTTGTGCGACTGACTGTGTGACTGACTGCTTGCCTGCCTGACTGTCTGATTGGCTGACTGTGAGTCTCTTTTTGAGGTGCACTGCCAAAGGCAATAGAATTTTTCTCTGGCGCCTTTGGCGCCAGTTAGTTTAGCCCAAAAATTTTCTTCGACACGTTCGTTTGGCGCATTAAAAAACGTTAAGCGGGGGGGGGCGGGGGGGGGCGGGGGGGGATGGACTAGGCCTTTGCTTAGTGGCTGGTTGATACTATACCGGGGGCTGGGGTGGGTCTAAGGATGCGTGGGTGGTTTGTCTGACGTTTCCCCGATTATGGGACAAATGCCAGGGGGCGGTGTCCGCTTTTTTGGGTGGGTGGGTGGGTCGCTGAGCTTGGTAGACCGCCAATGTCGTTCATGGGCCGAGGCACATTGTGCCACATGGGGATGCTGCCACTTTGTTCAGACCTGTTTTGCTTTACACTTTTTCACTTCAGTCTATACATGATCCTTGAGCAAAGTGTATCAGGGACTGTCAGTGACCCAGTGGACATAGCACACGTCAACCAAAAAAAGAGTGTGACGTCAAACCCTGTTGTGCACATTTGCAGCACCTGCTATGGAGTGGTCAACCTGAATTTGTTTCATCCAAAATTGCTCTGTAACCCCCCCTTCAGGGTATGCGGCAGGTGGGTGGGTGGATCTGAGAGTGGGTTGGTGGGTCAGCCAGGATCCCAGGAGGGCCAATTTAACCCCCCCCCCCCCCCCCAGTATCACTAAGCAGAGGCCTGGGTTGGACCCACCCACCCACCCCCTAGACCCCCCGCCCCTGAAAAGGAGCCCTTCCATAGAACACCGCATGCAGCAGATGGGCTTGACGGAATAAACCGGAAAGGGGTTCGGCGGACACACCGGCTCAGCAGACAAGCGGCTGGCCGAGGCGGCCAACCGACTGTCTAGCGGGACACGTGGCCGCTGACCGGCTGGCGGACTGTCCGGTTCATTCCGGTGACCCCCCGTACCAACAAACCCCCTCCCGTTTACTGAAGGTGGTCTGTATTCTGTAGATGCGGTCCGTTAATTGTAGACGCTGTTGCCATGTTGTAGACGCGAAGTGCCAATATTAGGGAAGGGGGCCGAAGGCTCCCTTCCAAAAAAGGGGCTCATGTTGTTTACCCCTGAGCAGAGCGCCGAACGGGGGGATGTCGGAATGAATGGTGTTGGTATGGGGGTTTGCTGGAATGAACTGGACATTCGGCCGGCCACTGAGCCGGTATGTCCGCCGAAGACCCTGTCTGGGTTAATGCGGCGAGCTCAGCAGATGCCCTCTACGGCAGCAATGAAGCGAAGCCAATAGGGGCGCTGTCCTTCTCCGCGGCACCAGTGTCCATTGTATTGTGCAGCCATCGCCGAGCATCGCAGCATCGCAGATCCCTCCTTCGGTATGCAGTCCTGTTGCCCTCTGTTGTGGTGCGCACAACCGCACAACCCGGGCCCTGCGGCCGCACGCGAAGTGGCCGGGAGGCAATGCGAGCAGCTGTCGTGAGTGGTCTTCGGGGATGCTGCTACCGTCGCTGTATGCCCTCGAGCCGGCAGGGGCTACCCCAGGGCCTGCCTTGGGCATTGTGCTTGGGGTTGACCCTCCGCCGCGCGTTCCTCAGATACGCCCACGTTCAAGAACTTGGGGCCGCCCCGGAACGCCACGCAGAATCCATCACCGAAGTGCCTTGAGTCCGGCAGCAAACGGCGCGACAACCCGTTTCCCCTTGACGAAGGCGCAGGTCGCGCCTCTCGTCTCGTGCGCTCCGTCACCGCTTGTGTATTCTCACGGCGCGCGCAAACAATGCCCCACTCGCGACTCTAGTGTTGCTCTCGCAAGAGGGGGGGAGGGGGGGATAAGTCAACCCGCTGGCCCGGCATGGGGACCGTCCAGAGGTGCTGAGATCGCCTGTCCTGCATCCCCCTGAGAAATTCCATGTGTCACTCGCGGGAGGCGGGGGGTTGCGTCCCACAGCGGGTGACTGGCGAACAAATATCTCGGCGGGTGTGTCAGACGTTGTTCCGGCTCGTTTAGTTCGAGGCATCCGAACCAGCCCACATCACTGTCTTTCTGGGAACTTCTGTTGACTCAGCAAACGGCGCCTCTGGCGATGTCACTGTAGAGCTTTGTGTTCTGACTATTGTTGCTCTGCAGCCCTGTGCCTTGCAGCGCAAACGGTACCATCCAACATCGGTATCCCTCGGCAGCAGCGACGGCGGGTTTGCCGTCCCGGTTACAGCGCTGCGTGTTGGGCGACCCCACCCGGGTGGTGTCGCTGCATCGCCCTCTCTTGGCTTCCATTCTGGTCTGCCTCAGTCCCCCCCCCCCCTTCCCATGGTGCACCCCCGTGCACATGGCAACTCCATCGAGTGCCGCAGTGGACGCCCCGCCCCGCCGCCATCATCTCCTTCACCCTCCTCCTCCGCACCGCCACTGCCAAAGGGTGGAGCGGGGTGTGCTGCCCGCACCGCAATCCCCAAAGGCCATCCCTTCCCCCCTGTTGCTGGGCACGCCACCTTGGAGCAGTTCATCACGGCCCCAAACGATGATGCCATTGAGGCGGCCCTGCCACCAAAGTCCGCATGTGTTCAGCACCACCGCTCGCAGGCTATGGCTTGTCTACGACACAGGGGGGGTGTGCGTACCCCGGCCTGTGCTTGATTTTTGTATTGTTAAGGGTGGTGCCGCCCCCCGCCCCCACCACAACAAAATGACCATCGCGGGAAAAAACGCAATTTAAAACAAAACAAGTCTGGTCGGGCCATTGTTGGTACACAAACTTGAGTCCCAGCCCCCTACCTCCCCCACAAACACCCCCCTTAAGCGCATTGATTTGGGCGTATCTCGGACAGGGGGGCGGGATTGGATAGGTGGCGTGGGATTGTACTCGCATATTCCGGGGGGAAAACACTTGCATGCGCCCGCTCACTCCCGCATCCTTGCGAACAGAATGCCGGCACCGATGCTGCAAACCACCGTTCGCTTCCAGATGCAGTTTGGGGTGTACTTCGGCGGCATGTCACTCAACGCCCACACTTAGTGCCCGCACAAACAATTGAAAGCCGCGCGCGCACACACACACACACGCACACCCGCGCGCGCGCACATACACAACAGGAAACACACGCTGTCGGGCACACAGTCTCCAAATGCGCGCATGCCAAGTCCGCCGTCCCCCTCTCGCGGCACAGTGCGCAGTTCCGCCGAGAAGGCCAGCGATAATGACACCGCCGCTGCCGAGGATGGCCCCGGGCCTGCCAAGTCCCCTCGAGGGAAGGGTGTGCCCCTGTGCCTGAGAGGGGCTGGGGGGGAGGCGTTTAGGCTGCGAGCGTCGCCCATGTGGTCCCGCAGGGGCGAGGGGTAGGGGAGGGGAGTACCGGGGTGACCTGGAGGGTCCAGCCCACTACCATCAGGAGGCGGGCCTGTGTGGTCGTGGATGATTGCCCCCGGACGGGAATCGATCTGAGGCCTACCCCCCCCATCAGGGGACAGGCGCCAAGGGGCAGAAGCAGCATGTGTATGCAGAGGAAGAAGTGTCCCACTCTCACCTGCGAAACCGCTTTTCCGCAGCGGTTGGGGGCAAACAACTTACACAGTTTCTTCCCCACGACTCAAGCCAAGGCATACGCCCGGAAGTACCGAGCGGGACACTTATTCAGCCCTCATCGCCCCCCCCCCCCCAATGGTGGAGCACCCTGGTGCACTTGTCCACTCCGTCGAGTGCTCCAGTCGTAGCCCATCCCTCCCCCTCACCCTCCTCCTCACCACCACTGTGTGCTGCCCACACCCCCTCCCGAAGGGCCTGACGGGTGCCATCCCACCCGTTCAGATCATGCGCAGGGGAGGGCGAAAATCGGGTTGCGCGCGCGGGGGGGGTGGTTCGAGCCCCCCCAAAAGGAGGGGGGAGGGGCTCTGGCAAAGGGGCTCCAATGACCCGAAGAGGGAACAACCGCCCCCCGCTCCCCCACTTTCGGACCCCTCGACAAAGCGAGTCAGGGCGCGCGAAGGCAGGTCACCCCGCGGCCCTCACACAACCGGTGCTTTTAGAGCATGGGGACCCGAATAGCCCAAGCCGCCACTTCGGCCCTGGCACGCAAGCCACCAAATCCCCTCTACAACCCTCGACATGCCCCCCCATCCCCCGCCGCGCGCGCAAACCTCTTTTCTTCCGCCCCCGGGCCGCCCACCCGTTGCCCAGGGCAAAGGCATGGGACGCCCCCAGCCCTGCGTTTTTGCCCCCTTTATCGGACGGTTGGCTCCCCGGTTCACTGCATTCCAACTGCCATCCGGCGTTGGTATCAGTGGTGGTGACGGCAATGTCCCACGCGGTCATTTCTGGCGCGGCGGCCGTCCTCATGACACACGCACCACGCGTTTTGTTGGACAAGGGGCCGTGACCCGGGCGATGGCCCCCGGCTGCCAGAGGACTTGCGGGAGGCAAAAGGGCCCATCGCCGTGCCCGGCCCCGCGCCCGGCGGTGACGGCAAACGATTTCGGAGTTGGTGGAGGGGAGCGGCCGTGCACCCCTTCACTCGACTGTCCCCCGGCAGTCGGGCACGCGCGTCCGGAGCGCCAGGGCACGGCGACGCCTCTGAGGGCGGCGGATGGGAACTTCGCACCCGATGTGCTGCTCATCCTCTGGGCACTTAGACCTCAATAGACGGGGCTCCGGCAGATGCAACGCTGCGTTTTGTTGGCGGCCACACCGTCGGGCACCCTCTGCCCCTGCCAGTGCAAGCGACCCCCTGTCGCACAGTGCGAAACCCCACCAAAATTCCAGCACGTGGGCAATCCCATCAACGCCTTCCACTTCTGGTGGGTTTCTCCGACCCTCGGTGCATTGCAGTGGGGGAGGACCGATCGGTTTCTGCATCGTGCACACCCCTTGTGTTCAGTCCTCCCCCAGCCCCTGCCCCACAGCACATGCACACGCACGACGGAATTCGCATTGTCCACAGGCAAACGGCGAGATGCCGCGTTGACAAGCAATGAGTCATCAAAACCCGGCCTCAGCAAGAAAGGCAGGTATACACCCAGTGGGCCCCCAAAAGGACCGTTGCTGGGGATTACTGGAGGTTGTGCTGGAGATTGTTGGTGCCGGCGCTTGACCAGCAACTACCGTCCAGTGGTTTTCGCAAACTGCACGTACAATTGTGAATGCGATGTGCTCTGCCGGCACGGGCGCCATTCTCTAGCCCCATTGGTGTTCAGCGGGGGGGAGGGCGGGGGGTGATTTTGCCTGGAGAACGGCCGTAAAGAAGGTGAGAAGGTAAAGGCCGGTACGAACAGTGACGACCATTGCCCCCGGCAAAAAGGATGCGGGTTTGGTTATGGCATTCCAAGCTTTGGGACGTCCAGGTCAACGATTGTGATCCATGAATTATGCAAAGCATCCAAGTGTCGTGCTTTGGAAACAGCTAATTTCGGAAGAAGACCGAACGATTACAGTCAGTGGGCCCCCCTTGTACACCGCTGTATTTGGTGTGGCTCGATGGAAAAGGTCAAGGGTGGGCAGTGGCGACAGCTGCATAAGCGGCATCAGGGAGGAGCAGCAAAGAGATGTAGTGAACTCCCATGGCCAGCGACGGAGTTAGATCCTCCCGGCCATGACTAAGCACCGAGGGCATTTTTGGAGTATAGTGGTTCGGCTATGCCACTGTGTTTTTTTTTGGGGGGGGGGGGTTCGAAGTTGGGGGCTCCCAAGTTGTGGGCGGAATACTCGGCAGCAAGCCCGAGTTCCCGAAGGGGCCAGAAGGGGGAGGGGGTGGGAATTGACCCGCCCCTTTTTCTGGTTGGAGAACACGACCTTTTTGGAGTTTTCTGATATTGAATCGAAAAGTTGGTATTCTAGTCCTAAGTTTAAGGGGCTTGCCTATGCCGTCTGGGATGGGTGCTTCTGCTGTTTCTGGCCATTGTTGTTGAGACAAGCGCGGAATATGTTGTTCGGCGGCCTCGGGGACACTGTCATACCCCCCTCTCCGGAAGTAGTAGAATGGCCGTACACCGTGGGAGGAGGCGGGGATACCCCCCCCTCGACCCACCCATCCCTCCAGACCAAAGTGACCATCATGGGAAACAACGGACTGTGCCACTGGGACAATCTGGTTCGGGCATTTTTGGTACACAAACTTTTGGGTCCCAGCCCCCCTCCTCCCCAAAACAAAAGTGGGCCAAGTTTTCTTCCGGGCCTTCGGCCAATGAAAAATTTCCTCTGGCGTTTTCGGGTCCCAGTAGTTCAGACCAAAATTTTCTTCAGCACCTTCAGCGCCTCCGACAACTCACTATCACTGGGGCGGGGGGGGGGGGTCCGGTACGAAAAATGAGTGTTTTGAATTGTGTGTCCGACGTTCTGTAGTGTACATTTTCTGTGTCGTTTGAGTGAGGCCCCATGAACTATCGGTGAGGCCCCATGAACTATCGCACGGGTTCCTCCTTCTGTCACAACGAAAGGCGCCTGTGGAAATGTCACTGAAGAGCGTTTTGTTCTGACTTTGTTGCTCTGCAGCCTTATGCCTTGCAGGGTAAAGGTTGGCATTCAACATCTGCACCCCACCGCAGGGAGTGGACCCCCCCCCCCACACACACACCCTAGACCCCCCCCCAAAAGGCCTCTGCCACACACACCCAGAGTTTTGCTTAACAACCCAGTGTCTCCTTCGGGGGGTTTGGTTTGGTTTGGGTCAACGCCTTGCCTGGACGACCGGGCAGACAATCAGCGCAACCGTCCCTGCACGACTCGATTGAGTTGGGTGCTCCCAGCTGTTGCGGTCTCAAGGCGTGCTGTACTGCTGACAGCCCCCGAACCCCACATTGGCACACACGGGACGGAGATACCGCCGTGCCTGTGTGTGGGGTGTGCGCGCTGCTGGCATGCCTTTGGGTTGGGGGGGGGGGGGGAGAAGCAGCAGTACACACCCTCACACATACTGCACGTGAACGACTTCTTTAAATGCCACAAAAAGAGTACAATCAACAACCTGTTTTCCCAATGCTTGCCAATTGCGCACATGGAATGCACCAGACTCTGCACTCATCACATCCGGACCCACCTACAAAATAAAGATCTGTCCAATTGGGCGGGATGCATGCAGCTGCGGATGTATTACATGTCCTGTAGGGAGCACAAGACAATGTGCCTTGTTCGGGCCACTTCCGCGTGCATGAGTGGCAAATATGTGTCCCCCCACCATGTGAATACAAAGAGGCAGTGTTGCACTGTCACATGTTGTGTGTATATGTCGGTTGTACTACCCAAGCGTTGATCCAGCACCTCCGAAAACACTTTACCACAGCTTTGGCACACAAAGAGGACAACCGTTTTCATGAATTACTGTGCACTACAGATCTCGCTGAGTGGGTCATTGTACCTCTGGAGATTGTCTGGAACGGGTGGGATGCAGCTATTGCTGAACGTTACTGGTGGGATAAAGATCGTAGGTGGTGCCTAAATGACATGCCCCCTGGTGTACCCCACGAGGGTAGCAAACCCTCAAAAATGATGCCTCAGGGAGCCGTACAGGTGATACGTAACTTGACTGCAACTCGGCAAGCTCAAGATTTTCCGAGAATTGCTGCATTGAACCGTGAAGTGGCCCTACTAACTGCTGAGTTGCAGCTGCCACCATTAATTCCTGCAGTCGTGTGTGTTCGGTACATGACAGGTAGACAGAAAGTCGCGGTTTCCCGGGTGATCAATAGCATGTTACGGCGGGTACAATGTACAACATGGGAACGGCAAGTGTTGCGTGGGCGTATCCGTGTTGTCCGTACAGTACCACACACGGTTCACCAGTGTTTCGAGTATCAGGCCAATAAATGTGAAAAACAGTCCGCAGCACCTGCATGTTTTTGTACCGCTGTTCACTTATCAATCTAGGAGCAGGGAGGGACTGTCACTGTCCGTGATGGGCATTATTGCTTGTTTACCTGTCAATGTTACTTTTGATGGTAGAACACTGCAAAGCAAAGACCCACTGCCCCTTGCTGGCCATGCATGCCATGATACAGCAGTTGAAGATCTTACTGCATTAGCTCGGTTACTTAATGTACCCATGCCCAATTTGACACGTATGTTGCCACGATGCATTTTTGAAAGCTCCGGAGACATGTTGTCTCATGTCCAGCGGACAGCAACCGAGTTGAGTGAAGTAGCCGTGGTGCGTATCGTCTCCAGGTGCTATGTGGGGTTTTTGTAGGAGATGGGTCTGGGAATAGACTGAGTCCTTCTTGAGAACTGAGAGGTATACACCTACCAGTGCAAATCATACTGAGATCCTGGCAGGGTTGCATGATTTACTGAACCATCATTAGTGGGAATGTAACCCCCGTGCAAGGATAGCATTGTTGTGTCTGATAGGTAAAGGAAAATCTTTGACCTTATCATCCATCATATGGCGACCCATCTGTGCTCAGTCTGCACCTGTTATACCTCGGTGGAAGTTACGAATCGCTGCACGAGCCTTCACATGCTTCTTGAAGTGCCTTGCTACAAAGATCACCGGCTCTTTTTTACACTTGTCCATTAAAGGGGTAGCCAAATGGATGTGCAACTTCAACAATTGGGGGTGCACTGTAATCGGGGAGGCTGACTGTAAGAATCATATCAACCGGATATTGCGTTGTGATGTCCTAAGTCACTTCCGTGAGGCGACCTATTGGTTGCGTAGTGCACGGCGCTGGCACGCAACTCAAATGTTCCGGTCAGTACACAAGTATGGTAAGTCTTTGGACCGTTGCGGAAAAGCCAATGCATATAATGTTGATATGTTGCGCCACGAAGAGCTGACCCACATGATCGAATTCTGTCTACAGGATGACAGTTTTCGCATGGCTTCAGGCACTTGTTGGTCTCGCACTTTGCCTTAGAGAACGCTTTTCCTGCGGCGCGTGCGGCACCTGCGGCACGCCAAAAGCCAAACCCCGCTCAGACACTAACCTCAAAAATGATTTCTCTCACATCATGCTCCAGATAACATGCGTGCCATTAATCAATTCTTTGCCGGCGGACATCATTTGTGATTCATTTGACTTAGTTGCTGTGCAATGGAACCGCGAAACTCAAATCCTGTGGCGCGCCTGTGGCGCACAAAAAGCGTTCTCTTACCCATTGGTGGGCTGTTTAGTGCCCAGGCAGTAGATTTGCACAACTTGTGGTGCTTCCATTTATATAAACAGCGGTTCCATGGTTTAGGAAAAATGCTTTTCACTGATGCTGGGTATCCCATTTGGGTGAATACAGCTGGTCGTGTTTTGGCATTAGCCCAATACTGTGACAATGTGTTAGTAGCAGCTAAGGGCACTGGGTCCACGTGGGCCATGCACGACGTGTGCGCTATCCTACAAAATATATGGTCTCTACGTGTGCCGTGTCCATGCATTACAAATGACACTCCTGTGTGCCACCTGACATGTATGCCCGGTGACCTGTTTGCACTTGGTGTCTCCATGGAGAGACTTGGCGGACACGGGCAAGTGACCGTCCACCCTTAGGCACTTACCCCTTCATGGCAACTGAAACACCCTCTGCACTCTGCATGGGCTGTGACTAAAAGCAGTCTCGGTGATCTGTTCACCGGTGTACTGATGAACCGTCTAGATTTTTTGACATCTTGGAGTGAACATTTGTTGTCGGCTACTGCATGGCTTCAAATAAGTTTACTCTGCGGACATAATGTGTCTATCACTGTGCGGGCTAGTCAGAAAGCTTTGCATCGTTTTCTTAGTTACACACCTCATGATGCTGTAGTGAGTAAGCGTTGGGTAAGGTACATCTCACAGTATATGCCATGTGACAAAATGACTGCCCAACATCACCTGTGGATGTGGCTGCAACGATATGCTGTCTGGGACGGCAACAAGTATGCTTCATGGCATATCCCACACACGGGTGGACACACCACGTGGTGCGGCGACTGGTCCTCTTGTCGCTATGTAATCACATTCACTTGACCGCCCCCTGTATGGGGGTTGGGGGAGGGGGGCCAACCATTGCTCTGTGATGTTGATGTCTACCCAAGAGACGCCAAAAGTCAAATTCAGCGAGGAGTGGTCTGAGTTGCAGCCTCCATTTATCAACCTGTGTGCGTTTGCTTGTGGTCAGGTGACCTCGATGGTGCAGCTAGTACACTGTTGGCGTTTCGCTGCAGACTTTTGGCGAAAGGCGCCTAGGACCGGACATTCCGGTTCGTGATCAGCCTTGATCTCTTTTTGGCTGTGCATGCTGTTGCTTGCATCTTCTCCCTGAGTGCAATCACCACTTGACACACTCACGTGTCACCGCATGGGTGGGGGGGGGCAGGGGGGCGTGCTTGTGGGGCGGTTTGTTGCCTGGTGCTCCAGGCGCCGGCAGGGAGGCACCGGGTGCCTGGCGCTAAGCCCGCCGGGGGAGTAGTTGGCCTAGACACGCCTCCTGCAGGTCAACTGGCATGCTGCTGGCCACCCCACGACTGCCTGGGGCACGGGGCCGGCTAAGCCGTGCACTCAACTGGGGGCTGCCCGCATTAGCACAGGTGGTGCTGCTTAGGGCTGGGTGGCGTCCCACGGTGGATTGGCTGCGTGGTTGGAGGGGCCCCGGGGCACGCTAAGCGCTGCCCTGCCCCCGGGCCTGCCCGGGGTTTTCACCCGAGTGGCGGTGCTACTGTCCACGTAAGCGTGGGGGCCCAGAGGGCACACCACCCGAGTGACCGCTCCCTTATCCTTGGGGTGGGGGGGTGGGGGCTGGGGGGGGGGTCCTAACACCCCCCGCCCTCGGGCCCGGATTTCATGGCAGGCAAAAATGAAATTTTACACAAGGAAATATTGATTTGGCTGCTTTTGGTACACAAATTTTTGGACTTCTGGGTTCTAGGAACCCCTACAGCCCCCCCCCCCCTTAAGGAGAAATCTGCACACCCCCGCTATGAAGTTGCTGGCGTGCCGGCCGGTGGTCATTGGACATGGGACCACTGCCCCGCCATGCCCGTGAGGCCTATGGCACTGCTTGTGTGTCCAGTTACCCGCTGCCGACGGGGCGCAGGAGTGTGAATTCCACCCCTGGCCGGTCCGAAGGGGCCGGCAGGAGCGACGAGGCGGGCAATCTGCCGCTGCTGCCCTGCTCCCCCTCGCACAAGCCGCTGTCCGATCCCCTGAACGCCAGTCCCAAGAACAGGAAGGTGCCCATTGACCCGCACCCCGTGCACCCCCCATTCTAATACTTCCCTGCCCACGAGTCATTACAGACAGGGCCGTGCAGAAGGATCCAGAGTTCCCCCCCCCCCCCCCCCTGGGGGACAGGCATTATGGATGGTCGGTACCGATGGCGGTTGGGGGGTAACCGACGACGGTTGGATGAGTTTCTTCTTTTTTCTTTCCTTCTACAGACGCCCAGATTCCCAACCGCCTTCTATGTCCCTGGGGTCTCGGATACCAAGACCATTGGACGGTTTATAGGGTGAACTCGCTGGTCACTTGTCAATTTCGGACCCCTCTGAGGCAGTTGCGTGTGTTTAAGGTGCAATGTTGACAGGACCGTGCGAGAGCGTCCCTGCTCGAAGCAGAAAGCAAACAGTTGCTGACGTTGGTGTCTCACTGACCAGAGGTGGTGTTCTCGCAAGAGGGGCCATCACATTGGGGGGCCCCAGACCCTGGAGCGCGTGCGGTGTGCACCAAAAAGGGGGAGCGCGCACGGTTTGCCCGGTGCGCGCGCACGCAGATGTGGCGTTTGCGCGGTGCGCGCGCGCAGATGTGGCGTAGGGGGGCGGAGGTGGGCGCCAAAGCAGCCCACAACCGCCGCGTGTCAGCCACGAGGACGACGGGCGTGACCAACGCCTCCGTGCCCTGGCCTCGTACGAGCCCTGCCCCTGTACTCTCGTCAGGGAAACTCTGCGTCTCTCCGTGAGACTCTGTCTCTGCGTTCGTCCAAGGGCTGCCTGTGTGCCCCCTTCCCTCACCCTGTGCCCCCTCGTCCAAAAGATGGCACGAAAAACGCCTGCACAAAAACCCATTCGGTTCTTGCCCCGCGTCCTACCCCTGTGTCCCCCCTGCGTCTAATGCACCCTCATAAGCAAGCCGCCTTTCTGGGAGGATACCGTGGACTGCAGTCCCTAATGTGAACCGCCTTCGTTCCATGATTCAAATGATTGGTGACCGTGATGGACAACTGAACTGTATTTTCATGATGATGACACCACATTATAGAGTGGCTTTGGGCGTTGTTCACCAACGAGCACGCCTGATTATGTATTACTCCGATGCACATTGTCTGCGCTGTTTCACACACTTCCTGACGATTTTGCTGTAATATGCGAGGTTTTTCAAAATGCACGGCTCCGCGCACGATTTGTTTGATCTGCATATGCTCGTTTGAGCCCGACCCCCCCCTTCCTCCACGAATACTAACACTGTTCCCCAGCCCTATGGCCAGGCCTCCGCTTGAAGCGGCGTACCCCCCGCCTCCCCTCTAAAGTAACTACCAGTCGGCCCCAACCGCTTCCTTCCAACTCCAACCGTGGCACCAACGGTTTTGTAACCGCCAGCGCCTGCTCCCCAACCGCTTTCCCAGCCGCCACCAACCGGTTTTACAGGCGTTCGCCGCTCTCCCCTGCGGCCTCCCTCTCCTTCGAGCGCAGGCCTGCTATGGCCTGGGCACTGTGCCTGCAAATGTTTGGCGTGCACTTCTGGAACTGGTGGCTGTCCCCGTGAAGGCCAACGCCCTCATGGTCAGGGCGTCACCAAAGCTGCTGCCGGTGGGCGTTGCGTCCGCTGGCACTACGCCTTTGGCACCGATCCACCCCCCCCCCCAGGGGGGGTAGACACACCCACCCACCCAGAATTACCGAAATAACACCCCCCCCCCCCCTTGCGTTGGCCACGCACTTGGTACATCCCTGTTGCTTCAAGTCATGAACACAGGCCCGTGTGCCAGTCGAAAAACTGCTCCTTGCGTCACTATTGCAGTCACCGAGCCCGCTTGAGCTGAGCGATGCCCCTGGGGTCTCCGTTTCCCTGGGATCCATATCACCAGCTCCGCTGTCACTTGGCGAGTCTCCGAAAATCCCAGCCAAGAAGAGCAAAGCGTACGGCGACCGTCTGGATGTCAACCAGGTGCGTTGCGTGAATGGACAGAGGGTTGGATGGAGGGTGTTATGCTGTGTGCTGGATGGGGGTTGAGGAGGAGGAGGAGGAGGAGGAGGAGGAATGCAGCTCGGTTTTGGTGTACGACGAGCCCCGTGCATCGTCCAACATCAGAGGAGGAGTCCTCTCCTGCCTCCGCCCAGAGTGTGATGAGTCTACCACACCTGAGGACACCCCTCCTGGCAAGCCGGTCAGGTTTTGGTGACGGTGTACAGCAAGGCCACGGCTCAATCCACCTGCAGGTCCTCTGACTGCAGCTCTGATGGCGAAGTCCGCCCAAAGAGACTTTGTGGGGAAGGCCAGTCACCGCAGGGGATCTTCCCGGGGCTTCACCACCGACTTGGGACATCGCCAGGACTCCAGCACGACTCGTTGTGCCGGCAGAAATCTGCCAGCACGTCACACGGCTGGCACAGAAGCCCTGCAGCCGGCTAATTTCAGCCCCAACGTAGCTCAAGTTGATAACTTACCACCCACGGTACACCACACCCTGCCATTGCGACACTGCAAGTAGCAGCGAGCGTTGTACGGCCGGTGCAGAGTGTTGCACAACTGTTGCACGGCGTTGCACGGCTGCTGCCGAGCGATGTATGGCCGTTGCAGAGCATTGTGTTGTCGTTGCAGGGCATTGTACGGCCATTGCAGAGCGTTGCACGGCTGTTGCAGAGTTTTGTACGTTGCAAAACGTTGTGCGGCCGTTCCTGTGCGATGGACAGCCGCTGTACAGCCGTTGCAGAGCAATTTACAGCTGCTGTGGAGCGTTGCATGGCCATTGCAGAGCGTTGCACGGCCGATGTAGAGTGCTGTACGGCCGTTGCAGAGCATTGTATGACTGTTGCAAAGCGTCATATGGCCATTGCTGAGCATTGCACGGCCGTTGCACCGCGTTGTACAGCCGTTGCACAACATTGTATGGCCGTTGTAGAGCGATGTACGGCTGTTGCAGAGCGATGTACAACAGTTGCAAGGCGTTGTATGGCTGTTGCAGAGCGGTGTACGGCTGTTGCAGAGCGTTGTATGGCCGCTGTAGAGCGTTGTGCTGCCGTTGCAGAGCGATGCACCACAGTTGTAGATCTTTGTACGGCCGTTGCAAAGCGGTGTGCAGCCGTTGGGAAGTGTTGTACGGCCATCACAGAGCATTGCATGGCTGTGGCGGAGTGTTATACCACTGTTGCACAATGTTGTACAACTGCTGCGACGTGTGTGAACTCGAAGTGGGGAGCCAAGCCACGGTGGGTATTGGCTGCGACCCTCAGTATGTATGGAGACATGATACCCTCGCACAGGGTAGCACGATGAGGGGCAGGTGAACGCTGGGTGCAGTCCTCCCCATGGCACCTTGAAATGCAGCTTGGAGGATGACCATGGCGAGGCCAACGTGAGAATTGACGATGGAAGAGAGCTGCTAGCGACGAAGGGGAGGTGCACACGGTGCGCAGCTCTCAACCCCAGAACAAGAATGAAGAGACCTGTGAAAGCGCAAAGTAGTAGGCCACAATAGCTCGTGAGGGAGACATGCAGGCAACCACCGGGGGCAGAGGAGACCTGGGGTCGCCATACCACCTATATGCAGACACGACCTGACCATCACAGGCACAGTGCCTGGCTGTGGGTGTGGGCAAGCCGTCCCATAGCTACCATCCTGACGGTTTTTATACTGGTGCTATGTCTAGGGAGGGTGCTGTGTGGGGATGAAGGGCTGTGTGGAGATTGAGGGTGTTGTGTTGGGATGGAGGTGTTGTGCAGGGAGGTGGACGGTGTTGTGTGGGGACACGGGTTCCTGGAATCTCGTCGTGGTCCCCCTTTTACTCAACCTTTTACTCAACCTTTTACTCAACCTTTTACTCAACCCTCACGTGGGTGCACATTTGCCCATTGCTCCATCTGTGTGCCCCTGTCGGTGCGCGCTCTGCAGAGTGATGACAGAACTAGCAGCAAGGTTTCTAGTTCTCTTGCATCTTTGGAGTCGGAGCTGCCGGCGCTTGGGCGGTCCTTCAACGGCGTCAGCTGCTCAGTGGACAGTACGGTCTCCTTAGTCAACATTGCAACTCCGAAATCGCAGCGGGATGAGGCAAGAAGGCCGTCGCCTGGGGTGTGTGCAGTGCGTACTCCCTGCCACACACCCCGCCAGCTTGCGAAGGCTGTCATGTGTTGTGAATCTTGCCGGGCAACCCACGCTTCGCCTTTTCTCTCGTGCAACTGTAACGCACTATTGCCATTTTATTTCTGTTTGTGCACTCTCCTGTTCGAGGCAGTAGGGCCTTGTGGCCCTGAATGCGGCAATAACTCGGTTACCCTCCCCCACCCCAGCAAAGATTACAACGTCCGGATTCAATCTGTTGTGGTACATCGGGTTCATGGTCCTCGTGGTATGGGGCATCCCAGGATTTGCCCTCTATGTGGTGCACTTCCCAGTCCCACCGAAAGTGCTAATGTCCCCTGCGGCAGAATCTTTTTGGATTTTGTAACTCCACCCAACCTGGCCCAATGCACACAAACAACGACCGCTTCACAAACCCGTTGATGTGCGATCACGCAGTGCCAGCGATGAAGCAAGCAAATGTGTGAGTGCTGCTTTTGTTGTGTGCATGTGTGCATTTGCATGCAGACTGGATGTCATACTTGGGCACTATGCTCAACAACCCTCAGGGGCAGCCCTCAACAACCCTCAGCAGTCCTCAACATCTCTCAACAGCTCAACAACTTTGAACAGCCATGAACAACCCTCCGCACCCTTAACTCTAGGCACCTCTTAACAACACGCAACAACCCTCACCACCCGGCAACAACAACAGGTCTGCAGCGCACACAGCTGAGTGCAAGTGACCAACAAGAATTGCCAAGAGGGCAGGGAAGGTCTCCTACCACTGTGTGGCAGGTCATCATCAGGCCTCAGCTCCCACAGCTACTTCCACTTTCATCCTGAGTGGGGTTTGCAAGGGGCAATGTCTGCATTCCTGCCCGATGCCGTCCCGTGTGTCCACACATGTTCAGGGTGTGGCTGCAAGCTGTGACTCGTTGGCATCGCTGCGCTCTTCGGATGCATTTCATGAGGACGAAGGCGGCATCAAGAAGAAGAAGAAGAAGAAAGGGAAGAAGGATGCACAGGAGGGAGGTGAAGAGAAGAAGAAGAAGGTGTGCAGGGGGTCACCAGCGGTCAGCAACGTTTTCAAACATGCAGATTGTGTTGTGGGGGTTGATTGCGAGCCTATGATCTGGTCACGTCTTGTGCTTCATGCCTTGGAGGGGTTGCAATGGTGGTCGCTTTGGCCACGGGGTAGGTGGCCAGGCCTGGTCCTTGTATGAGACCCCCCCCCCCTGTTTTTGACAGAGAGTGGGCTGGGGGTCATGACACCGATTCAATTTCACTTTACTCAAAATGCTTAGGATTTAATGTTGAATGCAACCGGGATAACAAAAACATGCTTGACCTATGAGGGAGCGTTAGTGCGCAGGGCGCGCACATGGCAACTTTTTGGGCGATTTCTGATTACCTCCCCTGTTTTTGGGGTGGATTCTACCCTTTAGATGGGTGAGTGGGTGGGTGGGTGGGATGGGGCGATTTGGGATGATTTCTCCTCATGGACTTGCCCCTTTCCGGTTGGGGATATGGACCGGCTCCTTTCCCTCACTTCTTGTCCCCCATTTTGCTCAGTCCGATGTGTTTCAGGGCTCCAAGGTGCATCTATGTGTATTGTGAAACAAGCACGTTGAGCTGGGTACCTTCAATGTGTTTGCCGCAGAACAACATTTTTTGCCCCACATGTCCTCGGAGTTCTTTTGCTATTTGTTATGGAGTTGAGCATTGGGGACAGGGTGTTCTACACCAGGTCTACCGGGCTTCGGGTACCCACGAAGGTGGCTGGCCTTTTGCACGATGGGCATGTGGAAGTGGAGTATGATCATGGTAGTATGTGGGTTGTCAATCATCGATGCTCCATCTCCTTTGGTATCCCCAAGTCTCAAGTCTCCACCACCATCCCCATCAGTTCCCGCAATTGACGTCCAATTGATGTCCCTCTAGATGTTCCTTTGGACCCCCTTGTTGATGGAAGCCCCGTTCGCGGTCACTCCCCAACACGACTATCATCACATTCCCCAGCCCGAGGCTTCATTGGGTAATGGTGAACTTGGGGACTGAATCCGGGAAAGTCATAAGAAAAGTAGCGCGCATGGCGCGTGCAGGGCAAACACTCCCCCCTATATGTCACATTTCAATCTCAGTTCTACCGAACAAGCTAGCTTACCTGGTCTGCATGCAGGTCTCACATGAGGCATTTCGAGATTTAAATCCTAACCAAGGCAATTTTTCGCCGTGGCCCATTTGCATGGTAGGATAATTTTTCTGTGTTCCACCTTGCTTCTCCTATAGACCCGCAACTGAACCCTAGCCCTAGGGTTTGTGTTCTAGGATTTGGGTTGGTGAGCTGCAACCAGGAAGGTTGCATAGTTCTTTTCATCAAGCTGGTGTAACCATTCAAGTGTTGTCACCCTCTTCACGGTCTAGGGTTGAGCTACCCTTTCTGGAAGCAGCAAGGAGCAGTAGCATCAAGCAGCAACAGCAAGCAAGCACGCACTAAACGGGGAAACATCAGCTCTCCATTGGAGTGCTTCAGATGCAACCCAAAATTGGGTGGATGATACCCATGAGTATGAAGTACAATCACACAAAGGTTGAGCAAGAAACTCAACTATGTGGAGGGGCATTTGCATTAGAATCAGCCTAGATGATAAAGAAAGACCTTGGGCAGGGTTTTTTTTTGTGCTATGGATACTTGCCAGATACCGGATATTGGATACTGGATACCCTTCCCCACAATGGGGAACCCGAGAAGGCGGGGATGTGACTTTACCTGGCATGGCAATTGATGGCAATTGACGGCCACTGCTAGGTGCTGTGCCCGCTGTTGCACAGCTTGTTCTCACTGTGGGGGTGGTTCATATCTCGGGTGGTGAGGACGAGGAGTAAGCTGGGGTGTGGGGAGGGGGAATTGTGGTCCGCAATTTACCGCATTTCACCGCAATTTACCGCAATTTTTCGGTTGTTGGCTTTTTGGACAGGCACAGTGAGACCACTCTTTGTCTTTTTGACAAGGCTGTTCTTTCTACAAGCGCTATGCATCCTGCTTGCATGTGATTTGTGTGGCAGGACACTTTTCTGTTCTTTTTTTGCGCTCCCAAAATGTCATCAACTTCTAGGGACAGTGACTCTGGAAAGGGCAAAGCACCCATGAAGCGTGGCAAAGGACAAGATGGTCGACGGGCACGCTTTTCCAAGTGGATCACACCTGCTGATCGAGTTAGACGATACCCTGATGAACTGTTTGCGGTGAAACTAAGTTAGACAACAGCCTTGGGTATTCATAACACGGGCCACCATGCAAGGTGATGGAGCCCATAGCCCTCAACATTCAAGCCTTTGGTGATAATATGTTGTGAAAGGCTGTACATGCAGTCATTGTTCTTTGGAGACCTTTGGCTCGCCACCTGTGTGCATCCATGCCACATGCACCATAAACCCGACGTACCACAACAGATTGAATCGGGACGTTATAATCTTTGCTTGCAATGGTGCCCTTTTACAGGGGCAAGGGTCACAGTGTTGCAGCACGTCGCAGAGGTATCCACAAAGAAAATTTGTTGTCCTTCAGCGAACTTTGGCTTGCCATCAACTCCATGAATGTTTTGCCTGTGGTCAGGCCGATATTGTGTTATGCTTGCCAGGGGAACCTCCTCCATGTACGAACACAGCCTCTGCGGGTGTCCAATTTGTTGGTGTGTAGATGGCTAGGAAGGGAGTACATGACATGGATGTTGTCAAGTATGTGGATGGGTAAGTGGGTGGGTGCCTTGGTTGCCCCGCCCCCCCCATAGCCAGCGAGTGGGTGGGTGGGTTTTGTAAAGTGGGTGCCTCCCCACCCAAGAGAAGCATTGACCTTAGGGCACTTATCAATAGCCCCGCACCCAACTAGCTGCCTCAAAAACTTTTTTGGGGGTCACAAATTGCCAGCCTTAAAAGTGACCTTGTATGCCTATTTTTCAAATCCCACCTTCTTTCCTTCAGTTTTGACTGCCACGTATTCCCTTGGGCACCCTTGTGGTGATGAATACTGATGAACGGGAACCTTTGTAGGGTATTTCCACACCACCAACATCTTTCAATGCACCGTCGGCACCAAGGAGTGGTTCACTGGGCATGTGCGACAGTAAGGTTACAACGGTTCACACATGGGTCCAGAAGTAGTCAAAAATCTTTTTTTTCCAAAGTTCTTCCTGGACATCCTAGGATGCTCAAACAATTTATTTAGCCCGTTTTCGGGCCTGTGGTAATGTGTTTTGGCCCACCTAGAGTTACCAAAATCCTTCAGCATTGGCCATTTTAGGATCCCAACGGGGTCCAAAAGGGGTGAAAAGCACATTTTCCCACAGTGATCATACATGTGGAATGTGGAGGGTGCAATGTGCTTATCCCAGCCAACCAACCCCCTTTTTACAAACCACCCCCTCCAGCCCCCCTACCCCTCCCAACCACCCGTCCTCCTCGTGCTCCATTCAGCTTGAACCTCTCCCCTGCCCTTGGCATGCACCCCCCTCCCTCCCCGGTTTTGACAGATAGTTGGAGCATGGTTCACATTGGGACTGGGTCCAGCCAACCCCCTGTGGCTCTCACAGAGGCAGAGGCACAGGCACGGGCATGGACATGGGCATAGGGAAGGGCCCCATGCCCACTTCCCTCCTGCTGCCCTCACGGATTCGCTCTCCCCCACCTGTCCCCAACCAAGCGGTTCCATCCCTCACATGGTACCCTCCACAGGGAAGTATTAGAATGGCCGTACACCATAGCAGGAGGGGGGTTACCCCCGCCCCCTGGATTGAACCCCCCCCCGTCCAGACCCTGGTGATCATCGTGGGACAACACGAAATTTACAATTGGGATAATCTGGTCAGGCCATTTTCGGTACACAAAATTTGGGGTCCCAGAACTCCCTTTTCTCCCCCTCCCCCCCCCTTCTAATACTTCCCTGACCCTCCCCCACACCCCGAACCCCGCAGCGCAGAGCCGTCCTCCTGACACCGTACCCCCCTCTCCACAGCCCCCCCGTGGCTTTCCACCGCCCCCTCTCTTCTTCCGCATCCCACTTCCTTCCCTCCCTCCTGCACCCCCCTGCCCCACAGAAGACAAAGGCGAAGGCGCCGAAGGAGCAAAACGACTGAGCGCTTGATCGCCAGCCCCAGGCCCTATCACTGAAACCTCGACGCCGCTTCAGCCCAGGCCCAGCCCTGGCGCTCTCTCCGGCCCCTGACAAGCGCTGACCTCTAACCTCAGCCCCAGCCTTGTGGCTGGCATTCACATGGGCCCTGCACCGCCTCAATTCTGACCCGTAGCCCGTGTCCACCCGCGCCGACAGCACCCGTTGGCAGACCCTGTGCAGACTGTCAACGTGACCACTCACCCGCAGCTCCCACGCTTTTCTTGCGGCGCCCAGACATCCACCGCAGGGGCTTCCCCAAGGCCCCGACACAAGGCCCCTCCCTCGTGGCCTATCCTGTCCTCTGAGGCCCCCGCACGGCTGGGCTGCCCATGTCGCCAGTACCACGGCCCCAAAGGCCTCGGAATGGCTGTGTGTGGGCTGTTCAGTGGCACTTGAAAATTTCGACAACTTTACTTTTCCCGAAAGCTCTCCAACCGCTTTGCGAGGGATTGGGGGTTATCATTTCGTGACAACACGTGCCCCTGCAGCCGCTGCACGGCGGACGCCCCCTACCGCTCCCGTACAACAGGCCTCTTCTGAGGGGGCCCTCTGTGACCTCCGCCGTGGCCTCATATGAGAGATTGTATGTGAACTCCCTCCTCTGCGGCGTCATGTGTGGCGTTCGCTGTGGCATCTCCTCTAGCTTTGTATGGGACCTGCTCTGAGGCTTTGTCAGTGGCCTCTTCTGTGTCCTCCTCCGTGGGCCCGTGTAGTCTTCGGCCTCGTATGTGGCCTTCCCTGCAGCCCCGCCTCCATCAACTGCCGTCGAGGCCAAAGGCCTTCGCGATTGTTGTGTCGCGCATTGCCTGAGTACAGACGGACTTCTTCTTAACTCCGCCGCGTGCGCGCGTCGCCATCGATGCCTGGCATTGGCGTGTGATGAGGCAGGGGCCGCCGCATTGTGATTGTACCAAGCTAATCTGCGGAAGGACTCTCTCCCTTTTCTTGTGTCGAACCGATATTGGAAATCCGTTTGGAGGTCCCGCCCCCCCTCTTGCTGAGTCGGCCATAGACAAATGTTGTGATGTGTAGTGCGCCTTTCTGGGTGAGCACTTGTGACCTTTTGTGCTGCATTGTTGCGCAAAGGAACAGAGCCTTCACCACCAGCCTTCACCTCCCCGTCAGCCCCCTGCTGGGCCTGCCCCCGTCTCATGTGGCACCGTGCGCGCGCTCTGTTTAATCCGGCATGGGCCATTCCGACTGAGCTCACACAGTGAGCCAACCAAGGCCCGGGGCAATCGTTCTTGTGTGTGTGGACCACTGAGATTGACGTACTCATTTTGGTGTGTTTCTGTTGGGGAGGGGGGTTGCAGCCCTATCATGACATGACGAAACAATGCTCGTGTTGTGGTGGAGTGCTCTGCAATCGTAGGGTACCCCTGCGCATAGCCTTGGGACATCACAAGGCTAACCCCCGCTGTGCAGGGACCAGTAGAAGAAGGCCACGCACCAGGCCCATCGGTGCGTCTTATATAGGGGGGTTTCTGCACAGCGCGGCCAGAGCCCAATCGTAAGTTAGCTTCCATTGTGGTGTGCAGGGCCTCGCTTTTTTGTCATTTTGTCATTTGCACAACAGCAGCTCCTGGTGTTGTGGTGTACCGTTATTGAAATTTATTGCCCCGACCCCGTTGATCGCATACTTACTGAGCCTTTCTGGTCACCCCACCCTCCCCCCGCTAATGACAGGCCTCCCGCTGTCGGATCTATCTCAGGTGTACTGCTCAACCTCAACCTGCCTTGCCAAGCTGCCCACATTGCCTGGCCTGCACATCCACCTTTGCATTCCACACTTCTTATAACCGGCGGCGAAGTCGCTTCGCTGATCAGAATCAAACGTGTATACACCCCCTTGCGCGAGCACGGGCTTGTCCAAGCACGGCGACCCCATCTGACCGTCGTTTTCTTGGTTTTTCCTGACCGCGGTCAGGAATGTACCGTGACACAGTTGTGCTCTAATTGTAGAGGGAAAAGGGGGCTGGATCATGCCTGTGGTAGTTCCTCCTGCTCATACCAACATTCTGCTTGCAACTGCAATCGAGTTAGACTCCCATGTTCCGTCAACCCCTTCATCCTGCCACTCGAGGGCAAATGGATCTTTGAATAACGCCCAGACAACGGGGCGCCGTTGACCAAAAGCCGCCGCCACAACGGCTTAAGAAGGAGCATGATCACAAGGAAGGGAGGATCCCGTGTATCCCCCTTGCGCAAGCACGGGCTTGTCCAAGCACGGCGACCCCATCCGACCGTCGTTTTCTTTGTTTTTTCTGACTGTGGTTTTTGCGGTTGTGTTCTGACTGTCGAGGGAAAAAGGGGCTGATCATGCTTGTGGCCTCGTGCTCCTTTGGACCGTGTCCTCTTCCCAATCCAATCCACATTCGGGCTGAGGTATGTGTACGTTTTCGCTCCATACATTCTTTTGGTGCTGCATGTCATGTGCAAGCACGGCCTTGTCTGAGCATGGGGACCCCGTCGTTTTCCTCACTTTTAGCGTGCTTGTGCGAGGGGGGTACACTGCACAAGCAACTCCACCGCAGGCAACACCCAACCCCCCCCCCCCTGTTGTTCAACGAATGCATGGTCCAACGAACACTTCCATTCCGACCGTATTTTTTTTTGGGACCTCATAAATTAGGTACCGCATGGCGTGTCCAACGAACACTCCTGTTCGGACCGTATTCTGTGAGGACTTTAGTGTTCGCTGGACACGAGGGGTAGATACCCACGGCACGTGGGGCAGCATCAGGGCTTTCTTCAGGAGCGAGCAATTTTTTTTCCCCAGAAGGGACGGTCTACGGTCATCGGTTGCAGGATGTGGTTAACCGGCGGCAATTGATGGCCAACCAACGGCGGTTGGCCGATGACTGAGTGCTGTTGCTCGCCGGCTGGTGCTCTGGGAAGGTCCGAGCGTACCGCAGACTTTCAGCGTGCTTGCGCGAGGAGTGGGGGGCAGGCAGAAATGAAGAACGAGTCTCAAGCGATGTGTCTGGCATACAGAAGGGTAGTTTGCTTTGTGATATCTGTATGAGCCCTCAATTACAGCTTTGACAGGGTACTGCATTCCATCACAGCGAAAGGCGGCCATGGCAATGTCACCGGAGCTTTTTGGTCTGACTTTGTTGCTCTGCAGCCTTGTGTCTGTGTGGTAAGGGTTGGGGTACAACATCCGCATCCCACCGCGGGGCACTTTTAGGCAGAACTGAGCCTTGTCCTGAACAAATGAAGCTCGTGACCGGCGGCAAAGCCTCAGCAATTCCCTGCCCCCCCCCCCACCCCCCCTGCCTCCTCGGCCTACTGGGGCAGGGGGGGGGTGCAGGTGTGCGGTTGGCTGGGCAGGTGCTCAATGGTGTGTGGGCAAGTCACATGCCGGGGGTGTGGGTGGCGGGGGGGGGGGCAGGTGTGCAGGTCAGGCGAGGGGGCAGGTTGTACCCCATCATAACCCCGATTCCGGCTCCTGTGGCATCACGTGCTTCCCATTCTGACCAGGCCGGCCCCCCTGCTAACGGATGCCTTAAGCGGCGCTCAAGAGCACTGCGCATGCTTCTCGGCCCAAGCACGACTTTCCGCGTCCGAACAGTCGTCTACCTTCTGCATCCGACGCTGTGCCCTGTGACCCAGATCTTCTCTGGGGCCCATGGGGCATACGCAGGGGCTGCTACGGACTGAACCCGTTCACCAACGCCTACTGTCCGCCCCGCCCCCCCATACCCCATCACCAAAGTTTCATGGCATGCCCTTTTCCTGTCATGCCGTTTTACTTCCGCATATCTCATCGCCGGGCTCATCACCCAGGGCTGCCCGGCGCCCCAATCTGCCTGATCTGAGCAGCAAAATTGCAGCGGTGATGTTGGTCTGGGCCTCACACACGAGCTGCAGTATCACATACGCTGTGTATGCCCGGCCAATTGAATGAAAGTCATCTGGAACAACAGTCGTCGGCAGTCCAGTCCATTATAGAGCTCCGCATTTTCTGTCTGTCGTGGAACTTCCACGTAGACCCACTTCGGTGTAAATATTGGGTGGTCCATCCCACGCCACCCCATCCCCACGTGTAACCCGGTCATGCCCCCGCACCCGTAGGGCTATGCTCCACCAGTAGCCCACCGGACTGCCTTGCGCAAACAGTGCCCTGCCCGCACGGCATCAGAAAGTGCCGTCGCCACCACTGATTTGTTTTCTGTTGAGGTAGACATCGAATTTCTTGGGCAAAGCCCCGTCACATATCGTTGCAGCACCTGCAGCACCTGCACCTGCAGATCGGACTATTGGAAGGCGCGGCCCACGCGCAGGTTGTGTTGTGGTCCGTCGGCTGTGGAGGCACACGTGGACTGCGGCTTGTCCCAACTGCTGGAGAGACCCCGTGCATTACTGTTGGTGTCTTTGCCGGCGTTTGCCCAGGGGTTGGGAGGGCGAATTTTGTGCAGCACGCAATAGGACCCTGCTCCATCCGATCATGGCGGAACCGGCAGACGCTAGCGGCAGGTCTGACTTTGTGTGCCACTTCTTTTCCTGGACCATTGCTTTCTCTCTGACAGTAGAGCCCGTTGCTCGCTGCGTCATACCCACTTGACAGCCCTTGACCCTTGTGTGCGGGTTGCAAAGCGGGTGGTCCATGATACACATGGGGCACCTGCATATTTTGACGGTGAGGAGGGTCTCGGGCCCGGGCATAAGCCCACCACCAAATGGGGGATAAAACCACCCTTAAAACCACCCCGGGTGGTTTTATGCCCACTTTTAAGGGGGATAACACCACTGCTTTTGGGGGATAAAATCACCCGTTTTGGGGGATACAATCACCCCTTTTGGGGACTACAAGCACCCCCCTTATTAAAACCACCCCCTTTGGGGTTATAAAACCACCCGGGGTGGTTTTATGCCCCCAAAGCAACAAATGACACAACACAGCAAACAAAAGCAGTCTGAGCAATGAGGCCACAAAAGCAAGGCATGTCGAACTGGATGAATAGCAAACCGAAAGTTACAGTCCAATCTTTGGTGTGACCTCTAGACCGTCAGGTGCCCAAAATAAGCACTCTGTGGGTGGTTTTGAGACATGTAGTGGGGAGACTCTTGTGCACAGGACCGGATGCATTTTGCACCATTCTCTGCTTACAAGAGCCCTTAGGAGATGGCGATAGTTCGACGTTTGGTTGAGACACTAGGCCCCGTAGAGGGGGATGACAAGTCGGGTCTCTCGTGGCAAGGCCTGCATGAATGACTTGTGAGAGCCGGAGGACATATGCTACCATGAGGAGCACCATCCCGGAAGGGGGGCCTTGCCGCTACCTAAGGCAGGGCTTACAAGCGGAGGCAAGGGGGGCGCCTCAAGCGCAGTGCGCGCGCAGTGCAACTATTTGGGCGTCTGGCCGTACTAGAGACCCATAGTTTGAGATACTGGCGGCCCCTAGGGGCATCATGGTGACCCCTAGCGTAGACTTTGACTTCTGATTATGTTCCCTTTGTTGGGGACCCCCGAGAATGCAGGGGTGGGCCTTGGGCCTTGTAGGTTAAGCCTAGTGGTCTCCCACCTCAGGACCCCTATACTCAATTGTTTTACCTACTTATTGTGGGCCTACCTTTTAACTGATTCTGAATTCAGTTGCTTGGCCATGCTGGCCAAGCCATATCCTGTGTTTGGCCCAACCTACTTGCCCCAGATTCCTAACCAACTCCATTGCATGTCAAACTGTGCACATGAAGTGCTTGGGACTATCCTTGAGGCTAGACTGATGCCAGTTTTCATTATAAAATCAATTGCAACTTTCTGGAGCTGGGTCAGTTTGGGTCACTTAATTCTAAGGGCATTTCCAAGGGGTGTGCTTGGGGGCTGTTCGGGGAGAACATAGTCTAAAAGTAGCGCGCAGTGCGCGCGCAGTGCAAAGGCTACCCCAAGGCCGCCCCCTACGGTCGCAACGGCGCCCCTTAGAGCCTGTTGGGAGGGTCCTTTTTCCAAAGTTACAGTCCAATCTTTGGTGTGACCTCTTGACCGTCAAGTGCCCAAAATAAGCACTCTGTGGGTGGTTTTAAGACATGTAGTGGGGAGACTCTCGTGCACAGGGTCGGATGCATTTTGCACCATTCTCTGCTTAATAGAGATGGTGATGGTTCGACGTTTTGTGCGGAAGATATTCCGGAATCACTGGAAGATGTTCCGGAAGCGCCGGAAGATGTTCCGGAAGCACCAGGACATGATCCGGAAGCACCGGAACATGTTCCGGAACCACCGGAACATGTTCCGGAACCACCGGAACATATTCCGGAAGAACTGAAGATATTCCGGAAGCACCAGAAGATGTTCCGGAACAGCCGAAACATATTCCGGAACAGCCCGAAGATATTCCGGAACAGCCGGAACATGTTCCCGAACCACCGGAACATGTTCCGGAACCACCGGAACATATTCCGGAAGCACCGGAAGATATTCCAGAAGCACCGGAAGATGTTCCGGAAGAGCTGGAACATATTGTGGAACAGCCGGGACATATTCCGGAACGAACGGAAAATGTTCCGGAACCACCGGAAAATGTTCCGGAACCACCGGGACATGTTCCGGAAGCACGGGAACATGTTCTGGAACCACTGGAACATGTTCCGGAACCACCGGAAGATGTTCCGGAACCATCGGAGCATGTTCCGGAACCACCGGAACATGTTCCGGAAGCACCGGAACATGTTCCGGAACCATCGGAACATGTTCCGGAAGCACCAGAATATGTTCCGGAACCCCCGGAACATATTCCGGAAGCACCGGAACATGTTCCGAAATCACCAGAACATGTTGCGGAAGCACCGGAACATGTTCCGGAACCACCGGAACATGCTCCCGAAGGACCCGGAACATGCTCCGGAAGCACCGGAACATGCTCCGAAAGCACCGGAACATGCTTCGGAACCACCGGAACATGTTCCGCAAGCACCGGACCATGTTCCCGAACCACCAGAAGATATTCCGGAACCACCGGAAGATGTTCCGGAACTACCGGAACATGTTCCGGAACCACCGCAACATGTTCCGGAACCACCGGAACATGTTCCGGAACCACCGGAAGATGTTCCGGAACCATCGGAACATGTTCCGGAACCACCGGAACATGTTCCGGAACCACCGGAACATATTCTCGAACCACCCGAAGATATTCCGGAACCACCGGAACATGTTCCGGATCTACCGGAAGATGTTCCGGACCCATCGCAACATGTTCCGGAACCACCGGAACATGTTCCGGAAGCGCCGGAAGATGTTCCGGAAGCGCCGGAACATGTTCCGGAACCACCAGAAGATGTTCCGCAACCACTCGAACATGTTACGGCACCACCGGAACATGTTGCGGAAGCGCCGGAACATGTTCCGGAACCACGGGAACATGTTCCGGAAGCGCCGAAAGATATTCCGAAAGCGCCGGAACATGTTCCCGAACCGCCGGAAGATGTTCCGGAACGCCGGAACATGATACGGCACCACCGGAACATGTTCCGGAAGCGCCGGAACATAACCCGGAGCCGCAGGAACATGTTCCGGAACCTCGGAACATGTTCCGGAACCACCGGAACATGTTCCGGAACCACCGGAGCATGTTCCGGAACCATGGCATCATGTTCCGGAACCACCGGAACATGTTCCGGAACCACCGGAGCATGTTCCGGAACCACGGGAACATATTCGGGAAGCGCTGGAACATGTTCCGGAACCACGGGAACATGTTCCGGAGCCACGGGAACATGTTCCGGAACCTCGGAACATGTTCTGGAACCACCGGAACATGTTCCGGAACCACCGGATCATTGTCCGAAACCACGGGAACATGTTCCGGAACCACCGGAGCATGTTGCGGAACCACGGGAACATGTTCCGGAAGCGCCGGAACATGTTCCGGAACCACGGGAACATGTTCCGGAACCACCGGAACATGTTCCGGAAGCGCCGGAACATGTTCCGGAACCACCGGAACATGTTCCGGAACAACCGGAGCATGTTCCGGAACCATGGCATCATGTTCCGGAACCACCGGAACATGTTCCGGAACCACCGGATCATTGTCCGGAACCACCGGAACATGTTCCGGAACCACCGGAGCATGTTCCGGAACCACGGGAACATATTCCGGAAGCGCTGGAACATGTTCCGGAAACACGGGAACATGTTCCGGAGCCACGGGAACATGTTCCGGAACGTCGGAAAATGTTCCGGAACCACCGGAACATGTTCCGGAACCACCGGAGTATGTTGCGGAACCACGGGAACATGTTCCGGAAGCGCCGGAACATGTTCCGGAACCACGGGAACATGTTCCGGAACCACCGGAACATGTTCCGGAAGCGCCGGAACATGTTCCGGAACCACCGGAACATGTTCCGGAACCACCGGAGCATGTTCCGGAACCATGGCATCATGTTCCGGAACCACCGGAACATGTTCCGGAACCACCGGAGCATGTTGCGGAATCACGGGAACATGTTCCCGAACCACCAGAAGATATTCCGGAACCACGGGAACATGTTCCGGAACCACCAGAACATGTTCCGGAAGCGCCGGAACATGTTCAGGAACCGCCGGAAGATGTTCCGGAAGCGCCGGAACATGTTCTGGAAGCGCCGGAACATGTTCCGGAACCACCGGAACATGTTCCGGAATCGCCAAAACGTGTTCCCGAACTACCGGAACATGTTCCGGAACCACCGGAAGATGTTCGGGAACCACCGGAACATGTTCCGGAATCGCCAGAACGTGTTCCGGAACTACCGGACGATGTTCCGGAACCACCGGAAGATGTTCCGGAACCACCGGAACACGTTCCGGAAGCGCCGCAAGATGTCCCTGAAGCGCGGGAACATGTTGCGGAACCACCGGAAGATGTTCCGGAACCACCGAAAGATGTTCCGCAACCACCCGAACATGTTCCGGAACCTCTGGACCATGTTCCAGAAGCGCCGGAACTTGTTCCGGAACCGCCGGATCATGTTCCGGAACCACCGGAACATGTTCCGGAGCCACCGGAAAATGTTCCGGAAGCACCAGAACATGTTTTGGAACCATCGGAAGATGTTCCGGAACCACCGCAACATGTTCCGGAACCACCGGAACATGTTCCGGAAGCGCCGGAAGATGTTCCGGTACCACCGGAACATGTTCCAGAAGCACCGGAAGATGTTCCGGAACCACGGGAACATGTTCCGCAACCACCGGAACATGATCCGGAACGACCGGAAGATGTTCCGGAACCACCGGAAGATGTTCCGGAACAACCAGAACATGTTCCGGAAGCGCCGCAAGATGTCCCCGAAGCGCCGGAACATGTTCTGGAACAACCGGAACATGTTCTGCAAGCGCCGGAACATGTTCCAGAAGCACCGCAAGATGTCCCGGAAGCGCCGGAACATGTTCCGGAACCACCGGAAGATGTTCCGGAACCACCGCAACATGTTCCGGAACCACCGGAACATGTTCCGGAAGCGCCGGAAGATGTTCCGGTACCACCGGAACATGTTCCAGAAGCACCGGAAGATGTTCCGGAACCACGGGAACATGTTCCGCAACCACCGGAACATAATCCGGAACGACCGGAAGATATTCCGGAACCACCGGAAGATGTTCCGGAACAACCGGAACATGTTCCGGAAGCGCCGCAAGATGTCCCCGAAGCGCCGGAACATGTTCTGGAACAACCAGAACATGTTCTGCAAGCGCCGGAATATGTTCCAGAAGCACCGCAAGATGTTTCGGAAGCGCCGGAACATGTTCCGGAACCACCGGAACATGTTCCGGAACCGCCGGAACATGTTCCGGAACCACCGGTACATGTTCCGGAACCGCCGGAACATTTTCCGGAACCACCGGAAGATGTTCCGGAAGCGCCGGAATATGTTCCAGATCCACCGGAAGATGCTCCAAAACCACCGAAAGATGTTCCGGAACAACCGGAACATGTTCCGGAAGCGCCGGAACATGTTCCAGAACCACCGGAACATGTTCCGGAAGCGCCGGAACATGTTTCGGAACCACTGGAAGATGATCCGCAACCGCTGGAACATGTTCTGGAAGCGCCGGAAGATGTTCCGGAACCGCCGGAACATGTTCGGGGACCACCAGAAGATGTTCCGGAAGCGCCGGAACATGTTCCGGAACTACCGGAACATGTTCCGGAACCACCGGAACATGTTCCGGAAACATTGGAACATGCTCCGGAACCGCCGCAAGACGTCCTGGAAGCGCGGGAACATGTTCCGGAACCACCGGAAAAAGTTCCCGAACCACCGGAAAATGTTCCGGAACCGCCAGAAGATGTTCCGGAAGCGCCGGAACATGTTCCGGAACCACCGGAAGATGTTCCGGAAGCGCCGGAACATGTTCCGGAACCACCGGAAGATGTTCCGCAACCGCCGGAAAATGTTCCGGAAGCGCCGGAAGGTGTTCCGGAACCGCCGGAACATGTTCCGGGACCACCGGAAGATGTTCCGGAAGCGCCGGAACATGTTCCGGAACCACCGGAACATGTTCCGGAAGCACCGGATCATGTTCCGGAACCATCGGAAGATGTTCCGGAACCACCACAACGTGTTCCGCAACCACCGGAAGATGTTCCGGAACCGCCGGAACATCTACCGGAAGCGCCGGAAGATGTTCCGGTACCACCGGAACATGTTCCGGAACCACCGGAAGATGTTCTGGAACCACCGGAACATGTTCCGGAACCACCGGAAGATGTTCTGCAACCACCTGCACATGTTCCGGAAGCACCGGAACATGTTCCGGAACCACCGGAACATGTTCCGGAAGCACCGGAACATGTTCCGGAACCATCGGAAGATGTTCCGGAACCACCACAACATGTTCCGTAACCACCGGAAGATGTTCCGGAACCACCGGAACATCTACCGGAAGCGCCGGAAGATGTTCCGGTACCACCGGAACATGTTCCGGAAGCGCCGGAACATGTTTCGGAACCACTGGAAGATGTTCCGCAACCGCCGGAACATGTTCCGGAAGCGCCGGAAGGTGTTCCGGAACCGCCGGAACATGTTCCGGGACCACCGGAAGATGTTCCGGAAGCGCCGGAACATGTTCCGGAACCACCGGAACATGTTCCGGAAGCACCGGATCATGTTCCGGAACCATCGGAAGATGTTCCGGAACCACCACAACATGTTCCGTAACCACCGGAAGATGTTCCGGAACCGCCGGAACATCTACCGGAAGCGCCGGAAGATGTTTCGGTACCACCGGAACATGTTCCGGAACCACCGGAAGATGTTCTGGAACCACCGGAACATGTTCCGGAACCACCGGAAGATGTTCTGCAACCACCCGCACATGTTCCGGAAGCACCGGAACATGTTCCGGAACCACCGGAACATGTTCCGGAAGCGCCGGAACATGTTCCGGAACCGCCGGAAGATGTTTCGGAAGCACCGGAAGATGTTCCGCAACCAGCGGAGATGTTGCGGAACGACCGGAAGATGTTCCGGAACCAGCGGAAGATGTTCCGGAACCAACGGAAGATGTTCCGGAACAACCGGAACATGTTCCGGAAGCGCCGCAAGATGTCCCGGAAGCGCCGGAAAATGCTCCGGAACAACCGGAACATGTTCCGGAACCACCGGAACATGTTCCGGAAGCGCCGGAACATGTTCCGGAACCACCGGAACATGTTCCGGAACCACCGGAGCATGTTCCGGAACCATGGCATCATGTTCCGGAACCACCGGAACATGTTCCGGAACCACCGGAGCATGTTGCGGAATCACGGGAACATGTTCCCGAACCACCAGAAGATATTCCGGAACCACGGGAACATGTTCCGGAACCACCAGAACATGTTCCGGAAGCGCCGGAACATGTTCCGGAACCGCCGGAAGATGTTCCGGAAGCGCCGGAACATGTTCTGGAAGCGCCGGAACATGTTCCGGAACCACCGGAACATGTTCCGGAATCGCCAAAACGTGTTCCCGAACTACCGGAACATGTTCCGAAACCACCGGAAGATGTTCGGGAACCACCGGAACATGTTCCGGAATCGCCAGAACGTGTTCCGGAACTACCGGACGATGTTCCGGAACCATCGGAAGATGTTCCGGAACCACCGGAACACGTTCCGGAAGCGCCGCAAGATGTCCCTGAAGCGCGGGAACATGTTGCGGAACCACCGGAAGATGTTCCGGAACCACCGAAAGATGTTCCGCAACCACCCGAACATGTTCCGGAACCTCTGGACCATGTTCCAGAAGCGCCGGAACTTGTTCCGGAACCGCCGGATCATGTTCCGGAACCACCGGAACATGTTCCGGAGCCACCGGAAAATGTTCCGGAAGCACCAGAACATGTTTTGGAACCATCGGAAGATGTTCCGGAACCACCGCAACATGTTCCGGAACCACCGGAACATGTTCCGGAAGCGCCGGAAGATGTTCCGGTACCACCGGAACATGTTCCAGAAGCACCGGAAGATGTTCCGGAACCACGGGAACATGTTCCGCAACCACCGGAACATGATCCGGAACGACCGGAAGATGTTCCGGAACCACCGGAAGATGTTCCAGAACAACCGGAACATGTTCCGGAAGCGCCGCAAGATGTCCCCGAAGCGCCGGAACATGTTCTGGAACAACCGGAACATGTTCTGCAAGCGCCGGAACATGTTCCAGAAGCACCGCAAGATGTCCCGGAAGCGCCGGAACATGTTCCGGAACCACCGGAAGATGTTCCGGATCCACCGCAACATGTTCCGGAACCACCGGAACATGTTCCGGAAGCGCCGGAAGATGGGGGAACGTTAGCGCGCCGGGCGCGCGCCGGGCATCTTTTTGGACCCGTGCCCCACCGGTGACCTTTTAGGGGGTGCGCTAAGGGGCGCACTTAGGACAATCTTTGAATCCACGCTTCGTTGCGTGCTGCATCATGGTGACCCCCGGCGTAGGTTTTGACTTCCGATTTTGTTCCCTTTGTTGGGGACCCCCGAGAATGCAGGGGTGATGTAGCATTTCCGCCCTCTTTTGGGCCCCAACCGTCCGGTGCTATTGAGGAAACCGGGACAATCTTTGAATCCACGCTTTGTTGCGTGGTGCATCATGGTGACCCCCGGCATAGGTTTTGACTTCCGATTTTGTTCCCTTTGTTGGGGACCCCCGAGACTGCAGGGGTGATGTAGCATTTCCGCCCTCTTTTGGGCCCCAACCGTCCGGTGCTATTGAGGAAACCCCTACGGACCATGGGAGCATGTCCCGCCTCAGGTTTGGACTGACCAAAGCAACTCGGCCGCCACGCAAGATGAGGCAGAGGATGAGGCGGAAGTGTGTGTTTTGTGTTGCCATAGGCGCTCCACCGTCACAGTTTGTGATGAGTGTAAGGAGCACTATTGTAATGAATGTATTGACACCCACACTTGTGGGACCAATGTTGTTTGTTAAGTGCAACACAAATGACATTTGGAGTGGTTGAAGTCACAGATATTGCTTTATTTTGCAACGTGCTTTGTAGGGAAGGTGTGCAGTGCAACGTGGTCTACTTGGGGGGCTTCTCCATGGGAGGGTAAATCTGGGGCTGAAGTCGGGATAGTTAATACAAAAGTAGCGCGCCGGGCGCGCGCCGGGCGCGCGCCGGGCGCGCGCCGGGCAAACATTCCCCCGATGTTCCGGTACCACCGGAACATGTTCCGGAAGCACCGGAAGATGTTCCGGAACCACGGGAACATGTTCCGCAACCACCGGAACATAATCCGGAACGACCGGAAGATATTCCGGAACCACCGGAAGATGTTCCGGAACAACCGGAACATGTTCCGGAAGCGCCGCAAGATGTCCCCGAAGCGCCGGAACATGTTCTGGAACAACCAGAACATGTTCTGCAAGCGCCGGAACATGTTCCAGAAGCACCGCAAGATGTTTCGGAACCACCGGAACATGTTCCGGAACCGCCGGAACATGTTCCGGAACCGCCGGTACATGTTCCGGAACCGCCGGAACATTTTCCGGAACCACCGGAAGATGTTCCGGAAGCGCCGGAATATGTTCCAGATCCACCGGAAGATGCTCCAAAACCACCGGAAGATGTTCCGGAACCACCGGAACATGTTCCGGAAGCGCCGGAACATGTTTCGGAACCACTGGAAGATGATCCGCAACCGCTGGAACATGTTCTGGAAGCGCCGGAAGATGTTCCGGAACCGCCGGAACATGTTGGGGGACCACCAGAAGATGTTCCGGAAGCGCCGGAACATGTTCCGGAACTACCGGAACATGTTCCTGAACCACCGGAACATGTTCCGGAAACATTGGAACATGCTCCGGAACCGCCGCAAGACGTCCTGGAAGCGCGGGAACATGTTCCGGAACCACCGGAAGATGTTCCGGAAGCGCCGGAACATGTTCCGGAACCACCGGAAGATGTTCCAAAACCACCGGAAGATGTTCCGCAACAACCGGAACATGTTCTGCAAGCGCCGGAACATGTTCCAGAACCACCGGAACATGTTCCGGAAGCGCCGGAACATGTTTCGGAACCACTGGAAGATGTTCCGCAACCGCCGGAACATGTTCCGGAAGCGCCGGAAGGTGTTCCGGAACCGCCGGAACATGTTCTAGGACCACCGGAAGATGTTCCGGAAGCGCCGGAACATGTTCCGGAACCACCGGAACATGTTCCGGAAGCACCGGATCATGTTCCGGAACCATCGGAAGATGTTCCGGAACCACCACAACATGTTCCGTAACCACCGGAAGATGTTCCGGAACCGCCGGAACATCTACCGGAAGCGCCGGAAGATGTTCCGGTACCACCGGAACATGTTCCGGAACCACCGGAAGATGTTCTGGAACCACCGGAACATGTTCCGGAACCACCGGAACATGTTCCGGAACCACCGGAAGATGTTCTGCAACCACCCGCACATGTTCCGGAAGCACCGGAACATGTTCCGGAACCACCGGAACATGTTCCGGAAGCACCGGAACATGTTCCGGAACCATCGGAAGATGTTCCGGAACCACCACAACATGTTCCGTAACCACCGGAAGATGTTCCGGAACCGCCGGAACATCTACCGGAAGCGCCGGAAGATGTTCCAGTACCACCGGAACATGTTCCGGAAGCGCCGGAACATGTTTCGGAACCACTGGAAGATGTTCCGCAACCGCCGGAACATGTTCCGGAAGCGCCGGAAGGTGTTCCGGAACCGCCGGAACATGTTCCGGGACCACCGGAAGATGTTCCGGAAGCGCCGGAACATGTTCCGGAACCACCGGAACATGTTCCGGAAGCACCGGATCATGTTCCGGAACCATCGGAAGATGTTCCGGAACCACCACAACATGTTCCGTAACCACCGGAAGATGTTCCGGAACCGCCGGAACATCTACCGGAAGCGCCGGAAGATGTTTCGGTACCACCGGAACATGTTCCGGAACCACCGGAAGATGTTCTGGAACCACCGGAACATGTTCCGGAACCACCGGAAGATGTTCTGCAACCACCCGCACATGTTCCGGAAGCACCGGAACATGTTCCGGAACCACTGGAACATGTTCCGGAAGCGCCGGAACATGTTCCGGAAGCGCCGGAACATGTTCCGGAACCGCCGGAACATGTTTCGGAAGCACCGGAAGATGTTCCGGTACCACCGGAACATGTTCCGCAACCACCGGAGATGTTGCGGAACGACCGGAAGATGTTCCGGAACCAGCGGAAGATGTTCCGGAACCAACGGAAGATGTTCCGGAACAACCGGAACATGTTCCGGAAGCGCCGCAAGATGTCCCGGAAGCGCCGGAAAATGCTCCGGAACAACCGGAACATGTTCGGGAATCACCAGAACATGTTCCGGAAGCGCCGGAACATATTCCGGAACCACCGGTACATGTTCCGGAACCGCCGGAACATGTTCCGGAATCACCGGTGCATGTGCCGGAACCGCCGGAACATGTTCCGGAACGAACGGAAGATGTTCCGGAAGCGCCGGAACATGTTCCGGAACCGCCGGAACATGTTCCGGAACCATCGGAACATGTTTCGGAACCGCTGCAAGATGTCCTGGAAGCGCGGGAACATGTTCCGGAACCACCGGAACGTGTTCCGGAAGCGCCGGAACATGTTCCGGAACCACCAAAACATGTTCCGGAACTTGCCGGAAGATCTTGCGGAAGCGCCGGATTATGTTCAGGAACCACCGGAAGATGTTCCGGAAGCGCCAGAACATGTTCCGGAACCGCCAGAACATGTTCCGGAACCGCCAGAACATGTTCCGGAACCGCCAGATGATGTGCAACCACCCGAACATGTTCAGGAACCGTCGGAACATGTTCCAACACCACCGCAACATGTTCCGGAAGCGCCGGAACATGTTCCGGAACCACCGAAACATGTTCCGGAACCGCCGGAAGATGTTCCGGAAGTGCCGGAACATGTTCCGGAACCACCGGAGGATGTTCCGGAAGCGCCGGAACATGTTCCGGAACCACTGGAACATGTTCCGGAACCGCCGGAACATGTTCCGGAACCGCCACATGATCCGCAACCACCCGAACATGTTCAAGAACCGCCGGAACATGTTCCGGAACCATCGCAACATGTTCCGGAAGCGCCGGAACATGTTCCGGAACCACCGGAACATGTTCTGGCACCGCCAGAACATGCTCCGGAAGCGCCGGAAGATTTTTCAGAAGCGAGGGAACATGTTCCGGAACCACCGGAACATGTTCCGGAACCACCGCAAGATGTTCCTGAACCACCAGAAGATGTTCCGGAACCACAGGAAGATGTTCTGGAACCACCGGCAGTTGTTCTGGACCCACCGGAACGTGTTCCGGAAGCGCCGGAAGACGTTCCGGTACCACCGGAACATGTTCCGGAACCACCAGAAGATGTTCTGGAACCACCGGAGCGTTTTCCAGAAGCACCGCAACATGTTCCGGAACCACCGGAAGATGTTCCGGAACCACCGGAAGGTGTTCTGGAACCACCGGAACATGTTCCGGAAGCACCGGAACATGTTTCGGAACCACCGGAACACGTTCCGGAAGCGCCGGAACATGTTCCGGAAGCGCCGGAAGATGTTCCGGAAGCGCCGGAACATGTTCCGGAAGCACCGGAAGTTGTCCCGGAACCATGGGAACATGTTTCACAACCACCGGAACATGTTCTCGAAGCGCCGGAACATGTTCCCGAACCACCGGAACATGTTCCGGAAGCAGCGGAACAATCTCCGGAAGCGCTGGAACATGTTGCGGAATCACCGGATCATGTTCCGGAACCACCGGAAGATATTCCGGAACCACCGGAACATGTTCCGGAACCACCGGAAGATGCTCCGCAAGCGCCGGAACATGTTCGGAAACGACCGGAACATGTTCCGGAAGCACCGGGACATGTTCCGGAAGCGCTGGATCATGTTCGGGAACCACCGGAACATGTTCCGGTGCTTGCGGAACATGTTCCGGATCCACCGGATCATTTACCGGAACCTCCGGAAGATGCTCTGGAACCACCGGAAGATGTTCCGGAAGCGCCGGAAAATGTTTCTGAACCACCGGAAGATGTTCCCAAAGCGCCGGAACATGTTCCGGAACCACCGGAACATGTTCCGGAACCACCCGAACATGCCCTGGAACCACTGCAACATGTTCCGGAACCACTGGATCATGTTGCAGAAAGCACCGGAACATGTTCCGGAAGCACCGGAACATATTACGGAAGCACCGGAACATGATCCGGAACCACCGGACCATGTTCCGGAAGCACCGGAAGATATTCCGGAACCACCCGAAGATGCTCCGGAAGCACCGGAACATGTTCCCGAACCATCCGAACACATTCCAGAACCACCGAAATATATTTAGGAACCACCATGTTCCGGCGCTTCCGGAATATGTTCCGGAAGCGCCGGAACATGTTGCGGGTTCCGGAAGCGCCGGAACATGTTGCGGAAGCACCAGAATCATGTTCCGGAAGCATTGGAAAATGTTCCGGAAGCCCCGGAACATATTCCGGAACCACCAGAACATGTTCCTCAACCACCTGAAGATGTTCCGGAACCATAAGAAGATGTTCCGGAACCAGCTGAAGATGTTCCGGAACCACCGGAAGATATTCCGGAACCACCGGAACATGTTCCGGAAGCACCGGAACATGTTCCGGAACCACCGGAACACGATCTGGAACCATTGGGATATATTTAGGAACCACCGGAAGACGTTCTGGAACCACCGGAACATATTCCGGAACCACCGGAACATATTCCGAAACCACCAGAACAAGTTGCGCAACCACCGGAAGATGTTCCGGAACCACCTGAAGATTTTCCGGAACCGGCTGAAGATGTTCTGGAACCGCCGGAAGATATTCCGGAACAACCGGAACATATTCCGGAACCACCGGTACATATTCCGGAACCACCGGGACATATTCCGGAAGCACCGGAACATGTTCCAAAACCACCGGAACATGTTCCGGAGCCACCAGAAGATGTTCCAGAACCACCTGAAGATGTTCCAGAACCACCTGAGGATGTTCCGGAACCACCGGGAGATATTCCGGAAGCACCACAAGATATTCCGCAACCACCGGGACATATTCCGGAAGCACCGGAACATGCTCCGGAAGCACTGGAACATGTCTCGGAACAACCGGAACATGTCCCGGAACAACCGGAACGTGTGCCGGAACGCGTGCCGGAAACACCGGAACGCGTGCCGGAACCATCCGAATGCGTGCCGGAACCACCGGAACGCGTGCCGGAACCACCGGAACGCGTGCCGGAACCACCGGAACGTGGGCCGGAACCACCGGAACCTGTGCCGGAACCACCGTTCCGGAAGCGCCGGAACACGTTCCGGCTTCCGGTGCTTCCGGAACGTGTTCCGCAACCACCGGACCGTGTGCCGGAACCACCAGAATGTGTTCCGCAAGCACCGGAACATGTTGCGGAACCACCGGAACGTGTGCCGGAAGCACCGGAACGCTTGCCGCAACCACCGGCGTGCGTTCCGGAAGGACCGGAACGCTTTCTAGAAGGACCCGAACGCGTTGCCGAAGGACCGGAACACGTTCCGGAAGCACCGGAACATGTTCCAGAAGGACCGGAACATGCTCCGGAATCACCGGAACGCGTTTGGGAACCACCGGAACATGTCCCGGAACAACCGGAACGCGTGCCGGAACCACCGGAACGCGTGCCGGAACCACCGGAACGCGTGCCGGAACCACCGGAACGTGTGCCGGAAGTGCCGGGACGTGTGCTCGAAGCACCGGAACGCGTGCCGAAACCACCAGAACTTGTGCCGGAACCACCGTTCCGCAAGCACCGGAACACGTTCTGGAAGCACCGGAACGTGTTCCGCAACCACCGGAACGTGTTCCGGAACCACCGGAACGTGTTCCCGAACCACTGAAACGTGTGCCGGACGCACCGGAACGCATGCCCGAACCACCGGAACGCGTGCCGGAACCACCGGAACGCGTGCCGGAACCACCGGAACGCGTGCGGGAACCACCGAAACGCGTGCCCGAACCATGGGCATGCGTTCCGGAAGGACCGGAACGCTTTGTGGAAAGACCCGAACGCGTTCCCGAAGGACCGGAACATGTTCCGCAAGCACCGGAACATGTTGCGGAAGCACCGGAACATGTTCCGGAAGCACTCGAACGCGTTCCGGAACCGCCAGAACGCGTTCGGGAACCGCCAGAAGATGGTCCGGAACCACCGGAACATATTATGGAAGCACCGGAGCATGTTCCGGAAGCACCGGAACATGTTCTGCAAGCACCCGAACATGTTTTGGAACAACCGGAACATGTTCCGGGATGTTTCGGAACCGCCAGAAGATGTTCCTCAACCACTGGAACATGTTCCGGAACCACCCAAACGTGTTGTGGAAGCACCGGAACATGTTCTGGAAGCACCTGAATCTCTTCCGGATCCATCGGATCATGTTCCCGAACCACCGGACTATGTTCCGGAAGCGCCGGAACATGTTCTGGAACCACCGGAAGATGTTCCACAACCACCGGAACATGTTCCGGAAGCACCGGAACATGTTTCGGAAGCAGCGAACGATGTTCCAGAACCACCAGAACATGTTCCGAAACCACCAAAACCTGTTCCGTAACCACCGGATCATACTCCGGGACCGCCAGAACATGTTGGTGGACCACCGGATCATGTTGCAGAAGCACCGGAACGTGTTCCGGAACCACCGGCACATATTACAGAAGCACCGGAACATGTTCCGGAAGCACCGGAAGATGTTCCGGAAACACTGGAAGATGTTCCGGAACCACCGGAACATGTTGCGGAAGCACCTGAAGATCATCCCGAACCACCGGAACATGTTCCGGACGCGCCGGAAGATCTCCCGGAACCACCAGAAGATGTTCCGGAACCACCGGAACGTGTTCCGGAAGCAGCGGAACATGTTCCGGAACCACCGGTACATGTTCCGGAACCAGCTGAACATGGTCCGGAACCACCGGAATCATGTTCCGGAAGCACCGGAACATGTTCCATAAGTACCGGAATATGTTCCGGAACCACAGGAACATATTACGGAAGCACCGGAAGATGTTCGGGAACCACCGGAACATGTTGCGGAAGCACAAGACCATATTCCGGAACAACCGGAACATATTACGGAAGCAACGCAAGATGTTTCGGAACCACCGGAACATGTTCCGGAACCAGCGGAACATGTTCCGGAAGCACAAGACCATATTCCGGAACCACCGGAACATATTACGGAAGCACCGGAAGATGTTCGGGAACCACCGGAACATGTTCCGGAAGCACAAGACCATATTCCGGAACCATCGGAACATATTACGGAAGCACCGGAAGATGTTTCGGGAACCACCGGAACATGTTCCGGAAGCACAAGAACATATTCCGGAACAACCGGAACATATTACGGAAGCACCGCAAGATGTTTCGGAACCACCGGAACATGTTCTGGAACCAGCGGAACATGTTCCGGAAGTACCTGAATATGTTCCGGAACCACCGGAATATGTTCCGGAACCACCTGAACATGTTCCGGAAGCACTGGAACATGTTCCGGAACAACCGGAACTTATTACGGAACCACCGCAAAGTGTTCCGGACCCATAGGAACATGTTCTGGAACAAGCGGAACATGTTCTGGAAGCACCGGAAGATGTTGCGGAACCACCGGAACATGTTCTAGAACCATAGGAGCATGTTCGGGACCCACCGGAACATATTACGGAAGCACCGGAAGATGTTCCGGAACCACCGGAACATGTTTCGGAACCATAGGAACATGTTCCGGAAGCACCGGAACATGTTCCGGAACCACGGGATGATGTTCCGGAAGCACCGCAACATGTTGCGGAACCTACGAAAGATGTTCCGGAAGCGCCGGAAGATGTACCGGAAGCGCCGGAAAATGTTCCGGAACCACCGGAACATATTACGGAAGCACCGGAACATGTTCCGGAACCACCGGAACATGTTCCGCAACCACAGGAAGGTGGTCCGGAACCACCGAAAAATGTTCCGGAACCACCAGAACGTGTTCCGGAAGCACCAGAACATGTTGCGGAAGCACCAGAACATGTTCCGGAACCACCGGAATCATGTTCCGGAACCACCGGAACATGTTCCGGAAGTACCGGAACATGTTCCGGAACCACCGGAACATGTTCCGGAAGCACCGGAACATGTTGCGGAACCACCGGAACATTTTTCGGAGCCACCGGAACATGTTCCAGAACCACCGGAACATGTTCCAAAACCACCGGAACATGTTTCAAAACCACCGGAACATGTTCCGGAGCCACCTGAAGATGTTCCGGAACCACCTGAGGATGTTCCGGAACCACCGGGAGATATTCCGGAAGCACCAGAAGATATTGCGCAACCACCGGAACATGTTCCGGAAGCACCGGAAGATGGTCCGGAACAACCGGAACATATTCCGGAGCCACCGGGACATATTCCGGAAGCACCGGAACATGCTCCGACCACCGGAAGATGTTCCGGAACAACCAGAACATGTCCCGGAACCATCCGAACGCGTGCCGGGACCACCGGAACGCGTGCCGGGCCACCGGACCACGTGCGGGAACCACCGGAACGCGTGCCCGAACCACGGGCACGCGTTCCGGAAGGACAAGAACGCTTTGTGGAAGGACCCGAACGCGTTCCCGAAGGACCGGAACATGTTCCGGAAGCACCGGAACATGTTGCGGAAGCAGCGGAACATGTTCCGGAAGCACCGGAACGCGTTCCGGAACCGCCGGAACGCGTTCGGGAACCGCCGGAAGATGTTCCGGAAACACCGGAACATATTACGCAAGCACTCTAACATGTTCCAGAAAAACAAGAACATGTTCCGGGATGTTTCGGAACCGCCGGAAGATGTTCCGGAACCATTGGCACATGTTCCGGAACCACCTGAACGTGTTCTGGAAGGACCGGAACATTTTCTGGAAGCACCTGAACATCTTCCGGATCCACCAGATCATGTTGCCGAACCACCAGACTATGTTCCGGAAGCACCGGAACATGTTCCGGAACCACCGGAAGATGTTCCAGAACCACCAAAACATGTTCCGGAAGCACCGGAACATGTATCGGAAGCAGCGGACGATGTTGCGGAACCACGAGAACATGTTCCGAAACCACCAGAACCTGTTCCGGAACCACCCGATCATGCTCCGGAACCGCCAGAACATGTTCCGGAACCACCGGATCATGTTGCAGAAGCACCGGAACATGTTCCGGAACCACGGGAACATATTACGGAAGCACGGGAACATGTTTCAGAACCACCCGAACATCTTCCGGAAGCACCGGAAGATGTTCCGGAACCACCGGAACATGTTGCGGAAGCACCGGAAGATCATCCGGAACCACTGGAACATGTTCCGGACGCACCGGAAGATCTTCTGGAACCACCGGAAGATGTTCCGGAACCGGCGGAACGTGTTCCGGAAGCACCGGAACATGTTGCAGAACCACCGGAACATGTTCCGGAACCACCGGAATCATGTTCCAGAAGCACCTGAACATGTTCCGTAAGTACCGGAATATGTTCGGGAACCACCGGAACATGTTCTGGAAGCACCGGAACATGTTCCACAACAACCGGAACATATTACGGAAGCACCGGAAGATGTTCGGGAACCACCGGAACATGTTCCGGAAGCACAAGAACATATTCCGGAACGACCGGAACATATTACGGAAGCACCGCAAGATGTTTCGGAACCACCGGAAAATGTTCCGGAACCACCGGAACATGTTCCGGAACCAGCGGAACATGTTCCGGAAGTACCGTAATATGTTCCGGAACCACCGGAACATGTTCCGGAACCACCTGAACATGTTCCGGAAGCACCGGAACATGTTCCGGAACAACCGGAACTTATTACGGAAGCACCGCAAGATGTTCCGGAACCACCGCAAAGTGTTCCGGAACCATAGGAACATGTTCCGGAACCAGCGGAACATGTTATGCAAGCACCGGAAGATGTTGCGGAACCACCGGAACATGTTCCGGAACCATAGGAGCATGTTCCGGACCCACCGGAACATATTACGGAAGCACCGGAACATGTTTCCGAACCACCGGAACAGGTTCCGGAAGCACCGGAACATGTTGCGGAAGCACCGGAAGATCATCCGGAACCACCGGAACATGTTCCGGAAGCAGCGGAACATGTTCCGGAAGTACCGGAATATGTTCCGGAACCACCGGAATATATTCTGGAACCACCTGAACATGTTCCGGAAGCAGCGGAACATGTTCCGGAACAACCGGAACTTATTACGGAACCATAGGAACATGTTCCGGAACCAGCGGAACATGTTCTGGAAGCACCGGAAGATGTTCTGGAAGCACCGGAAGATGTTCTGGAACCACCGGAACATATTACGGAAGCACCGGAACATGTTTCGGAACCACCGGAACATGTTCCGGAAGCACCGGAAGATGTTCCGGAACCACCGGAACATGTTGTGGAAGCACCAAAAGATCATCCGGAACCACCGGAACATGTTTCGGACGCACCGGAAGATCTTCCGGAACCACCGGAAGATGTTCCGGAACCACCGGAACCTGTTCCGGAAGCACCGGAACATGTTCCTGAAGCACCGGAACATGTTGCGGAACCACCGGAACATGTTCCGGAACCACCGGAATCATGTTCGGGAAGCACCGGAACATGTTCCGTAAGTACCGGAATATGTTCCGGAACCACTAGAACATGTTCCGGAAGCACCGGAACATGTTCCACAACAACCGGAACATATTACGGAAGCACCGGAAGATGTTCGGGAACCACCGGAACATGTTCCGGAAAGAACAAGAACATATTCCGGAACAACCGGAACATATTACGGAAGCACCGCAAGATGTTTCGGAACCACCGGAAAATGTTCCGGAACCACCGGAACATGTTCCGGAACCAGCGGAACATGTTCCGGAACCACCTGAACATGTTCCGGAAGCACCGGAACATGTTCCGGAACAACCGGAACTTATTACGGAAGCACTGCAAGATGTTCCGGAACCACCGCAAAGTGTTCCGGAACCATAGGAACATGTTCCGGAACCACCAGAACGTGTTCCGGAGGCACCGGAAGATGTTCCGGAACCACCGGAACATGTTCCGGAACCATAGGAGCATGTTCCGGACCCATCGCAACATGTTTCGGAACCACCGGAACATGTTCCGGAAGCACCGGAACATGTTGCGGAAGCACCGGAAGATCATCCGGAACCACCAGAACATGTTCCGGAAGCAGCGGAACATGTTCCACAACAACCGGAACATATAACGGAAGCACCGAAAGATGTTCGGGAACCACCTGAACATGTTCCGGAAGCACCGGAACATGTTCCGGAACAACCGGAACTTATTACGGAAGCACCACAAGATGTTCCGGAACCACCGCAAAGTGTTCCGGAACCATAGGAACATGTTCCGGAACCAGCGGAACATTTTCTGGAAGCACCGGAAGATGCTCCGGAACCACCGGAACATGTTCCGGAACCATAGGAGCATGTTCCGAACCCACCGGAACATATTACGGAAGCACCGGAAGATGTTTCGAAACCACCGGAACATGTTTCGGAACCATAGGAACATGTTCCGGAAGCACCGGAACATGTTCCGGAACCACGGGATGATGTTCCGGAAGCACCGGAACATGTTCCGGAACCACCGAAAGATGTTCCAGAAGCGCCGGAAGATGTACCGGAAGCGCCGAAACACGTTCCAGAACCACCGGAACATATTACGGAACCGCCGGAACCATGTTCCGGAACCACCGGAACATGTTCCGGAAGCACCGGAACATGTTGCGGAACCACCGGAACATTTTTCGGAACCACCGGAAAGTGTTCCCGAACCACCGCAACATGTTCCGGAAGCACCGGAACATGTTCCGAAACCACCGGAACATATTACGGAACCACCGGAACATGTTCCGCTGGTTCCGGATCACGTTGCAGAAGCACCGGACAATGTTCCGGAACCACCGGAACACATTACGGAAGCACCGGAACATGTCCCGGAACCACCAGACCATGTTCCGGAAGCACCGGAAGATGTTCCGGAACCACCTGAACATGTTCCGGAAGCACCGGAACATGTTGCGGAAGCACCACAATCATGTTCCGGAAGCACCGAAACATGTTCCGGACCACCGGAAGGTGTTCCGGAACCAGCGGAAGACGTTCCGGAAGCACCGAAACCTGTTCCGGAACCGCCGGAACCTGTTGCGGAACCACCAGAACCTATTGCGGAACCACCGGAACATGTTTTGCAAGCACTGGAACATGTTGTGGAACAACCGGAACAGGTTCCGGGATGTTTCGGAACCACCGGAAGATGTTCCGGAATCACTGGAACATGTTCCAGAAGCACTCGAACATGTTCGGGAAGCACCGGAATATGTTCTGGAAGCACCTGAACATCTTCCGGAACCACCGGATTATGTTGCCGAACCACCAGACTATGTTCCGGAGTCACCGGAAGATGTTCCGGCACCAGAACATGTTCCGGGAGCACCGGAACATGTTCCGGAACCACCGGATCATGTTCCGCAACCATCGGAACATGTTCCGGTGGTTCCGGATCACGTTGCAGAAGCACCGGACAATGTTCCGGAACCACCGGAACATAGTACGGAAGCACCGGAACATGTTCCGGAACCACCGGACCATGTTCCGGAACCACCTGAACATGTTCGGGAAGCACCCGAACATGTTGCGGAAGCACCAATATCATGTTCCGGAAGCACCGAAACATGTTCCGGACCACCGGAACATGTTCCGGAACCACCGGAACATGTTCCGGAACCACCGGAACATGTTCCGGAACCACCGGAACATGTTTTGGAAGCACCGGAACATGTTCTGGAACCACCGCATCATGTTGTAGAAGCACCAGAATCATGTTCCGGAAGCACCGGAACATGTTCCGGAACCACCGGAACATGTTCCGGAACCACCGGATCATGTTCCGGAAGCACCGGAACATGTTCCGGAAGCACCGGAAGATGTTCCAGAACCACTGGAACATGTTCCGGAACCATAGGAGCATGTTCCGGACCCACCGGAACATGTTTCGGAACCATAGGAACATGTTCCGGAAGCACCGGAACATGTTCCAGAAGCACCGGAACATGTTCCGGAATCCCCAAAAGGTGTTCCGGAAGCGCCGGAAGATGTACCGGAAGCGCCGGAACATGTTCGGGAACCACCGGAACATATTACGGAACCACCCGAACATGTTCCGCAACCACAGGAAGGTGTTCCGGAACCACCGAAAAATGTTCCTGAACCACCAAAACGTGTTCCGGAACCACCGGAATCATGTCCCGGAAGCACCGGAACATGTTCGGGAACCACCGGAACATGTTCCGGAAGCACCAGAACATGTTGCGGAACCACCGGAACATTTTTCGGAACCACCGGAACATGTTCCAGAACCACCGGAACATGTTCCGAAACCACCGGAACATATTACGGAACCACCGGAACATGTTCCGCTGGGTCCGGATCACGTTGCAGAAGCACCGGACAATGTTCCGGAACCACCGGAACATATTACGGAGGCGCCGGAACATGTTCCGGAACCACCGGACCATGTTCCGGAAGCACCAGAAGATGTTCCGGAACCACCTGAACATGTTTCGGAAGCACCGGAACATGTTGCGGAAGCACCAGAATCATGTTCCGGAAGCACCGAAACATGTTCCGGACCACCGGAAGGTGTTCCGGAACCAGCGGAAGATGTTCCGGAAGCACCGAAACCTGTTCCAGAACCGCCGGAACCTGTTGCGGACCCACCGGAACCTATTGCGGAACCACCGGAACATGTTCTGCAAGCACCCGAACATGTTGTGGAACAACCGGAACAGGTTCCGGGATGTTTTGGGACCACCGGAAGATGTTTCGGAAACACTGGAGCATGTTCCAGAAGCACTCGAACATGTTCGGGAAGCACCGGAATATGTTCTGGAAGCACCTGAACATCTTCCGGATCCACCGGATTATGTTGCCCAACCACCGGACTATGTTTCGGAAGCACCGGAAGATGTTGCGGCACCAGAACATGTTCTGGAAGCACCGGAACATGTTCCGGAACCACCGGATCGTGTTCCGCAACCACCGGAACATGTCGCGGAACCACCGGAACGTGAAGCACCAGAATCATGTTCCGGAAGCACCGAAACTTGTTCCGGACCACTGGAACATGTTCCGGAACCACCGGAACATGTTCCAGAAGCACCCGAACATGTTCTGGAACCACCGCATCATGTTGTAGAAGCACCAGAATCATGTTCCGGAAGCACTGGAACATGTTCCGGACCACCGGATCATGTTTTGGAAGCACCGGAACATGTCGCGGAACCACCGGAACGTGTTCCGGAAGCACCGGAAGATGTTCCAGAACCACCAGAAGATGTTCCGGAACCACCGCAAGATGTTCCCGAACCACCGGAACATGTTCTGGAACCACCGCAACATGTTCCCGAACCACCGGAACATGTTTTGGAACCACCGGAACGTGTTCCAGAACCACCAGAACATAATACGGAAGCACCGGAACATGTTCCGGAAGCACCGGATGATGTTCTGCAAGCACCGGAACATGTTCTGGAAAAACTGGAACATGATCTGGGATGTTTCGGAACCACCGGAAGATGTTCCGGAACCACCGGAACATGTTCCCGAACCACCCGAACATTTTCTGGAACCACCTGAACATCTTCCGGATCAACCGGATCATGTTGCCGAACCACCGGAAAATGTTCCGGAAGCACCGGAAGGTATTCCGGAAGCACCGGAACATGTTCCGGAACCACCGGAACATCTTCTTGAACCACCTGAAGATCTTCCGGAAGCAGGGGAAGATGTTCCGGAACCACCATAACATGTTTTGGAACCACCAGAACCTGTTCCGGAACCACCGGATCATGTTCCGGAACCACCAGAACATGTTCCGGAACCACTGGATCATGTTGCCGAAGCACCGGAACATTTTCCGGAAGCACCGGAACATATTACGGAAGAACCGGAACATGTTCCGGAACCACCGGACCATGTTCCGGAAGCACCGGAAGATATTCCGGAACCCCCGGAAGATGTTGCGGAAGCACCGGAACATATGCCGGAACCATCGGAACATGTTCCGGAACCACCGGATAATGTTCCGGAACCACCGGATAATGTTCCGGAACCACCGGAACATGTTTTGGAACCACCCGAGGATGTTCCGGAAACACCGTAACATGTTCCGGAACCACCGCAACATGTTCCGGATCCACCGGAACATGTTCCGGAACCAGCAGAAGATGTTCCGGAACCAGCTGAAGATGTTCCGGAACCACTGGAAGATGTTCCGGAAGCACCGGAACATGTTCCGGAACCACCGGAACACGTTCCGGAACCATCGGAATCTATTTAGGAACCACCGGAAGATGTTCCGGAACCACCGGGACATATTCCGGAACCACCGGGACATATTCCGGAAGCACCGGAACATGTTCCAAAACCACCGGATCATGTTCTGGAACCACCAGAAGTTGTTCGAGAACCACCAGGAGATGTTCCGGAACCAGCTGAAGATGTTCCGGAACCATTGGAAGATATTCCGGAAGCACCGGAAGATGTTCCGGAACCACCGGAACACGTTCCGGAACCATCGGAATCTATTTAGGAACCACCGGAAGATGTTCCGGAAGCACCGGAACATGTTCCAAAACCACCGGAACATGTTCCGGAACCACCAGAAGATGTTCAAGAACCACCGGAAGATGTTCCGGAACCACGTGAAGATGTTCCGGAAGCACCAAAAGATATTCCGCAACCACCGGAACATGTTCCGGAATCACCGGAAGATGTTCCGGAGCCACCGGAACATATTCCGGAGCCACCGGGACATATTCCGGAAGCACCGGAACATTTTGTGGAAGCACCGGAACATGTTCCGGAAGCACCGGAACATGCTCGGGAACCACCGGAAGATATTCCGGAACCACCGGAACATGTTCCGGAACCACCGGAACATGTCCCGGAACAATCAGACCGTGTGCCAGAATGCGTGCCGGAAACACTGGAACGCGTGCCGGAACCACCGGAACGTGTGCCGGAACCACCGGAACGCGTGCCGGTACCACCGGAACGTGTGCCGGAAGTACCGGAACGTGTGCGGGAAGTGCCGGAATGTGTGCCGGAAGCACCGGAACGTCTTCCGGAACCACCGGAATTTGTGCCGGAACCACCGTTCCGGAAGCGCCGGAACATGTTCCGGAACCACCGGAACATGTCCCGGAACAATCGGACCGTGTGCCAGAATGCGTGCCGGAAACACTGGAACGCGTGCCGGAACCACTGGAACGTGTGCTGGAACCACCGGAACGTGTGCCGGAACCACCCGAACGCGTACCGGAACCACCGGAACGTGTGCCGGAATTGCCGGAACGTGTGCGGGAAGTGCCGGAATGTGTGCCGGAAGCACCGGAACGTGTGCCGGAACCACCGGAATTTGTGCCGGAACCACCGTTCTGGAAGCGCCGGAACACGTTCCGGAAGCACCGGAACTTGTTCCGCAACCACCGGAACGTGTTCCGGAACCACCGGAACGCGTGCCGGAACCACCGGCACGCGTCCCGGAAGGACCGGAACGCTTTCTAGAAGGACTCGAACGCGTTCCCGAAGGACCGGAACATGTTCGGGAACAACCGGAACGTGTGCCGGAATGCGTGCCGGAAACACCGGAACGTGTGCCGGAACCACCGGAACGCGTGCCGGAACCACCGGAACGCGTGCCGAAACCAGTGGAACGTGTGCCGGAACCACCGGAATGTGTGCGGGAAGTGCCGGAACGTGTGCCGGAAGCACCGGAACGCGTGCCGGAACCACCGGAACGTGTTCCGGAACCACCGGAACGTGTTCCGGAACCACCGGAACGCGTGCCCGAACCACCGGAACGCGTGCCGGAACCACCGGAACGCGTGCCGGAACCACCGGCATGCGTCCCGGAAGGACCGGAACGCTTTGTGGAAGGACCCGAACGCGTTCCCGAAGGACCGGAACATGTTCCGGTGGTTCCGGAACATTTTGCGGAAGCACCGGAACGCGTTCCGGAACCGCCGGAACGCGTTCGGGAACCGCCGGAACATGTTCCGGAAGCACCGGAACATGTTCCGGACGCACTCTAACATGTTCCGGAACCACCGGAACATGTTCCGTAATCTCCTAAAGACAAAACCGAATGGTTCGGCCTGATTGAAAATAAGCTGCTTGCCCCTGGCCCCGTACACTCTTGTGTGTTTGTCGTGTACCAACGTGAAGGTTTTAGGCTCACGAATGCATGACTTGTCGGCTTTTCTGCAAAAGGGATGTTGACCACCCTTGCTTCCCTCAGCTGTTTCTTCTTCAAGCATTTGACCACAAAAGCGAAATGCCGACTTTTGTCTTTGGGAACTTGGGAGCTGTGCGTTGTCCACGGAGCCGAGATTGGTTCTGATCTTTTTTATGACACCCACACCGTTCGTGAGGCCCTGCTTCGCCTGACCAGACATCACAGATCTAATACTACGCCTGCCTCTTCATTTTCTCCAAGTGCCTTACCATGTCAGAACGCAACCGCAAAGAGATGCCTTCTGGGCGGAACGGGATGTGCTAGCCGAAGAGAGAAAGCTTCTCCTTCCCAAACGCCGAGCCCCCTGGGCCAAGGTTGATGAAAATTTGTGCAAAACAAATTTGCTGCTTGCCACTTCACCGTGCCCTCGACTTGCTAGAATTTCCAGGCTGGCTCATATTTCCGTTAGGCTCTTCGCTTCGAAAGGCAGGCATCATGATTTATGCTGTTGTTGGTCGGTTTTTGTGGGCCATTTCTGATGTCATCCCCCACTCTTGAAGTGTTGGGGACCCCCCCAGGTGGCAGGTGTTATGTTGCCGCCGGGCGCACTTGTGGGCCACTTTTGATTTTGTCCCCTGCTCTAAAGCGTTGGGGACCACCGAGGCGGCAGGGGTGATGTCGCCACTCTGCCCACTTGTGGGCCACTTTTGATGTTGTCTCCCGCTGTGAAGCGTTGGGGACCCTCTAGACGGCGAGGGTTGTGAAGCCACCGGGCCCACTTTCGGGCCACTTTGGATTTTTTGCCCCGCTCTGAAGCGTTGGGCACCGCCCAGACGGCAGGGGTTGCGTAGCCAGCAAGCCAACTTGTGGGCCACTTCTGATGTTGTCCACCTCCCTAAAGCGTTTGGAACCCCCCAGACGGCAGGGGTTACGTAGCCACCCCCAAGTCAATGTTTGCCGGGGGGACTTGGCCCCAAAGGGAACAATCGTGCCACAAAAGCAGCACAAGCTGCCAAAATGGATGCGGTGGGCATCGCTGCTCCCCGATATGCAGCGAGTCATTGGTGAAAAGCTGGACAATGGTTGTGACATTTGCTACACGGATGGGTCAAAACTTGACACAGGGGGGGTGGCGCATGCAGGGTTTGGGCTATGGTATGGACCTGAGGATAAACGCAATAAGAGATTACCGGTGCTGTCGACAGAAAAACAGACCATTGATAGGGCCGAACTGTATGGGGTCCTGACAGCTGTGGAAAATAAAACGCCAAGCACCACTACATGTGGTGACTGATTCAGAAACTGATTCAGAAACTGGGGGAAGTGTGCGACTTGGGAGCGACATGGGTTGGTGGGGTCACATGGGCCGCTGGAGCACCGGGATCTCTGGGAGCGCCTATGGTGCTGCTGGCAGTTGCTAGGTGACAGTGTCTCGGTGCAATGGGCACCCTCCCATGTGGGGGTGCAGGGCAATGAGCAGGCAGATCACTGTGCTCAGCAAGGGGCGACGGCGGCGTTGCCCATTGTAAGGGAGGCTAAGTCTGTGCTGGAGGCATGGCAGGAGTTAGGGCTAGAAGAAAGGTCCGAGCGCGATGAGTCAGGGATAGCAGCCTGGGATATGGATGGCGGGGGCTCCGACAGTCACAGCTCGAGTGACGGGACAAATGAAACAATCATGAGTGAGGACAGTGGCAGTGACAGTGACTGTTGGGTGTTGGAATCGCCAATGAAGAGACGGTGTGCTAATCGGGGTCCACGGGGGCGGTCAAGCTGACCTTGATGATATGGAGTGAGATCCAAGTGAGATTCGTAACCCAAGCCAGCCTATGAAACCTTCGATAGCCCATGTGGGCAAACTCAAGGCAATATTCAGCACTGGTTTGGACAATGATGAGCGATGACCTATGGCCTGTGTCACGGGGGTCATATGGTAGCAAGGTATCTGTTGCTTCACAGCCCCGCCCGTGCGCAACCATGGGCTTGTCCAACCACCAGGATTTCGTCGGAACATTCTTCGGAACCTGTGTTTTGGCGGACAAGAGAAACAAGAATTCAATGGCGCAAAGGAACTCCGCAATTTAGGGACAGAATATTGAGCATCACAACTGACACGGTGTTACATTTAAGAGACGTTGACGAAAGTGTGCTTGATGTGTGTGTGTGTTGTGTGCGCCATTCAGGCACATGTTGCCGGGGCATGGACTGATGGGCTTGTTCAACCACGGAGACCCCATCGGCCCGGCGCTTTGCCCGTGATTGTGCAAAGGGGGGAGGGTTGCATTCGTGGTTCCGTGGGTGGGTGCTTGGCTGACCCCTTCCCCCCCCCCCCCTCCCACATGTAGTGCCTTCTGTGGGGGTCCCAAAGTGGACTGGTGCGTCCTAGATTCCACCCCGCCACTAAGAAACCACCTGGCGTTAAGCTGTTGCGCGCCCCGTTTGATAAAAAAATGGGCTGCGCATCAGAGGTCTGTGGGGGCACAATTGATAATGAAACTGCGGTTGTATCCAGGCTGCACCCCGTTATGCCCCCATCCTCAATCACTCCCTCACACTGTCCCCTCATTGTGTTTCTATGCAGGTGTAACATCGTTCTTCAATTGCTTTTGGAAGTGTGGGATGTCATTGCCGACCTTGTTCACTCAGATGTACTGAGTCGAGTTTGCCAAAAGCTAAGGGAACTGATTGGGACTCCTCGGTATGTGAAGTTGAGGTGCACTGGAGAGAATGTGCAGCGAGTACTGGGACTCATTGGGAATGTACGCTCTCTGCAGCTCGATCATGGTGGAAATTCTGTGGGAGAGAGTGGGGCACAGGCGCTTGCAGCGCTGAAGGATGCCCCCTCACTGCATACCCTGTCCCTCAATCTTCGTGGAAATTCTTTGGGAGACAGCGGGGCACAGGCGCTTGCAGCGCTGAAGGATGCCCCCTCACTGCATACCCTGTCCCTCAATCTTCGTGGAAATTCTCTGGGAGACAGCGGGGCACAGGCGCTTGCAGCGCTGAAGGATGCCGCCTCACTGCATACCCTGTACCTTGATCTTTTTGGAAATTCTGTGGGAGAGAGTGGGGCACAGGCGCTTGCAGCGCTGAAGGATGCCCCCTCACTACATACCCTGTCCCTCAATCTTGGGGAGAATTCCGTGGGAGGCAGTGGGGCACAGGCGCTTGCAGCGCTGAAGGATGCCCCCTCACTGCATACCCTGTACCTTGATCTTTTTGGAAATTCCGTGGGAGAGAGTGGGGCACAGGCGCTTGCAGCGCTGAAGGATGCCGCCTCACTGCATACCCTGTCCCTCGCTCTTCGTGGAAATTCCGTGGGAGACAGCGGGGCACAGGCGCTTGCAGCGCTGAAGGATGCCCCGTCACTGCGTACCCTGTCCCTCGATGTTGGGCGGAATTCCGTGGGAGACAGCGGGGCACAGGCGCTTGCAGCGCTGAAGGATGCCCCCTCACTACATACCCTGTCCCTCAATCTCTGGTGGAATTCCGTGGGAGAGAGTGGGGCACAGGCGCTTGCAGCGCTGAAGGATGCCCCCTCACTGCATACCCTGTCCCTCGATCTTGGGGAGAATTCCGTAGGAGAGAGTGGGGCACAGGCACTTGCAGCGCTGAAGGATGCCCCCTCACTGCATACCCTGTCCCTCAATCTTCGTGGAAATTCCGTGGGAGAGAGAGGGGCACAGGCGCTTGCAGCGTTGAAGGATGCCCCCTCACTGCATACCCTGTGCCTTCTTCTTGGTGCAAATTCCGTGGGAGAGAGTGGGGCACAGGCGCTTGCAGCGCTGAAGGATGCCGCCTCACTGCATACCCTCGTCCTTACTCTTGACGATTGAACGGGAGAGAGTGGGGCACAGGCGCTTGCAGCACTCATGGACACCCCTCCTCACTGCATACCCTGGACCTCAATCACCCAATTTGGGACCGAATGAATGCCAAGCAAACATCCGTGTGGCAATCGGAGTCAAGTAACCCTGAAAAGTCATTTGCCGCAAATCACTGCCACCTATCCCCTGCATCCGAGTCAAGAAACCGAGGAGCTTGTGTGATATTTTCGTGTTGTCATCCCCTCATCTACTGAAGATGCAATGCTGTAGTCCATCCAGTCTGTTTGGGGCGAAGCTGGACGCACATGCATAATTTGATCAATTCATGTTCACTCCAGAGGCAGACGGTCTGCGTGTCCCTCGTCCCTGTATCCCTTGTGAAGCAAAGGGTAGGGTGCTGTTCCCCTGCATCCTTTTCAGGTCGCTGCTTTTGGTGATTGTGTGGTGGTAGCAGGGCGGTCCTTAAGGGACCAGATTTTTTCTTTCTTTTTGCTAAGGACCGCCCCAAGGGACCACCAGCCGCCAACCGCCAACTCCCATCAACCGCCAACCGCCACCAACCGACCAACCGCCACCAACCGCCAGCCACCAACCGCCGCCAACCGCCATCAGCGACCAACCGCCAACTGCCAACCACTGCCAACCGCCACCAACCACCAATCACCAACCACCACCAACCGCCACCAACCGCCAGTTGCCAACTGCCAACCGCCAACCGCCGCCAACCGCCAACCGCCAACCGCCAACCGCCACCAACCATGGTTGAGCACATGGAGTGCCCGCGGGCTTTTTAGGGAAAACTGTTTCCGGAACACTTTTTTTTTTCCATTAAGGACAGCCCTGGGTGGTAGTGCAGCCAACAGTACATGTTTTGTGGAGGGGGCCAGCTCAGTCGAAGGCCGGGAGAGTGCCCTCAGCAATTTGCTGCCCTAAACTTGTGGCGGACCAACCAGCACTTGATCTGACAGCCTCCAGCAGATTGTGTGTCGGTGCCTAAGAAACACGGAAGCAGAAGAGCACGACAGGTGCCCTTGGACACAAGGGGGCGGGGATGGGGAGGCAAGGCCACATCTTTTTTCTGTTTTTCTGTGTGTCTTTGATGTTTGCAGTAGGGACAAGTTATCAATTGCTGTTGCCCTCCCAACCGCCGCCAACCATCCAGTCAAACACATTCACAGCCTCCAGCAAGCCATTGGCGCCAGCGTCAGCCGTGAACTGGTTCTCCATCAAAACTGAACAACTTGATAAATGGGGGTTTCAGATACGAATTAAATCAGCGTATGTCGTGTTAGATTTGCAGGGGTGGGGCCTTGGGCTTCTTCTCGTGAACCACCAAGACCTTAGGGGCCAGTGGTCTGGCCAGGCGGATGTCTGGCCAGGGCAAACTCCTTCCCCCCTTACGTCGGCCAACTCGGGGCAAAAACACGGAACCGGAGGCCTCCCATACGCCGGCTGGCGGAACATGCTCGCAGAGCGAATTACTTGCGCCGTCATTTTCAGGGACAGCGGCGGAGAAACCTGCGTACTCTAGGGGAATTAGGTCACAAACCCTCCCTTCCCCGTACACTGGCTCGGGTGGGCACACACAAAGCAAGCATCGTGCCCCTGCATTTTACAAGCCGACAAGAAGCGGACCGCCATGAGGCAGCAGCCGAGCAACTGCTCAGCCCTACCCTCAATGGCATCGCACCATATACAGGGCCAAAACACATTGAATGGCTTGCCAACGACATCCCCATGCCAGACAACAAGCCCTTGGCTCAGATTGCCTCCGAATTTTTAACTGGCAGACGAAATCGATACTCCGCCCCTCAACTTTTTCACTTGCTGACTGAATGTCGCCCCATCCTTCCATCACGGTTGTTTGACAAGGTTTTTTCTAAGGTCCAGGGGATTCTCTTGAAGGATTACCACCTGCACATACCGCGCCGCATCCCCCTGCAACTTCCATGTTATGATAAGTCCTTTCTTCCCAAGGTTCGCCGTGAAGTCATGAAACGTGTCCATGCTTCTTCCCTTCCTTCTCCCATGCAGTCCTGGCTTAGTCATGCAGTTACAGTGGTACCCAAGCAGACACCTAAGATGGCTTCCATGATTGTTGGCCGTACCAGTACACCTGTAAGATCTGTAGTGACAAATTTCCTTATGGCCCGACCTGGCCTTATGTGTGATCAGACACCAAACTGCATCTTGCTCTTCAATGAACCATCATGTCATATCCAGAGTGCCTTACAGTCTGAATGCCCCCAGGTGACTTGTTCCTGTCCTTTAGCAAGTAGGCTCCCCACCTTTTCTGTCCTGAGCAATCTCATTTGCTCATCAGGGGTGCTGACCAATGGTCTTTGATTCTCCACCCCTCTCTGGTGCCTGTGGTTACCCAAAATGCAAGAAACGCTACACTCCCATCCGATGAGTTTATTGACAGTTCTGTCGAAAAACTGGTAGGCGCACTGAAACCCTTTTCCCATAGTTGTCCCCCGCTTTTCAGCGCTGATTTTTTGCGCTTGGAGGTACAAAAATACCGGCAGTCCTTTACGGCTTCATCTTGTGCTTTGGACAGCGACCGATTCGATACCATCAAAAACCGCCTGCGCGATCTGTGTTTAGTTGCAGCCACTTGGGATAAGCAGCCATGCCGTTTACATGCTGTTTCTGCAATCCACGCGGATTACGCACTCCTTTCCCTCACCGTTTTGTGCCCCTCATTGACACTTATCAGTGTTCAAGTCGAGCCTCAGCAGGCAGGTAAGTTTGTTCTTACCAAAATTCTCTTCTCCGCCCTGGATCATGGTGTTCTCACCTTTGCCAATAAGCAAGGTTTCTGGAAAAAGGCAATGTTGAACCCTGTCGATCTTCGGTGTTTTCTTGACCTCAACAACCATAAATTTTGTGCCCCCTCTGCTTTCCGTTTGCTGAAATGGACGACCAATGAAAGGATGGATGATTGGAAGTGGCGCCTTGCGGTGACTCATAAGCACCACCCCCCTGAGAAAGATTTCCACACTGGTTGGTAGATGCCTCAGTTTACTATTGAGGGAGTTCCACATCGCTTTTCCGATGTGGGGCTCCCCCTCCATGCTTGTTACGAGAGACATGCACAATCTGGTGCGCACCTCAAACCCCTCACGCCTGATCCTGTGGGAGAGGGATATAGACTATGTGTTCTAGGAGTTGGATAAAGATAACATCATAGAGGGAATTAACACAGCGGTCCGTGTTGTCAGAGATTACAGAAAAATCCGTGGTGAGTTCTGGTTCAGCGTTGCAAAGAGGAATTTGAAGAGCCTGGACCACGTTGGGAAGGCATCAGGTCAAGACTTCCGTCTGGTCCCCCTTGAGGACCTTCTGAATTTTGTCCGTTGGGACATGCATTTTAACAACTTGTTTGTTGTGTGGGGTTTCACTATTCGCCAGCAGGAGAAAGGGGTACCCATCGGAGGGTTCCTGAGTGCACAGCTCATGTGCTTGTGTCTCTTAGGCATTGAGTATCAGTTTGTCGAAAATGCAAATCGCCATGATATGCTCTGTCCTGCCCTGCAGAAATGGCCCAAAGACTTTCAGTGCCCAGTCTTGCTGTGTGGAATGTCCCTCTCCTTCCCCTTCACTGCCTTTGTTCCTAGAAACACGAACCTCTTTCACGAATCGGGGATGGACGGGTGGTTCAGCCAAGACCGCCATTTGCTTTTCCGTGCACAGTTTGAATCGTTTTGCCTCCCTTTCTATGCACCAGGCCTCTGGGATAGCCACCTTGAAGGACGTGTTGGTAAGATTATTGACACGTCATTAGCGAAGCAACGGCCTTTCTTGGCGTCCTATTTCAATCTTTTCAACCAATCAAATGCATGACAGCTAAAATTCTGAGGGTACAAGACCACACAAATGAGCCAGCGGTGTTCCTGTCCAGATACATGGATAACAACTACGTTTGCCTGTTTAACGTACCGGAGGACACCCTTGTCGCTGTGCGCGAGTTGATGAAGTGTTTCTTCGCCACTATCTATTGCATTCCCATGAAATGGGAACCTGAAGGGCCATCTGTCACTTGGTGTGAAGGCTCCCTTTCCACTGCAGGTTCACTTGTTTTGAAAGGGGTGCCTCACTCCCCCCGAAGTCCCACGGACATATGTGCTATGTGGACACGTTGGCCTGATCGTTGGTCTCCTAACTGCCCCTTGGTGTTACAAAGCATGCTCCCCTCGCTTGTTAACAAAGCTTTGGTGCTGTGCTCAGCCCCCTTTTTCAGAGTCCTGAATATCCAAGCATTAGTCCAGGGATGTGGCTTTAAGTCATACCCTTGGGCATGGTGGTGGATTACTCTTCATGTCCGTTTGCGTACTTTTGGTCTCATTTCAGAAATTCAGATACACAGAGTCAGGATGTGGTATAACGAAGGTAAGCAAAAAGCACGGAGGTCGTGGGAGGGACCATGTGACATTTGCATTACCTAAACATTGAATTGTGCAAGTTTTTTGATCTAGTTGTAGCGAAAGTTGAACATCAATCACGTTTGTGGTTGCAAGTTATGCTTTTTTGAGCTGTTGAGCTTTTGCTGTGCATGCTTGCATTGTGTTGTATGGTAGTCTCTCAGACTCCAACCCTCCAGGACACCTGCAGTGCGCATGGACAGGTCCAGCTGGACATCCATGCGTTGAAGCGCCTCTTTGGCCAACGCCTCCGAGCTCTCACCTAAGAGGGCATCGAAGTTATTACGAGATATATAGTCAGCCAGTTCATTTTTTATACCCTGTATATGGTGGACAGTCAACCTGAACTGACTGAGATAGGTCCACCATCGTTTTAGTTTTGCTTTTTCAGGAGGGGGACCCTTTTCACAGGCTCTTGGTCACAGAGCCACACAATAGGGTTAGTACCAAGTAGGCGGGACTGGGAAGAGAGCACAAGCATCCCAACCAGGAGTTCCTGGTCGTAGGTACTGTAGTTGGATCGTGCTTGATTCCACTTCCAATTCCAGTGCCCAAGGGGCACTAGACGCCATTCATTGGCAAGGTAGTCATGCTTCAGCGTGCCATCGCGGTTTAGACCTGAAGTATGATATTAGCAGTGAGCCAACTCAGCGGGCCCAAGCTCCTGCCACTGGTATAGGGTACCACCCCCCCTACATCACAGGCATCTGTGACGAGTATTTTCTCACCCTTAGGGCGGGGTACCCCCAGGCGGTTGGTAGAGGAGATTTTCTTCTTCAACTCCTGGAAACAGGCCTCCTCCTTGTCGGTCCACCGCCAAGGGTTGGTCTTCTTTATAAGGTCAGTTAGGGGGGCTGATGAATAAGTAAAGTTATGTATATGGTGCCGGTACAAATTGCAAGCGCCAATAAAACTCCAAACGTCGTGTAGACCCTTCTTGGGGTCGTCACGTATCTGCATGTCTTGCAGGGGTTGCATCTTCGATGCGGCTGGTTTCCACCAGCCATACCCAACGTCGAAACCTAGGTATTCCATCTCCTCACGCATGAACTCACATTTCTCGAGTTTGATGCGGAGATTGTTTTCCTGACAGACAGTGAAAAACTCTTGTAGGAGGAGGATATGATCCTCCTAGGTATTAGTACCCAGGCTCACGTCGTCGATGTGTGCCTCCATTTCAGCCCCGCGGGAAACCAGTTCCTGAACAAGGGGTCTGTGTCTCAGGATATATGGGATTTTGTTCATCAGCTCCTGAAAGAGTGTAGGGGCATTCGCGACACCGAAGGGCATGACCTTCCAGCGGAAGACACGGCCCTTAGGGGTTACAAAGGCGAGCAATTCCTAGGCTGCTCGGGTTAGGTCTACCTGCCAGAATCCACTGCGCTTATCCATCTTGGTCTTGAATCAACACTTGGCGATTCTCTCTAGGGTGTTCTCCATGGTGGGGATACTCCCTGAGTGGTTTTGGGTCTTTTTGTTGACCTCACCATAGTCAACGACCAAGCGCATACCAGTGGAGCCAGGTTTAGCCACAAGGAAACAAGGGCTACAATGGCGGGGATAGTCCCCGTGTTTATATTCCTCAACGAGGCCAGCATCTATATGTTCTTGGATCTTGCGCTCAATCTTGTCGATTTGGTCTTGTGGGGCGGGGTACGCACGCCGTCTTACCACAGACCCTTCAAACTCTGGTTTGAGTTTGAGGTCCATTTGGACCAGTTTTTTGCAAGACAGGGGTGGGGGCCACACTCCAAAAACCTCCTAGTATTTCTTGATGAGCTTACGGAGACGAGGGTCAAGGTTCGTGCTCTCCAGTTTCTCGGAAATCCTCCTTAGCGTGGAGGTTGCTCTTCCATTTTTCCTGTTTCTGGATGCGCCCCATAGTTTCAGGGGGCAACTCATCCTCCCAGTCCTGGCGACCCTGCTCGGCATAGTGAAGGGAGTATACCAGGGGTGTCTCAGGGTCAGGGAGAGTCATCTCCTCATCATCCTCCTTGGACCATACTGGTGTTTTCCAGATCCTCTTGAGGAGGTTCAGGCGGGTCCGTCGCTCGATGCCCTCAGCCTTAGCCCATAGGACCTGTTGAAGGTCCTGCACGTTGTACCAAGAGACGAGCATGTTGTTGGGTGAGGGTTTAGCGCCAGGTACCTGACCTATTGGGCCATCTGTGTCCCGCATTGAAAACACAGCGTGATCATGAGACCCGCCAGGGGTGGACTCACCAAGGTCCACCTCTTCCATAAGCAGCTGCTCTAGGAAGGCGCTGTGTTTCAGGGTCAACGGCTCCGGGTTCACCGGCGGTATTGAGCTGCCGATCTCACTTAGGTGGTCGTCAACATGAGCCAGGTTAGGGTCAGGGTTAGGGTGAGATCCAAGAGGGTAAGGCCTCGGTTTTCGGCCATCAACTCCTTGAGCACTTCCTCGTCAAGGTCACTCACTAGTACGGGGTTCAGAGAGCCATCAACGATGGACAAGAAACTGCTCCATTCAGGGGCAGGCACGGTCTCCAGAGAGTCTTCAGGAACGTAGATTGGGCCGCTGGGGAGTTCAGCTCTTCCCACAGTCATACGGTCCAACAAACGCCTCCAATAGGCGTGTTCCCCTTTGGTACCCAAGTCGGGGGTGTACAGCGCAACTCTCGCTCCTTCAAGGGCGATTTTGGTCAACACCTTAGCGAGTTGGGAGAATGGGGGGTTAGCATAGCACAACCCCATCGATCTCCAGTAGAAGCGATAGGCGTTATTGAGATATCGCGAACAATAAAGTTGCATCATATGCTGCTTGTTACTCGCAAACAATGCCACCTGAACTTCATTCAGGTCTACTTGCAGGGCGGCCACTCCATTTTCCAAGACGGGTCGCACCAACTGATAGTTTTCAGTTCGATAAGACCGGTTCACGTAGCGCAGACCGGATTCTTTTCTCCTGACAGTTCCGGAGGGACAGAGAAAAGGCCACTGCCAAAGTCGCAGTGTAGGGCATAGGGATGTTGCAAGGACAATAGTTTCACGTTGGGCTTACAGCGCAAGACATATGTGCCAATTACAATGTCAAAGGCGTCGGTGTCAAGCACTTTGCGGTGCTGAGTCACCTATTCATCGCCCAAACACACGGTCACATTGGACCCCCCCCCCCCCCCAGGGAATGGATAGCAGCAAAGGACAAGCACACAAGTGACCCACGGAGCTAACCGCAACGCCTCGCTGTATTTTACATAGTGGAGCACCCCAACCAAGAAGGGGACACGTGCATTGATTGGATTTCGCAGTACTGCTGGACTAATGGCTGGAATTGTCTATGGCGGGGACATTCAGTCTATCAGAACCGACCATTGATCCCCCAGGGAATGGATGGTTCTACCATCCCCAACCCTTATGGCCACGGTTTTGGTTTTCCGGATCTTGGCTTGTTGTAGCAATCTGCGGGCCACAATTGAAAGTGTGGCGCCCGTGTCCAAGACCGCCTTGTAAACTTGATCACCTATTTTTACGGTGATCCGGAAAACCAAATCCTCTTCCTCGGAGCCGCCCCCCTATCCCTCTTCAGGGAACTTCACCTCCACACCGGCAACCTGCAGGCACCCGGAGTGCCAATTTAGCTTACGCTTCTTGGCGTTCTCACCCTTGTCGGCACCGCCAGTGCTGGGGGAGGGGGGGGGTGCAATTCTCTTTTCACCCTGCTACTCACCCTTGGGGGCAGGGTTAGGGGGTCCCCTTCCACCAGTGGGAGGGGCTAAGGACCTTCGTCCTCCACCAGGGTTTCCATTACCAGGGGATCCCCCCGGGTTACGGCCTCCCCCATCAGGGTTACCCTTTCCGCCGTTCTTCCGGCGTTCTGCTTCCGCTTTCTTGTGTTTTTCGGATTCACGGCGTTTTAGGTGCATTCATCCTTGTAATGCCGACGCTTGCCACAATATCCGCACGTAATTGTGCAGCGGAAGTGGTCTTGGTGTTTCACCTCTTGACCATCCTTGGGTTTCTGCTTGCGCTGAAGTTGCAGCAAGCATGAGCTTTGCCCATCACAGTCGGGCGCGTGGCAAGGTCCACCTTTGTCGTCCGTAGGGCGATAGTAGAAAAGACTAGGGGCCCCTTTGCCATTGGCGGGGGGGGTCTCTTGCATGTGTTTCAACTGCCCACCGCGGCCCTTTCCCGGGTTAGAGTGGGGTTGAGACGACCTCCCTCTAGGATTCCTCTCAGCAGGGGTCTCCCTTCGCAGATGCTTGCGCAGGTACTTGTCCATGTGAGAGTCGTTCTCCCTCTCCATGGCACGTTCGATCAGAAGATCGATTAGATCATCATAGGAGTGCGTGCGAGCTTTCCTCTCGCACGTCTCCCTGCAGTTCTCCCAAGTCTTGGGAGGAATCTTCCCTACGAGCCAAAGGTGAGGCCCAGTAGGACCATAGGATATGGGGTTCATACGCCCCATGAGCTCTTCTAGCTGCGCCACAAACTCTGGAGTGAAGGCAACTCCTCGATTTCAGTACGGACACTCACGTCCGTCTCATAGACTAGATACATCTGTTCCAGTCTCTTTAGGAAGTCGCCCCAGTTGGAGCTCTTACGGATAGCGGTCTTCACCTGCCGCTGGAGAAATTTCTTTTTGCACGACTTCTTGATGAGCGTGCACTTTGTCTTGATGTCAGCATGTTGCTGACCCGTGAGGAGTAAAAACTCGGAGAACTCCTCGGCCCACTCGGGCAGATTTTTGGGATCGAACTCAGGGAGTTCGATTTGAAGGTTCGCTATGGCGATAGCCTTCATTCCTCTACCAGGTCCACCTGATCCACCTAATCCACCTGAAGGGGGAGAGGGGTGTGTAATGGCCAATGGCGCCAGTGCAGCTAGGCCCTAGCTCTTCATCTCAGCTTCGGGGGTGTCGCCTACACTACAGATAGGCACAGTCCTCACACGGGGGTGGAAAGGGTTGGGACAGATTTTCCATGGGGGAGCTGCGGATGCTTCTGCAGCTCTTCACGTCCCCGGTCAGCAGTTCCACAACAGGGGACATGGTAGAGGGGGGCTTTTGCACGTCAAACAGCCCCAATTTGGTTTTTAGTGCCGCGGACAAGGCACTCAGGTCTGGGTCCTCTTCACTGGCACCCAAGACCCTAGTGAGGAGCTCCACGGTCTCATCGAGACCCAGTTTAGGGGTTACCTCTCGTGGGGGGAAGGCTCGCTCGACACATACAGGTTCGGGCTCCTTCCTCAGTGAAGGCGTGGGCGCCCTAGACTCCCAGTCGTCAAACATCTCGGAGGACTTGATGGAGTCAGTGTCAGCAACGTAAGGTGACTTCCACTCTGGATCCCACGTTTTGATCATGTCAACTACGTCTTTGCCTCGCCACTCCTTCACCTTCGTCCTTGCCAATTTTTTGTTTGCAGAATCAGGACGAGTAGCGGAGGGAGTGAGAGAAGGGGTGGAACGGGCCACCACGGATGCTAAGGCGGCCACCAAAGGGTCCCTGCTCCCCAGCCTTTCGAGGTTCTCCACCGTTAAGGCAGAACCCTCAAGGGCTGTAGGGATGTCAGGGGATATATATCTTTTCGCCCCTCTTGGTTCTGTATGTTCTCCTAGAGGACCACAATCACGGGGAATCCCACTTGTAGATGATGGTCCAATCCTCACATCGCCAGCCCTTGGTCTGGTGGTGATTGGTTTAGTTTTGGCACTGAAGGTGACAGACATTTCAGAATCCTAGATACAAGTGTTCTTCGTTCTTCTTCGTGTTGTGTTTTAGTCTTCTAAGGAGCTGCCTCTGCTACCAGAAAAGGTTTCTGGCTTACCCAATGCTGTGCTTGTTCCTTGTTTTTGATAGAGAAAACCTTGATGCTTTTCCCCAATACAAAATGAAGTCCACAAGAAAATAGAGTAGGGCAATCCAAGTACCAGATCGAAATGAAATCAGGATGAAGTCCTTCCAAATCAAAACATCAGTAACAAAGAGGGGCTGCGCAATGAACAATGCAGGTCTAAATACAAAGCTTGGGTCATGTATAAACAAAACAATTGATTTTATAGGGAAAACTGGCATAAATCCGGCCTCAAAGATAGTCCCAAGCACTTCATGTGCACAGTTTGACATGCAATGGAGTTTGTCGGGAATCAAGGGCATGGGTGTTGGGCCAGACACAGGATATGGCTTGGCCAGCTTGGCCAAGCAACTGAATTCAGAATCCGTTAAAAAGTAGCACCACAATAAGTAGGTGAAACAATTGAGTATAGGGGTCCTGAGGTGGGAGACCACTAGGCTTAACCTACAAGGCCCAAGGCATGAAGTGCCTAATTTATTTCGGTATAACCTCCAGTGTGAGTGGTAGGGCCGAACTTCATGGGGGGGCTAGGGTTATAACCCTAGTTACTTTGAAAAGTGTACTTTAAGGTTCAAAAGAGTGATAAAAATGATTAAGTGTTAGTCTTCATTACTTCCCAAAGAATAGGGGGGGCTTGGCCTGGATTAAGTACCCCACAAAAGACATGGTAGTGACTTTTTCTTACTTAACAAGTGGCTGGGTTCATTCTCTGATGCCTCCACGCCTGACTACTTGACACTAGACTACCCAGCGATTACAGTTGGGACACCACCGCCGGTTTAGCTGCTGACCCCACAACCCTTGCCGCCTTGCCGCCTTCTGTGAGGCCGAGCTGATCCATGCCCTTTGGGCTGTGTTGGGGACTTTGGAGTACTTGACCCTGATTTGCTGGCAAAGTACGCGTGTGTGCAGTTTGGTGAGCCTTTGTGGTTCAAGGTAGGTGCCCGGATCTTCTATGAGGGCGGTCTGGACGGTGGTGCTGATGGCAGCATGTGTTCGCTACCGGATGCGTCCCCTGTCATGAAGGGTATCTCCGTCATTCAATAAGTGTGACCCTCCCTCTCATCCTGTCCCTTGCATGCCTGTTCTCTCTCCCTCTCCCTCTCCCTCTCCCTCCCTCCCTCCCTCCCTCTCTCGCTCGCTCGCTTGCTCTCTCTCTCTCTCTCTCTTTCTGTCAAGTGCATGAGTGGTCAAATTGTTGGTGACTGCATTTGCCACGGGTACTTGGTGCCATGTATAGTGCCTCAACTTGACTGCAGATCGGAGGTTTCCATGAGGGTTCCAGTCTAGGAAAGATCCAAGGTGGCAGGACCATTGAACTCAGATGGTATTGCACAGCACCACTTTTCGGCTTTTTTTCCCCCTCATGGGCTGAACGTGGCGTATCTGTTTTGTTTGTAGTTGTGTTGGGGACTTCGTGCCGCCTGTACATGTGTTAAGTTTGTGATGTGACAGTACACGTATGGCAGAGTGCGCTGGGGCATGGGGCATGATATTGCATGTTCCCCCGGACACTGCGCCACATTTTACTGTACTGTTGCGTAGCGGTATGGAACTACAGCGAGTTCACCACATACAAGGCATTGCAGGTACCACCTGGTGGGGTGCTAAACGTGCGAGTGGGTTCATTCGGGGGGGCTCTTTCCCCCTGCCATGCATCATGTGGCTTCTGATGGTGGCCTAGGCATCACTACTTGAGGCATACTTGGATGAGGGGGACTAGCATCAAACACCATGGTTGGTTGCCGAATGTGTGGGCTGTGCACCTAGAGTGGGCCCCATACAATGTGTACTGTGCACAGTGTGCTTTGTTGTGGTGGGCAATCCATTGATGAACCCTGACTTCGGTCAGGATGGGATGTCCCCAACATTTCTCAGTGAGCAAGGTGCTTGGGAGGCTGCATTTTGCCACTGTCCTCGGTGCACGCAAGAGAGCGCTGCGTAGCATTGTTGGAGCGACCCCTTCTCCTCTCAGTGATTGATGTATGTCTGTTAGTCCCCAGGATTACAGCCCGAACTGCTTTGTGCGCTGCAGGTGCGGCCATACATCTGGCCACATCATGGGACCACTCACGTTGACACAAAATGTTGTATGTCGGGCATGTGGTTCAGTGGGCATGCCTATGTCAGAGTGCTCAAGTTGAGGACGGGGGGGGGGCAAGGGGGGGATGGCAGAAGCAAAACAGAAATGCAGTCAAGGTCCACATTCAACATCTGCTCCACAGCAAAATCTGCAATCGACAAGTGCTTCAGTTGGACAGCCTTGAACAGCACCAGTTGCCACAGAGGGTCGGGGCGGGGCAGTCACTATCTGCAAGGCCAAAGGACTGCTGAACCGCAATGGACGCCAGAACAACAGGCCGCAGACCTCGTGCAATGACCACAGCTGCATGACCACAATCTGCTGCACATTGCACCTCCAGGGCTTTTTTCCATGTCTTGTGAGTGGCAGTTGGTGCCCTCGACAGGAAAGCCTCCGTATGTCACAGAGGGCTGCGCTGCAGTGGTGCATGGGGACCACTTGTATGTATTCGGGGGCTACAGTGAGGGCGAGGGTGACGAGGAGGATGATAATGAGGAAGCCGAGGGTACCAGTGACGAGGCGGAGGACAGTGAAGAGGTATTTGATATTGTTGGTGCTGGCCCCCACGAAGTGTGTGCTGTTGGGATGGTGCTGTCCGGGTGTCAAGGGATGCATTCCATTGAGCGATGCTGCAGGCCAACGTACCACATATGCAGGGTTTTTCGCCCATTCATACACGAAAAAGTACGAAAAAGTATGAATAAGTGCGAATCAGAGGAGAACCGGGAATTACGAATAGGTACGAAAATGTACGAATATGTACGAATAGTGGGAATGATGGATATGGCGATTTTGCCGATTTGAACTGCCGACTCATTGGGGTTTTGTGGGGTGGTCATTGGGTCATTCAAAACGTGGAGGCTCCATGGTCTTCTGTGTCAGATTTGCTGGGCATGGCACCCAGCCCTGATGATGATGATGACATGAAACAGAGGAAAGAAAAGGTCAATGCACTGTTGGGCTCAGAGTGGCACAGGTATACACAGTTAGAGAGACACGGGGTTCACAGTCATCATGATATTGATACGTTCTGGCGAGCCTGTGGCTCCTTGATATATGATGCAGTTGCACCATACATATGGTTTCCAACGACTGCTGCACTTGTGGAGCGTTCCTTCAGCTTGGCAGGACTCATTGATGCCAAAAATACGCAAAAGATGAGCCCTGCTTTCAGGGCCACTGCTGTGGCAATGTTTTGTAACGGTGATGTCGAGGAAAGGTTCACCATAGAATAGACGCAAGCACTTGCAGTTGTGAATTACCAAACCGGTGCCAGACCATGCCTGTGTGCCGTTGAGTGTTGTGTTTGTGTTTGTGTGCCAAGGAACAATTTTGGGTGCGGAAGGTCACCTGGACTAGGCTTTTTTTTTCATACGAAAATGTACGGATATGTACGAAAATGTACGAACATGTACGAATGACATTTTTTCTCAAAAGTACGAATTAGTGAAAAACCCTGATATATGCAGCCGGTTGTTCAATTTATGGGCCAAGTGGCAGACAAAAAGGTGGCATATCTTCCAGGACCCCCTGCAGCCTTCTGGATTTATTTTGACTGCAGATGGCTGCAGCACATGGTACCCTCACCGCCCCTTGCCCCCCCCCCCCCCCCTTGTCCTTCCCCGGGATGTGGGGGGGACCGTCACTTGTTCCACCCCACAATTCTGTTGCGGGTCACTGTGTTGTCTTGAGGGTCCGTGTGTTGTGAGGCACTGCCACTTGTATCCCCTGTATTTTGGCAGGACATTTTGAATCACTTTCTCTGAAATGGACCCTGATAGCCATCTTTACCCATGGGACGAGTGTGATATTCATCTGCTCCACAAGGGCACCTGCTCTGGCGCAGGTCATTGGCTTTGTTATTTCATTTACTGCTGCAATTTCTGTTCCCCATAGTGTGTGTGTACGGTGGTAGTACGTGGGTCGGGGGGGGGGGGGGGCGTCACTTGGGAACCGTCCCCAGCCCCGCATGCCCAACATGTCCGACATCCCCCAGCCGTTGCCAGATTGTGCTCCGCAGGACCCCTTCGGACCCGCTTTCAATGCGATGAAGTATTCGCACGAAAAGCGCATCCCTCATTCAGTTGCCCTTTTGTGCGTTTTGTACCCACGCCTTTGCTCCGTCCATGTCTCACTTTTTCCTGCGCGCCATGGAGTATCTTTTGGGGGGGTGGGGGTTGAACTGTGGCTCCTTGGGGGTTTGAGGGGCGTGTCGCTCGCAACCGACCATTTGTCAGCACCGGTGGTGGAAGAAGGGATTCCACAAGCGTAGGCATGAGGGTTGAGAGCTATAGATGGGACGTGTGTGTCGGCAGCATGTCCACCACTGCTTTTTTGAGGGTTGGAGAAGCATTGGGAGACTCTTGCACAAGAGTTCAAGCACGCCAAGCCTTTGTATTAGTGACGAGAAAGCACCTTGCCGCATGCATGTATGCCATGACATCGAAGCTGTTATGCGAAGCCAGTCTGCAAGTATCGCAACGGCATGGCAGCTGCAGCTCAATCTACGGCCATGAGCCTTCCATTTACACAGAAAGTTGCAGACAACACTGCTCATGTAGAGTCCTAGATGCTTCCCGAGTGCTTGACGTGCTACACCCCCGGGCCTAGACTTTTTTTTTTGATGGTTGAAGAAGGTAGAAGGGAGTCCATTTGCCTTGGGATTGATAGTAGTACTTGGCACCTTTGTCTCTCTTTGTACTTGGTACCAGTGTCCCCAACCAGCAAAACCAATGGCACACACTCAGCGCAAGGCAATGCCACAAGATGTTTCTGTGGTGCATCCTTCGGGGGCCCCAACTGTTAAATCGGTACCGATTGCACGTGGAGGCCCCAAAACTAATGAATGGGGTTGCCCTTGCAGGAGATTGGCAGCCGTCTACGCTTGACCCATCGGACGGCGGCCCAGAATATGTGCTATCCACAAGGAGCCAAAATCTTACACCGGTCCCTACCCACAAGGGCCATAGGCCTGCTCATGAGACAGAGCATCCAAATGTATTGCGGGCACTGCGCCTCACTCAAAGGGTAAGACTGGAGGGTATTCGTCCACCAGCCAAAGTCCCATGGTTTGGAACAATTGGAATGAACTCTTTGCATGGGCAGCCCCTCACTGCCCACAAAACAACCCGAACAAACACGCACGC
>OZ038385.1:51382844-51678147 GCA_964036045.1 Eutreptiella sp. 'Long Island Sound 2002'
CCCAAGTGGCACTGCGAGGAGCCCCGGATACACTTTGCGCCAAACCTTTTTGATCAAGGTCCTTCGTGGTGTGTAGCACGTGTTGGATTGGTATTTGGGTCCGCGAGGTTATAAAATGCAATTGTTTCGTGCGTCGGAGGTTTGATATTTGGCGCTTTTTTCAAGTTGCGCGGTCGCGTATTTTGGGCGGCATTTGGACATGTCGTTGAGTTAGGGCTCGAAAAGTAGCTCATCACGATCGTTGGGAGATGTAGAAGAGACTGACCGGGGGGTGATATTTGGGAGCTCCAAACATTCGGCGCAAAAATTAGACCAAAAGGTACTTTTTTCGCGCCGCTGTGAGCGACCGTTTTGAGAATTTTTGCAGTGGCTGTTCAACAAAGCATTACTGTGGTTAGGTATGAGTTCATCACGAACCAAAGCGGGTACGGTTGTGTACAGCGGACCCATAGACCTCAGAATGGGTGGTGGTTTGCTTCGTCAAGTGCTATAATTAAGGTATTTTGTAAGTTGGAGGTTTTGCACGTGTGTTGGTAGCAGTCACCTACCAAAAATCATGGGACTGGGAATGAACGACGGTCCAACAAACCAATGGTTCCGTTAGGCACGAAACGAAAACCAATAGAAGCAGTGGACTCATGGCTTCAACAATTGTTATAGTAGAGAAGAAAGGGGCGCTTGCTGTTCTTGTAAGAAAATCAGTTCAGGCTCAATTTTTGTAGCTATCCATTTTGAACGAAACCGTGCCAATTAAACGTACACCTTTCTACAAGCAGCAACGTTCTATCCTCGAGCCTCAAGCAGTGGAACAAACATGATCTATGTCTTGCTCCGACATGCATTGCAGGTGAGTTTTGTTCTTTGCGTGCTTTGGGAGAAGAAACACCCAACTTTTTTGCGTCGGTAGTGTCAAGTTTGCATCGAAAACTGCATCGGTTACTTTGGAGACTTCATGCGTTTCTAGGCTTGGGAAGGAGGAGCATAGCGAGTCCTTCCCAAGCCTAGCCACAAGCCTAATGCCACGGATTCCTTTATGTTGTCTTTTTTTTTAAATGTTTTTCCGATTGTATTTGCTGTTTATTTGGAAAATAGGTAAAGTTTCGCTGCAATATATATTATGTTTCCATAGTTTGTATTGTGTTAATGATAGATCGCACAAACACAGAAACTATTTTTTTTAGCAGGTGTAGTAGCAGGTGGTGATGTTGGTTGCTCCCTTGTTTTCGTCATTTTATTTTTGGATTCTGAAAAAGAATATAATGTGTACAAAAATCAATATGTGGACGAAAAATATGATCTAACACAATCTGCATCACAATGAACAGTTGCTGTCCATTTTGATGATTATTGTTAGTGAAACAGTATGATATGATTTAATTAAAGTATATCGATGGTGCTTCTAATGAAGACGCCAAGGGTACACTTGTATCGATGGCTTTGGCATGTTACATGGAAAGGACTAACACTAAGTACCACTACCCCGCCGGGTCTTGTCGCGGGTGGGTGGGCCGGGCGTCCTCCAGCGCTTGTTGCTCCTCTAATGAGGATGCCGGAGACTGGTACCCACAGTGCCCCCCAGTGCATTTGTATCCGCATTGGTTATCTGTTGGTTCTTGTTCCCTTCACTAAGTGTGTGTGTGTGTGTGTGTGTGTGTGTGTGTGTGTGTGTGTGTGTGTGTGTGTGTGTGTGTGTGTGTGTGTGTGTGTGTGTGTGTGTGTGTGTGTGTGTGTGTGTGTGTGTGTGTGTGTGTGTGTGTGTGTGTGTGTGTGTGTGTGTGTGTGTGTGTGTGTGTGTGTGTGTGTGGTGTGTGTGTGTGTGTGTGTGTGTGTGTGTGTGTGTGTGTGTGTGTGTGTGTGTGTGTGTGTGTGTGTGTGTGTGTGTGTGTGTGTGTGTGTGTGTGGGTGTGTGTGTGTGTGTGTGTGTGTGTGTGTGCGCGCGCGTGCCTATCCGTTACGCTGCAGAAAGGCACCTATTGGCGTGGAATAGGCTTTGTTTTGTTTGACTGTCCAACCGACGAGAATGGAGCACTCGGCGCCTTTGTAAGTGCTTGCTTGTCGCGTCCTATGTGTGTGTGTGTGTGTGTGTGTGTGTGTGTTAGTTCCTGTTGTTCTCTTGTGTGCGTGCGAGTGTGATTCCATGTGCAGCACCATTCCTCTTTCAGTTCAGTTTAGTTTAGTTCAGTCTGAGCACCAACATTCTTGCTCCTCTAAAGAGGATGCCGGAGACTGGTACCCACAATGCCCCCCAGTGCATTTGTATCCGCATTGGTTATCTGTTGGTTCTTGTTCCCTTCACTAAGTGTGTGTGTGTGTGTGTGTTTGTGCGTGCGTGTGTGCGTGCGTGCGTGCGTGCGTGCGTGGGTGCGTGGGTGTGTGTGTGTGTGTGTGTGTGTGTGTGTTGTGTGTGTGTGTGTGTGTGTGTGTGTGTGTGTGTGTGTGTGTGTGTGTGTGTGTGTGTGTGTGTGTGTGTGTGTGTGTGTGTGTGTGTGTGTGTGCGTGCACCAACAATGGTGCATTTGCCTAATACCGACCTGTGCTTGTGCCTTTCCTACCTCCGAACCCCCTGTCACACACTGCCCCTTCCCCCATTCCACATGGAACGTGGTATTGTCTCCACGAAGCCTCGGTGGCACTGAAGCAGGGCAGGGGTAGGGGGCAGGGGCCGGGCTTAACCAAATCAACCGGGTCTGGCTTGTTGTAGTAGTCATGCTGGTTCTTTGCTGCAGGCCTCTGGCTCAGCGCGGTTGCCAGAGGCTCGGGCGATAAGTTGATCATGGCTTTAGGATGTTGCTCGCTGCGTCTTGTGCTGCAAAAAGGCGCCTATTGGCGTCGAACATGCTTCTTGTTTGACGATCCAACTAATGAGGAATCTTGCATTCTGAGCAATGTTGTGCTCGCTTGTTTGCAATCGTGTGTGCACTGCTCTTGACAGCGCTACGCTGAGTGTTGAACAGTTGACCTGGGCACAACTACCAGGTCTCCAACCCCACCGTACTTGTACTTGTATTTAACCCCCTCATCATGTCTAACGGTGCCACACCAAGACGGCATTCTAGGAGTGGTTGGATGCAGGGTTCCTCCCTGTTCAAATGGCAGCACAAGCCGCTTTGCCCAAATCCGAGTTTGAAGAATACCTCCGGGAACTCCAGGAACTAGAATCCGACTCCAACGGCTCCTCCTCTGGTTCTCCATCATCGGGCTCCATAGCTGCACGTGCCCCGGGTCGTACCGTGTATGCCCCGGATATATGTCGTGCCTGCCACAAAAGTGGACACAATGCTCGTAACTGCCCTCACAAAAAGTAGTCGTCTTCGTCTACTGGATCATCTGGATCATCTGGTTCTTCGGGCACTAGGGTCGTAAGTCGAAATCCTCCACCTGAGCCCTGCTAGAGCTGTAAGGAAATGCACTGGAGCCACGATTGCCCGATAGGGATCGCCCGACGTGAGGCTGGCCAGTGTGTCCTGTGCGGGTCACCAGACCACTGGCTCCGAGGATGCGACATGTATGATCCTGTTGTGCATACCCCCCGAAATCCACGTGCAGCTGCACCATCACCATCGGGTTCCCGCACAACCTACTTCGACACGACAGGAGGACGACGCCGTGAGCTTTGGTGCTTACGCTGCGGGGTATCAGATCATTCCACAGTTGACTGCACACAGCCGACCCCTGCTGTGATCATGCCTGAAACCGACACCGACAAAAATCGTACGGTAAACTTCTGTGCGTATTGTGGGTATATGGGACATTCACATGAACAATGCATGCGCCGAGGGGTCTCACGACAAAACACTACAAACATCAGAAGTTGCTGTCAGCAATCAAGAAATCTCTCTCCAAGGTAGATGCCATGCAAAATTCTATCGACTGCCTGGACACACAGATCGCAGCACTCATCCAATGGCAGACGGAAGTCGTGCATCTAGCGGTACACAAAATAAACCAGACCACGGAGTCCATACAATGGATGCGACCCAAAGTGGAGGATCCACCTCAATGGAAGCCTGTAGCACACAAAGCGATTGACACATGTCACCAATCCAAGAGAGGGCCTCAGAATGTACCAGAGGGGGATACCCATATGTCACGAGCCGCAGTGTCAGGGAAACATGCTAGAGATGATTCTCCTGACAGCGAAGAACCCAACCCTACCGCCACGGCCAAGCGCCACCACGCCTCACGAGAATGCACCCCGACTCCACCATTGCGACGGGTAGAACCACCTACTACACCAGGGGCCACCGCATTCGCAGAAGCTGCTTTCACAGTGTGTTCAAGTGTCCCTGAGGGTACAACAGATTTCCGGAGAAAGCTCCCACCAAGCGAGGCTAGCAACTGGAGTCCTCACGCAGTGAAACTGCTGCTGGCACAATGGGGTGCATTAGAGATGACACGGGTGGAAGGATGGGTACGGCAACACTGTGGTTCGGAGATGAACGCAAGTGTACGCGGCTTGAAAAAATGAGCCCTACATCTCCTGATTTCAAGGCAGGTTTGTATGCAATCTTGAGTGGCGCACGTATGCCACAACGGGCATTTGGCGCAGCTCCACCAGTACGGACCTGACATGACGAGATACCAAGCTACCGTGAGTATCCTGCAGACCCACAGGCAAGCCACTCCGATAGTCCTTCACCTCCCCCACATATTCTGTGCCGGGTGACATCCACGCAGGACTCCCACCATGACAGTTTAGTTCGGGACACACACGATCGTGTTATCGATCCAATGGTGTGTGTACGGTACGTTCAAGAAAAGCAAGGACTAGCCGCCCATATCCTCCGCCAAACCACTGCTGCAATGAACCTCATCAGTGAGTTTGCATACCGCCCCCTCCTGTACGGTCATGGTTCCACATCTCAACAAAACATACTACATCGCTTCTCTACCCTCACCAATGTCACCAGCCAGGCAGATGAGTCCCTCTTGTGTCAAATGCCAAGCACCATCCCCACCGTACCCATAGATTTTGACCCGGTAGAGCACAACACTCAGTTTCAGTCAGCACCACTCTACGCGCAATGCCGAGTCATCCACACCATCGGTGGGACGTGTATGTAGAAACACACTGTGGGGCTGGTTACAACCATGCATCACCATCTTTCTCTGGACGGTCGTGATACCCCCAGCAACCCCAATGCTAGCCCCTACGTTGTTTTCCAATGGGCCGACATTTTCACATTGCCCAAGAATTTAGCCTAGAGTACCTCCTGCCGTTCCACCTTACTGCCCTTTGGTGTTGGGTTCCTTCATGTGAAGTTTCCGCGCGAAGTCCTCCGTCCCTTGGACCCATCCATATGTGCACTCTACCGGTAGGGAATACCACATTCTGTCTCTTTGCACCCTCCCACGTGTACTTCAGCCTGGATGCCCTCCACTGTAGACGCCTACACGGTTTCTTGGATGTTGTAGGTACATCACACAAGCCTGTCCCACGGGTCCATCGGGCTGTTAGCATCTGCTTTGCTCTGGCTATCCACATGCAGATGGCTCTGCACGCCAAAAACATCGGGCGGTGGCTGAGATCATGCAAGAGCAAAACACATACCTTCCATTTACCACTCACAAAGCCTTGCGCGAAGTGGGTCGCATCAGCTTTGTACACAGCTGGCGTGTTTCCGTCACCCCTCGTCACTTTTTGATTCATGCTATATATCACGTGCACTTGGCACTTCTGTATGTTGGCGTCACCCACCTCGCTCCGGCGCAGCGGTCAAGAAAACACATGACTGATGCAGTAGTTGGCGTGGATGGAGCGACACAGCACCAGCACATGCTCACGAGTGAACCTGCGGGTTGGGGGATAGCGCTTCCGGAATATGTTGATTCGCTGTGGTGGTCGGGAATTAGAGAACGATTGGTGGTGCCACCTCCGTCACTAGGTCGTAAACGACGTTCCTCCAGGTATTCTGCAAGGGTCACAACCACGAGCTAACCAGTGGATGCACCAGAAAGTTCTCCGGCTTCTCCGGGAGATCAAATACGCTGAATTAGACCAGGATTACCCTAGGATAGCGGCGATGCGCGGGGAAATTACATCTCTATCTCAGTCCCTTGATATTCCACTGGCCTTCGGTGCATCAGTTGTGCTGCCCAACATTACCCCGGGACGAAAGTCTGTTATTTACCACCAGCTGTATCGGGTTTTGCGCTCTTCCCCTTTGAAAGCCTGGGAACGACAAGCAGTCACGCGCTCCATCAGAGTATTGCGCTTGGCACCGCACACAGTGCAGACCGTGTTCAGCAAGCACGCCACGAAACGAGACTGGTCTGGTACCTGACCAAAGTGCACCTGCACAGCCCACGTGGAAATTGCACGCCACCACGGCACACTTATCGACATTGATCGCCACGTTGCATTGGTTCCAGTGACTATCACAGACGATAACGATAGGGTGCTGCGCCGGCGAGATCCACTACCAGTACCCAGACGGTTTGCCACGGAACAAGCGGTGAAAGGGATAAAAGCCTTTGCCTGGCAGGTCAAAGGCACCTCTCCTCCAGACAGCGCAATACCCCGTGAAACCTTTCCAAAAACCGGTGCCCTGCTGACCCGAGTTAAACGGATAGCCCACAAATTGCCTCAGGACTTCACGGTACGGATCGTTGACAAGGGTGCAGGATAGATGTGGGGGTTTTGCAACAAGTAGATATGGGACTGCATTAAAGAGTTTCTGGTTGCTGGAGGGTATCTAGCTGACAGCCAGTCCTCGACAGAATACATGCGTGAGGTGAGTGAGTTGGTTACAAAACTGGGGTGGCCCACAACTTAGAAGGCCAAACTCTGCCGCCTATACGTGATAGGAAAAGCAACAAGCCTGTGGGCCGGTAAAGGCTGGCTGTGGAGGCCAATCGCAACGTCACCCCAACCCATCGTGCAGAAACCCAAACCCCGTGTGGCAGCTCGTGCATTTACCAGACTCCTCCAATACTTGGTGGACGAAATTTCGATGAGTTTTTTCCGTTTGTCTGTCACTGATATGTCGAATTGGTTCCACTGGGTGTGAGAACAAGGGTTCACGGCTATTGCAAAACTCGACTGTAACGAGCAATTCAACAATATCCCTCCTTCTACTGTCAACTCACATCTTGCTGCCAACGACGCATGGCTTACACACAGGAAACGGTGGCGGGCTAAAGAGCTGGTTTGGAGCATCCACCACATGCATGCGCGCCTCGATAGGGCAGGGAAAGCCCCCGCCCAGGGTTTCAGGTTTCTCAACCACGACGATATGGTCTGTATTGTCTCCCATGAACTTGTGGTAAATAGTGGTTGTTTCAGTGTGGGGAAACTATGGGTGAGAACAAATTGTATCCCCATGGGGGGACTATTTTCGGCGCAAGGCGCTGACTAACACTCTGTGTGGGGTTCCTACACTTAGAGGTCTCGGTTCTACCGCTTAGGCCGCCTGGAAGTTTCCGGTGTGGCATATCCCAGAGGGCCGGATCACCCTATGCTAGTTCCGTGACAATATTTTGGTCCTTGTCGACAGTCCTCCACGGCACAGAGCACGTGTGATGCAGAGAGTACGAGAGGTGCTTATGGCAGCGTGGGACCTGCAGGTCGAATGCGACTGCATATCAACTGTCCCCCATTGCACGGGTGCCTGCTGCTATCAAGTCCCAAAGGCTGTAGGGGTCGTGATGGTGTTGGGAGGGGGAACTTATGCTACAGCCTTTGCTAAACCTGCTGCCCTTACCAACACTTGGGAGTTGAGATTGGGAGCACCCCTGAAAACGCCGGCCCTTGCGCATAAGGAGTATCTCCCGGCAATTTTCACCAGAGTGCTGAAAAACACGGCATGCTGGTCCAAAACATGGGTTTCCCAAATTCTCAATGCAACGTCTTGGATGCACGTGGCCCTCCTGTCGGGGTTTACAAGAAGTGTGGTAATGCGGAGCTTGCTAGTGCAGTCGCTAGGGTATACTCATGCACAGCACATGCAGCAGAGGCCACCACAAAAGTACTGCACCACCTGTCCTACCATATGCCACCTCGACGTTGTGTGGTTGTTGCTCGAGTAGCAGCATGGCTAGAGGAACATGCATTTTGGGTTGGGGAATTGTATAGTTCTTGGAGACTGCCGGACCACCTGACCGTGGGAGGGATTTGTGGGGCCTCGTCTAATGATTTTGAGTCCCTGGGCGTCCTACTAGACCAGTGCCAAGAGGCTTCTTGCGTATGCCAACACACCTGGCAGCGCAATGTGTGTGTGTAGTGCATGAACAATGGTGCATTTGCCTAATACCGACCTGTGCCTGTGCCTTTCCTACCTCGGAACCCCCTGTCACACACTGCCCCTTCCCGCATCCCACATGGAACCTGGTATTGTCTCCACGAAGCCTCGGTGGAACTCAAGCGGGGCAGGGGGCAGGGGGCAGGGGCCTGGCTTAACCAAATCAACCGGGTCTGGCTTGTTGTAGTAGTCATGCTTGTTCTTTGCTGCAGGCCTCTGGCTCCGCGCGGCTGCCAGAGGCTCGGGCGACAAGTTGATCATGGCTTTAGGATGTTGCTCGCTGCGTCTTGTACTGCAAAAAGGCGCCGATTGGCGTCGAACATGCTTCTTGTTTGACGATCCAACTCACGAGGAATCTGGCATTTTGAGCAGTGTTGTGCTCGCTTATTTGCAATTGTGTGTGTGTGTGTGTGTGTGTGTGTGTGTGTGTGTGTGTGTGTGTGTGTGTGTGTGTGTGTGTGTGTGTGTGTGTGTGTGTGTGTGTGTGTGTGTGTGTGTGTGTGTGTGTGTGTGTGTGTGTGTGTGTGTGTGTGTGTGTGTGTGGGACTACCCTTTCATGTTGCCGGGACTGTGGTTGTTCCAAACCTTTCCACAAGACAAAAAACAGCTATCACAAACCACCTGAGAAACATACTGCATGACAGCACCCTGAAAGCCTAAGAGCGCCAAGCACTCCGACACACCGTGCGCATTGTCCGGTCTAACTCTCACACAGTACGATCCGTGTTCCAATCCAAATCCATGGCCCAGTCCAGACTAATGAAAAAGCCCCCCTCCGGCTGCACCGAATTCTGTAAACAAGCAGCACAGTATGGGGATGTCATTGACGTTGACGGGCATGTTGCACTGGTACCGGTAGCACTGAATGTGGGGGGCCCAACGACCCGGTGCCAGTCCCGGGGCACGAGGCACATGAAAAGGCCATCTCTGGTATAAATTCCTTCTGTACCCACCTCAATGCTCATGTACCCCCTCTGGACATCCTGTTACCCTACTCCCTGTTCCCGGAAACCGGAACACTGCTGCGTCAGCTCCGACGCCTCTCAAGATTTTTGGCTTCCTTCCAATATATAAGAATCGTTGACAACGGGTCCGGGGAACTGTTGGGTTTCTGCTCTGCCTTGGTCTTGGAAAAAGTGACTGAATTCATGATCAATGAAAAATTCGACCACACAGGGTGGACCCAGAATGAATGGGCACATGCCATCGGAGATGCAATCTCAGGTATGGAGGTGGAACGCAACAAGCAGGGGAAACTGTGCATCTTGTATGTGCTAGCTAAAGCAAAGTCACGGCGCACTCAAAAATGGGTTTTCAGAGGAATATCTGCCTCCCTTGCCCCCAGTTACGTCAGGGCGCACGAGCCTTCACTTGTAAGCGTCGAATGTTGCACACCGAAATCACACACAACTTCCATTACACAGACATCCAGCCAGTAGCAGGATGGCTGTGTTTTGTAACACGCAAAGGGGCACGCGCAATCACAGAAGTGGATTGCAAAAAGCAGTTTGACAACATACACCCCAGAGACGTGACACGGGCCTTCATCAAAGCAACAAAGTGGCTAACCAAAAAGCGACGCTGGCGCCAGCAAGAGTTGCACTGGTCAATCCACAGAGACACCCCAAAGATGGAAAGAGCAGGCGCGGTGACCAGCGACAAATTTTGGGTCCTGCAGCATGACCGCCTTGCAAAAATGCTGAAATTTGAACTCCTTCACAACAACGTACTGCAGGCGGTGGGGAAATTGTGGAGCTGAAAAATCAGTATCCCCATGCGGGGCCCTTTCTCTGCACAAAGTGCAAATCTGCACACACTCTGGGGGTGAAGAAAAATGGGAAAAGGTTGAGAGACTAGGGATCACTCAACCTGTCAGAAGACGGGTATGTCTTCTGGACCAGGGGCACCATGTGGTTCAGCCTCGCACAGTTGAGAGACAATGTCCTCCTGGCTACTAACATACCCCCCAGCACGCGCACAACCCCGGTTCAGGAGGTCTGTGACCTGCTGTCAAAAATCTGGAAACTAGAGGTGCTCTGTGACTGCGTTGATGCAAGGGCAGTGTCCTGCGTGGGGAACTGCCTGCAGCAGAGCCGCCGCACCCTAGGAATACACATGAATGTGGGGGGCGGATAGAGCTGCACTGTAACACACCCCTCTGCACTCACAGACACCTGGGACCTGCGGTATTGAGCCCCCCTCATCAGCCCCACACGTGCACCCAAAGAGTATCTGCCATGCATACTTATTAGCAGCCTTACTGGTACCCTCCCCTGGCAAGAAACGTGGGCGGCCCAAATCCTGTCTGCCTTGTCATGGGCCCAGCTGGCAATGCTTTCCGGGTACAAGCGAATGACCACAATGCGTGCGCTGCACAAAGCAGTGCGCCGTGTGCATGCCGCCTCCCCATGGTGGTCGGGAAATACTATACGCGCCGTGTACAGCGTCGGCCACGACCTCCCCTGCCCCCAAAGTGCAGCCACAACAAAGCTGGTGCACTGGCTCACAAACAACGCTGTTTGGAACGGAAGCCGATACACTAACAGGGAGATCCCCACAGAATTTCAGCCGGAAGGCTACACCCCCACCTGGTGCGAAGACATTGGATTGCTGCGCACCATTGCTGCAATCCCTTGACCCCCCTTCCAACCCCCTCCGTTTTCTTGTGTGTGTGGCGGGGTGGTTGCACCCAGCACACGATAAATCTAGGCTATGGCATAGGCAGTTCACGAGCTCCTCCGCGGGCAGTTTTTGTGGTCTGGGGAAGGGAGAGGTTCATTTGCCTTGCCCCGCATTGAACATGCTTCCATCCCTGTCCTCTTCACTAGACCAAAAGACGTCTAGGACAGGTCTGCTGTTCTTGACGAGTTTTCTTTCCACCGCTTTTCTTGCTTTGTTCTTGTCTCGCAGTTCTCAACGTGTGTGTGTGTGTGTGTGTGTGTGTGTCTGTGTGTGTGTGTGTGTGTGTGTGTGTGTGTGTGTGTGTGTGTGTGTGTGTTTGTGTGTGTGTGTGTGTGTGTGTGTGTGTGTGTGTGTGTGTGTGTGTGTGTGTGTGTGTGTGTGTGTGTGTGTGTGTGTGTGTGTGTGTGTGTGTGTGTGTGTGTGTGTGTGTGTGTGTGTGTGTGTGTGTGTGTGTGTGTGTGTGTGTGTGTGTGTGTGTGTGTGTGTGTGTGTGTGTGTGTGTGTGTGTGTGTGTGTGTGTGTGTGTGTGTGTGTGTGTGTGTGTGTGTGTGTGTGTGTGTGTGTGTGTGTGTGTGTGTGTGTGTGTGTGGTGTGTGTGTGTGTGTGTGTGTGTGTGGTGAAGCGTGCGGGGAAAAAACTGCGGGACTAGGGCGCTCTCAACATCTCTGATGAGGGATACGTATATTGGCAACGGGTCCGCTGTGGTTCAGCCTCTGCCAGTTCCGGGATAACATTTTGGTCGCGTCCAACCAAAAACCAGGGACACACACCCACATCATCCAAACCATCGCTGAAACCCTATCCCATGTGTGGGACCTCGAAGTCCTCTACCCATGTACAGACGGGGGGGAGGATTGCTGCGTGGGACACTGCTTGGCCCAGACAGCACAGGCCCTAGGGATTAGCATGACCGTTGGGGCGGGGGTAGGACTGAGTTCAACCCACCCCTCCGCACTCAAGCAGCACTGGGATCTGCGTTTTGGGAAACCACTGATGACTCCCAGCCACGCAGCACCAGAATACCTGAGCTGCATTTTTACGAGCAGCCTGACGAGTGCGCAGCCCTGGCTCCAGAGCTGGAGTGCACAGATCCTATCCGCTCTGTCCTGGGTACAGGTAGCATGTGCCTATGACTACAAGCGCATGGCTGGGATGCGTGCGATGCACAAAACAGTGAGCCGTGTGTACTCGGCATCCCTGTGGGCGGCTGAGAACACTATGCGCGCGGTGTACGCGATAGGTCACCACCAGCCCTGTCCGCAAGCAGTCGCAGTCGACAAACTGGTGCACTGGCTTTTTCGAAGCGCAGTGTGGGAAAACAGTAGCTACACTTGCCATCCCAGTTGGAGTCCTTGCAAAGCAGGCCCTGCGGGTGCTGTGCCGCCCAAGCTCCGCCACACTACCTGAGGCAGACATTCGATTCGCTATCATTCAGGACGAGGGCCTCACAAAAGGCGTTGTATATCGGTACCACGTCCCAAGTGCGCACTGGGCCGTGCTGCAACCAGAGAACTGCATCAATCTGGAGGTGTGCCGCTCGCCACTGAATCGACCATGTGTCCTCACCAGCTCGTGTTGCAGGCGCGGCGGTCACCCTCTGCTCTGTCTTTGCGGGGGGTGAACCGAAGTGCGGCAAACACCTGCGGGCAAAGACATCGATTCCTGCATTGGTGGTGGTGGTGGGGGGGGGGGGGGCACAGCATCCCGCTCCCCGGCCAGTGTTGCGGTCGCAGGCCCTCGCTGGCTCAGGCCATCGTGGTCCGCCAGGGCAGAGGGTCAGCGGCACCAATATCGAACACGGTTGCCCTTGGGCTGCGGTCGCATGCCCCACCACTGAGCCACAGTTTTTAGGGGATGGCTTGCGGAGTTCGCCGCCGTTCGCCGCAAACGGAATCACCGGACCGCAGGAGCAGCACGAGCGACAGGGTCAATACGTGTGACCGCTGGCGATGTAGGCCCCCGTCGACCAACGAATCGGACGACAGAGAGGGACGATCGGCAGAAGTGGTACGTGTAAAGGTTTGCGCTTGAAGGGGGGGGGGGGGGGGACTGAGCCCCTGAAGGAGGAGGGGGGGGGGGGTTGAGCCCGTGAAGGAGAAGGGGGGGGGGATTGAGCCCGTGAAGGAGAAGGCGGGGGGGGATTGAGCCTGTGAAGGAGAAGGGGGGGGGGATTGAGCCCGTGAAGGAGAAGGGGGGAGGGGATTGAGCCCGTGAAGGAGAAGGGGGGGGGAGGGGATTGAGCCCGTGAAGGAGAAGGGGGGGGGGATTGAGCCCGAGGCTCGGGCCGCACAGCGGCCCAGAGGAAGTGGTTTTTGACTCGCCGCATGCGCCCCCTCAGAAGAATCATTACGTCAATTTGAGGGGTATGCCATGCCCCCCCCCCTCCCCCCCCCGATCCCCCCCCCCAATATGTGAGCCCTGAAGGCGCGCGGGGGGGGGGGGGGGGCTCTCCTGCTCCCGGGCAGACCTTCCGCCCCACTCTCTCCCTGCCTCAGGAAGCGGTCGTGCGATGCCGTTGTGGGGGGGGGGGGGGGCTGAGCAGGCAGGCCCACTCAGAGGGGCCCCGGGCAGCGCGGGTCTGACGGGAGGGAACATGAAGTCGTCGGTGGGCACCGCCTAGTGTCCAGTCGGCACCGGTGCGAGCGTCTCGCGGGAGGAGTCGTCGTTGCATGTGTGCCCACCACCGAAGGGCGGGCGGCCGGGGGGGGGGGGGGGGGGTGGCGGCCTCAAAATGTGGGGGTTGTGGACGTGAAAGTGGCGATGTCGGTGCCGAAGGTGCGGGGAATCTTTTCAGGGGCCCAGAGCGAGGGGTACAATCGTCTTTCGCCCCCCGTGTGTCTACTCAAAATGCCCATTTTTTTGTGGAAAATTCGAATGTGGATGACAAACACACACAAACATTTTTGCCCCCCCTCTTTCCCCCTCCGGACCGCCGACCCGGGCCCTGGGCCCTTGGTTTTGGCTTCGCAAGGGGGAGCGCCTCCCCTCCCCCCCCCCCCCCCAGGGACAGTCCAGGGGCTCCATTGGCACAACCTCCCAAGGGACAGGAAGGAAAGGAAGGGGGGCAGGAAGGAAAGGAAGGGCCCGACGGGGAGGGTAAGGGCACAAGGCGGTGAGAGGCCGATGGGCACCGCCACCTCCGGCGGGAACGGGGTCCAGGAAAGGGCAAGGGCAAGTGTCGAGGGGCCAATAGCCGCCGCCCGCTGCGGACAGCAGAACATCCAACGTCAGGCCAATCAGCCCCCCCTTGGGCTTGACAAGGGCGGGGGGCGGGGGGGGGGGGGGGGCTTAGGAAGCTCCAAAAGTGCCCACACCCCCCGGGTGTCACATCCCACACACCCGGCCCCCCTCTGGTGTGCAGCAGCGGGTGCAGAATGCCGGCACTGCGGAGGGCGGACTGCAGTCCTGTTGCCCCGGGTACTCGCCGTCGCTGATCCCTCCGCGCGGCCCCCGACACGGCGTCGCCGTGCAGGGGCTGGGCCAAGGCCCACGGACTGGCCGGACACCCGTCGCGTCTCCTAGGGCCACTGTGCGTTCACCGTCGGGCACCGCATGTTGGTGTTCGGGGGGATGGACTCGGACTACACGTACCACAACGAAGTCCGATACTACCGCTTCGCAGGTCCCCCTCCTCAAGCGCGCCCGAGCGATGAGACGGGGCGTGGCGTGTCCCTCCCTCGCCCTCTTCGCAGTGACTCCCCCGCCGGTCAAGCGGCACCTGTTCTGGTGCGACCTGTTTCACAGACGTGCGTGACGACGGTCGCTGGCTGCAGGACGGGAATTCAGGCGTGAAGGACGAGGTTTGAGCCCGCTTAGGCCTTGGCCGAGGCTTCGGCCTAGGCCTCGGCCTCGGCGTAGGCGTAGGCAGGCGTAGGTGTCAGGCATAGGCCCAGGCCTCGATGTTAGACTTAGGCTTAGGCTTAGGCTCAGGATTAGGCTTAGGCAGGGGGGTCCTTTGGGCACTAGATTTTTTTCGTTAAGGACCGCCCCAAAGGACCGCCAACCGCCAACCGCCAACCGCCTGCGGCGACCAACTGCCAACCGCCAACCACTGCCAACCGACACCAACCGCCAACCGCCAACCGCCAACCGCCACCAACCACCAATCACCAACCAGCAACCACCAACCACCAACCGCCACCAATCGCCAACCGCCAACCGCCAACCGCCATCAACCATGGTTGAACATATGAGCTACACGCGGTCTTTTTGCAAAACTGCCGTTCAGGAACACTTTTTTTTCCTCTTAAGGACCCCCCTGGCCTCAGGCTTACGTTCGGTGTCCAGGCCTAAGCCTAGGCTTAAGCCTCAGCCTGGACCTACAGGCCCAAGCCCAAGCGCGTACTGAGGCCCAATGGCCCAATGGCAAGGGAGCACCCAAGCCCAGCACCAATAAAAGGCAGCACCAACAGTAAACCAGGAGGGCGTAGAACAGAGGGGGGGGGGGGTTTCTTGCGGATTCTCTTCGGCAATGGACCCACGGGGGTAGGGGGGGGGGGCTGAAGGGCCGGACCCCCCCCCCACACACACACAAGGTTCTATTTCCATCAGTGAACTCCGCCCCATCTGTCTTCAAAATGTAATTTTCAAATGGGCCTCGGCCACCATTTTGCTCATGATGGAGGACATAGTGACTTTTGCCACCCCCCCCCCCAGCAGAAAGCCTTCATTAAAGGACGAAATATATTTGATCACCTTTGGAATGTACGGGGGGCATGGGAAGCTGTGGACCAAGGAATTTTTCTGTCTGTGGATTTCTCCAAGGCATATGACAGCGTATTCCACAGCTACTTGGAGGCCGTTTTCCGGTATATTGCCCTACCCCCCACACTGACAGCCGTGCTCATGTCTATGTTTAGAGCCCCCCTGCTTTTCGCGGTAGGACAAGGAATAGTGCCTGATGTGCCTTTGGACCCAGGATCGGGAATTAAACAGGGAGACCCCCTGTCCCTAGCAATTTTTGTAATGGTCTGCTCTGTTTTGGTTCCCATGATACAGCGAATCTCCCCCGACATACACGTCCTGTTCTATGCCGACGACCTGCTGTTGTACATCCCTTTACCGCCAGCAGAAGTACTGCCCCTCTTGGACAAAGTTTTTGACATCATAAAAGTATATGGGTACAACGTGGGTCTAAAAATCAATCTGGATAAATCGGCCTTCCTGTTGAAGGGTTTCTGGCACGATCACACGCAGGCCAGACTGCAGAAGTTTGGCGTCAGTGTCAGAACCCGAGTCAAATACCTTGGCGTCCTCATAGGACACCTCACGGCAGAGGAGGCATACGCGCCCATCATGGCACGTGCAGCCACGCGCGCGCATTTCATGAGAACACTCCCCCTAACATTTTCAGAGCGAATCGCTCTCTTCCAAGAATGGATCCTGTCCATGTTTATTTTCCCAGCCAGGACCTACTTCCCTACAGACACAGTAGTGGCCCAACTGGCAACAATTTCCAGGACCGCCCTCAGAATAAGCAGCTGGGGGTTGACACTCCCGATACTGGAATCCCCCCCGGGCCCTGGGAGGTAAATACCTCCCACAGCCGCGGACCTTTCTCCTGTGGCAACACGCCACCGCCTTCTTGCTATCGTGCACTGAGCCGTTGTCTGTGCCAGCTGTCTCACGCGCACACTTCCGTCAATGGGCGGTGCAATTTGGGGTTCCCCTAGATCCCATACAGCTTCTGTGGTTACAGCTGGGCCCAATCCCGTGGAAATCTTTCCCAAGTCTGGGAACATGCTGCAAAGCCTTCTCAGTCTTGCGCAAGGCAGCCCCGGTTGGCTTGCCGTCAGTACAACTAACACCGCGATTGTCACCGTGGCACTCAACCCTGTTCAGGGACACCAACTCAAACACTTTCTTTTGCCCCAGCCTGATCAGAGCAGGGGTGCGAATTATCCAACAGCTGATAGACATGGGGGCAAACATGGATTTCTTGCCCCGCACATGGGCGCCAGTTTACAAGGACATAGCTCCGAAACTCCTACCCCCCCCCCCTCAGACAGGGCGGCAGCGTAGCCAATCAGTGAGTCCTCAGTTACTTTTTGGACTGAATGGAACAACCGGAAAATGCTGCGGTACCTGATCTAGCTGCGCCCAGAACCACCCAGACAAACGCCGGAAACATGGAGAGAGTGGACCAGGGTCCAACTCCCCGACGAGGATATAACTTTCATCCAACAGGCATTATGGCGCAAACTGCCGGTGGGCACCAGACTGGCAGGGTGGCAGCCGAGGGGGACGGCGTGTCCACTCGACGGCCAGCAGGAAACCATTGAGCATGTTGTGGTACATTGTCGTTTCCTCCGGGTAGCCTTCCGACTCGCCACCCAGTGTATGGGACCAGTTCAGCCAGATGAAGGCTCCACTGAAGACCCGGAAGAGATCCTGCTCTCAATGCCTTCCCTTTCCCTCTCCTCCCCGTTAGGCTTAGTCCTGTGGTCGGCGGTACGCGCCAGCTGGCGCCTCCGCTGCGCACTAAAGTTTGATCCACAACCACAGCCCCCACACTGGAAGCACTTCCTGAGACTGTGGATGGCAACACTGGAGCCCTGGCTGGAACACCCCACCCCAACACTACCACACTCGGAGGTCATGATGCTTTTGCACAGACTACAACAACTGGATGGCCCAGACGGTGTGCTGGACCACCCCAGAGCCAACCAACCAGGGTCTCGACCCCCTCCCGCACTGCATTACCCGTCACGGAAAAAATCCCGGAAACAGGGCCACGAGGCGGCCCTGCGGGAATATTTTGAAGCCGTAATCGAGCGATACCAAAAGGAAGGCTGGGACATCATCTTGCCGGATGGATCGTCCGAGGTCCACCCAACAGTAGGGAGGGTGGGGGGATACGGGGTCTTCTTCGGAGATGCCCGAGATGTGGCGGAACCTTTGCCACCGGGGGAGGAACAAACAAACAATAGGGGGAGCTAAGAGCGGCGCTGGCAGCGCTGCAAGGCCACGCACGTGGCTCCATGTTCTTGATTTGCCCAGACTCAACGTATGTTGTGGGGGGAGTCCTGGGCCGGGCACACAAGTGGCGACGCCACAAATGGCAGACCACCTCAGGGCCAGCGCGCCATGTCGATTTGTGGACACAGGTACTAGACATATTAGATGACATAGGCCCAGAAATTCAATGGCTACATGTGCCATCCCGTTGGAGGAGGCCGACGTGGCGTTCCTCCATGCCCTGGTGACCACTGTGTAGGGAGTGTGGCCAAGCGAGGCCAGCGCCAGCAAGCACGCCTAAAGCGCAGTCAACCCAAACATGGAACACCGAATACACGCCACGACCCGAACCCCGGACTCAAGCGGCGAAGTGACCCAGGCGATAAAGCCCAGAACCCAAAGCCCTGATCCCACAGCCCTGACCCCAGCCAGGGAGGCAGGGCCTGGAACACTGGGACAATGCAGCAGGCCACTGGCCACAAGCCCGCACTGAGAATTGATTACGCAAGGAAAGCCGTGGGGCAGGCGTGGCTGGAGCGAAAGTGGCGGTTCCACACCTGACCAATTGCGGCACACACACACACATGCACCTCCAGATCCCCCCACCGCCACCTACACCGATGGGGAACGGCGGTTTTGCCAATGGCAAAGGCCCCGAGGGCAGTTGAGCTGATGCAGGGGTCCGCGGATGTCGCTGAGCGGACCGTCATTTTCACTGGTGGCGGGCAAATGGGATGGTCCCTCCATTTGTTTCAGAAACGGGGAATTCAACAGTGCGCCCCAAACCCGGAACAGTTATTGACCCTCCCACTTTCCCCCCTCAGGACCCCCCCCCAAACCCCCAGGGCTGATGAAAATTTTACTTCGGGGGGGGGGGGGGTTGGACACCCGCACATTAGGGGGGGGGGGGGTTGCAGACCGGGGCTCCAAGGGCCACAAGCTCAAAGCTCATTTCCTCAATACAAATGCCTGAAATCTGGCCTCCAACGACTTGAAAGTGCTGCGGTCTGTTCTCCTCCCGTGCGGCATACGGGCACTGGCATTGTAACAGGGTGCGCGGAAGTCTGGGCCTGCGTTGCAAGTTTGGCACGGGGTATGCGGCAATGGGCTAATGGCTCCGACAAGTGGCAAGGCAGTTGGGCTTTGTGATATGAGAAGTGACATATGCGTGCCGGCACTTGGAGCCCCCTCTGGGCAGGGGTGCCGGGGGTTGGAGAGGGGGCTCCAAGCCCCCCCCACCCCATCCCCAAGTAAATTTTTCGGGAGCCCCGCTCACGCCGCCGCGGGGGTCGGGGTCCGGTCTTGACCTCAGCCCCCCCCCCCCCCCCCGCGCGCGGGTGGAGGCTTTCTTTCATAACCGGTCTAGCAACGGACCGTTCTATGCTCGTTTGCAAGCAGGTCTCTGGGACGTGTGGTGCGGTTCTGTGGACCGATGGCGCTGTGTCAGTGGGCCTGTCAGGCCGCAGGGCAGTCGCCGGTGCACTGCCGGCCGGCGCAACGCCCCCGACGCCCGATTTCCGGGCCGCCAAGCCGCCACCGACCACGCCCCACTCCCACGGCGTTGTTATGTTCTACCGGGTCCAACGACCACCCGCGGGTCCGACGGTGAGACGTGGCCGATCTTTCCTCGGGAAAGGGGGTGGGGCTGCGCCATCAACGCTGAGTGAGTGTGCCGGTTGGCGTTTCCCAGGGTACGTACGTGTTCGCCTTTTGAGGAGGGAGTCCTCCACCCGAGAAGAGGGGGGTTGGTGGTCCACCCGTTGGGTTGGGGGTGAAGGGGGCGGTTTCAAAAAAAAATGCCGCGGGGGGGGGGGGGAGGGCAGGGCTTTGCTTGAAGGGGAGGGGGCCAATCGGGGCAATTCCAGAGCGGTTGCAGGGGATGTGAAAGCGGTTAGGGGGGCGGTTACTGGCGGTTGGAGGTGCAGCTGGTGCTGGTGCTGGGGTACAGGAACGTCTTTGGGGTAGAGTCAGGGCCGCAGTGTTTGGGGGTGAGGGGGGTACATCCCCACCCCTTCAAGTGTCACAACGAAGTCTAATTCCATCGTTTAGCCCGTCGTTCCTCCAGCGCGCCTCTGACGCCTCTGACGCGACCGGGCCCTGGCATGTCCCGCCCTCGCACCTCTGCGCCCGCCCCCCCCTCCCGCCAACGGCTCCGCAGACAACACTTGGGAAGCGCTGGATGTCACTGGAGATGCCCCGGCCCCACGGTCCCGCTTCGCTGCGGCCCTGAGCCACGACAGCGCGGCGCTGTACATCTACGGGGGCTCGGGGGATGCGGTGTGTTGTGTGAGGGACCGGGGCTGTGCTTAGAGACCAGTAGTTGTGCCGGGCGCGGCACACGTCCGACGCGATGCCGCCGCCCTTCATTCCATGTCCGGGACACATCTTCCAAAAAGTTCCAAAATTTTCCAAAATTTTCCAAAACGTTTCCAAAAAAGATTCCAAAAAGCCCCCAAAAGTAATCTCCCTCCGATCGGCAGAGCGCCGTACAGAATTCTGCTCCTGCAGCGGCAAACCCCTCGCAGCCCAGACCCAAGACCCTCCAGTTCTTCGGTGCATCATTGCGGTGTGCTGCGGGGCCAAAACGGATCCCACATTGACACGGTCCGTACGGCCCCGCGCAACACAAATGGGGGGGCGCTCAGGTGGGGACCCCCCTGCCCCCCCCCCCCCCCCAAGCGGTGTCATTCTGTGTCCGCCGTGGGATCCGGCCCGGCACGGGCGTTCCCCTGGGGCGTGCTCGCCGATCAAGATCGAGAGTGTGGGTGGCGAGGATGATCCCGGGCGGAGGCTGCCTGCCTTCCGCAAGGGACTGCCCGGAGGCATATCTCTCGGGGACGGTACTGAACCTGCCAACTTTCTGGGTTTTCGGGGGTCGGTGCCATTGTTGCCTCATTTGTGTCCACTGAGTGTCCCGTAGGTAGGGGTATGTGGGGTATATTTGGAAAGCCCTTGAATAGGGCTTTTCGGAGATGTATGGGTTGGGGGGGGGGGTCCGGAACCATATTTTTTCGAAAATTGGCCGTTACCGTTGACAGGTTGGGTTTTTTTTGCCTGTTCTGATCCGGTTTCAGACAGACTGCACCGCACTCCTACCCCCAGTACTCCAACATATGGGCATATAAGGGTCAAGTCATTCAGGTGGATTTGTTGCATTTGATGTGTAGGAGACATGTGCAACATGGGTCCCCCTAAGACACATACACATCCCCCCCCCCCCCAGGTGACGACATGTTTGCACACGGAAGCAAAAGTTGTAGAAAGGGCCGAAAAGTGCCAAAACCCAGAAAGTTGGCAGGTTCTGAATGTCCCCGAGAGATATATGCGTGCGTCCGAGTGTGCATGTCTGCGTTCAAGCGCCTCCCCCACCCCCTTTCCAACCCCCGCACTCTCGACAACGAGGCCCAGATGTCGGTGTGGTCAGACCCAAACGTGGCGCCGCACGCATCGGCACCGTTTTCTTGTGAGTGCCTGTTACGCCCCCCCCCCCCTCCCCTCGGCCCCCACATATGAACGCAGAGGACTCCGACAACACCGCGCAGCGAGCGCCGGTGTTGGCGCCGGCGATTTTGTCACGTTTGCAAAGGCGGCGGACTTGAGGTCCCCATCGAATTCCGACCGTTGCAGCCCCACGACTGAAGCCGTCGGTTGTTTGGGGAGGCAAATGCCCCGAGAAAGTGGTCTGGCGCGGGGCCTCTCGCGGAGGCCTCGGGCGGGGCAGGGGCTGCCCGCAGGGCCCGTCGCGCCCGGCCCCGGCCGCGCCTGCCGCCCCACGGCCTTCGCCACCGTCCCCTCGCAGGACCAGCGCCCCCGATGCGCGGGGGAGGGGGTGGCAGGGGGTGCCCCTTCGTTCTACTTCGTCCGACTTTTTCTGTTGGGCCGTTTTGAGATCCCCCGGACGTTCCGGCCATTTTGAGTCGACGCAAGCGGCGGGCGCAGGTGGGCCGGTCCGTTTTTGGGGCCGGGAGGGGAAGGGGCGGGCCACTGCTCACGGTCGCTGCATTCGGCCCCCCCACGGCATCCCGCCGCCGGCCTTGTCCTTGGCCCAATTCAGCCCCAGGACAGGGGCCTTGGGCAGGGAAGTGGTAGGATGGCCGTACACCGCAGGAGGGCGGGGGGGCGGGGGACACCCCCTGGACACCCCCCCCCCCACACACACACCAAACGGACCACCGCGGGGGATGGGGGGGAAACCCAAATTTACGATTGGGAGAATCTTCTCCGGCCATTTTTGGTACACAAACTTTTGGGGCCCAGACCCCCCCTTCCTCCGGGGGTTGGGGAACGGGCGGGTGCTGGGCACCGTCATGCCCAGACCCACATGTGCGGTCCACGTCTGCACATCCTCGTCCCCAGAGGATTGGGGGGGGGGGGGGGGGGGCGCCATGACCGTATGTGAGAGCCACCCCGCCGACCGCCACCGGCCCATCCCCGGGGAAGTGTTAGACGGGGGGTGGGCCGCACTGGACGCTGGCGCAAGAGGTCCCCTCCTCGTGGCAGCTTCTGCGCGAAGTCTTGTTGGCAGCAGCGGCGTGTATTACAGGGGGGGGGAAGTTGTGCCACGGCATTCCACAAGGTGGATCTAGGCCCGTACCACAAATGCTCCTGACACACGCAGCATGCAGACGCATTTTGAGCAAAGTAGGAGCTCCCGATGGGGATGCCTCGCTTTTGCTTCAGAAGATACCTCCGTAACCGCAAGATAACGGTTACGAAACAAATCGTAATGTGCAAAGACATCCGAGAGAATCAGCACATGGAAGTCTTAGTCCAACTCGTGACCCCACGTGTGAAGAGAGGAATGCGCGTATCGGGAGCGGGCCCTGCGCTAGGCGTGCACTTTAGGGCGCAGAAAAAGGAGTGCAGACGGTACTCGATTCTTGAGGCGTTGCTCCCCTTCGGCCTCTGCGGCGGCGGCGTCCGGCTCCTGCCTCGGCGGCCGGACGCAGTGAGTGCGGCAGTGGCGCTCTTCTCGGCACAGCACCGGACTTTGACCTGAGGGGGGCCCCGTGGGATGGCGCGTCCAGAACGGACTGCCACAGGCTGACGCAGGAGGGGGGGCTGCGGATAGGGGGGGGGGGGGGGCAGCGAGGCAGGTTGTGGATGGCCTGAGGGCGGAGGTGTGTGGACAGCAAGAACAGTCAAACGACCCCCGCAACAACCAGCCCAAGGCGCCAACTATTGGGCGCCGCTGACACGCAAACGGCACATCCTGCCACATTCAGCACAGCCCCAACACACCAACTACTGGGCTCCGCGAACGCGGAAACGACACCAGTAAGAGCACCGGCCGCAGCGGCCAACAGAAAGCAGCGACCCAACGCAACATGCGAAGGGCTGAACGGGTGACTGTCCAGGGCCCCGTAAAGGAACAACAACCCGATGGAATGTCACACAGGGGGTCACGAGACTGGCATCCCGCTGCCCGGGGCAGGCGGTACTGCGATCTCTGTCCGAGGACCTTCGCTCCCGGAATCGAACGCCGTCCCTCTCGGGCATCGAACGACCGTGGTGGCGGTGCGCCGTCGAGCCCCGTCCGGGGGAGGAGAGGGCTCCGCAGGGGACAAGGGGGATGGCGTTGGGGAGGGAAGGCGTCCGAGAGCGCAGATCCGCGGCATCTGCCCACCACTGCCCTCTGCGCTGTGCAGGGCACGTTGGCCGACCTCTGGGCCTTCGACCTTTCGACACAAAAGTGGTCTTTGATGTGGCGCGGTCCTGAGCCCACGCAGTCCTCACCGAACCCCGAGACGGAGCCGGAAGCAGACAGCCCCGGGCACCGATTTCTTTCTACGCTGGTGGCGCAGCAGGGGACACTCCTGCTGTTTGGAGGTGTCGGGGTGTGCGGTGGGTGGGGGTGTGCGGTGTGCGGGGGTGTGCGGCCGGTGTGGGTGTGCGGTGGGTGGGGGTGTGCGGTGGGGGTGGGGGTGTGCGGTGGGTGGGGGCTGGGGGTCTGGTTATGGTTTGTGTGTGTTTGCTATTGGGTTCGTGCGTGTACTTGTGCCTGCGTGTGTGTGTGCCTCTGCTGGTGCTCGTGCCGTCTGTGCCTCTGCACGCGCACCTGTGCGTGGGCACGTGCGTGTAGTCGTGCTCGTGCTTGCGCTCGTGCGCATGCCCAACGCGTTGCTCTCCTTGATGGCTGCCTCCCAACGATTGTCTCCCACATCGATGAGCAGAGCCCCGTCTTTTGTGAGGGACTGCTCGGGCAGGGGCTGATACGTTTTGCGGCCGTGGGACAGGCCCGTCCACCGCATCTCTGCCGCGCTCCTTCGCAGGTGGGCGGTTCTTGGAAGGCGGTGAGATGCATTCGCTGGGCGATCTGTGGGCCTACGACCCCCGCGCGGGCCTGTGGACCGGCGTCCCATTGGAGGGGGTATGCGCACGTGCGCGCCGCGGGTTCTGCGCCCCCGGACTGGCCCCTGTCGGTTCCCATGTGCCGTGTCCCTACCCCCGCCCTTACCGCCCCCCCTGCCCCTGGCCCTGCCTCTGTGCCCCGACCCGGGGCTCCGGCCCGTCATACGCTCGGACCACTCGGGCCCCTGCTGCATTGTGGGCGATGCGCACGAGTGCCGTGCTGCTGTGGTGTGACGTAGTGAGCCCCGTGGAGGCCCATCACGTGGGTGTTGTACCCTCGACCCGCAGCTCTGTGTTTTTCAAAAGTGTCCGATGCTGCTGCGCCGACAGCACTGAGACTGCCTCCGCATGTGACGGGGTCGATCTGAGACAGCGGAGAGAACCGTGTCCAAGAGACGCCGCCCGCTGAGAACGTCCGCGTTGACAGAGGGAAACGCAACGGTCGTCGGTGGTGTGCCTCCGAGTGCCGGACGGCTCTGAAACGGGGATCATTTGCGGAGGCTCCATCCGCACGGACCATGCGTCTCCCGGTCATTTGTGTCCTCTGTACAAAGAAGAAGGAGCGTTGCGCTGTGCATGTGCGCTCGGCTTTGCCCGTGCTGCTTTTTCTAGCTTCCACACACACACACACACACACACACACACACGCACACACACACACACACACACACGCACACACGCACACACACACACACACACCCATGCACCCACACACCCACGCACCCCGCACGCATCCATGCACCCACGCACCCACGCACCCACGCACCCACGCACCCACGCACACGCACCCACACACACACAAACACACACACACACACAATGAATTGAATTGAACTAATACCGTGGAGCTGGCCCGGCGGAAGCCACGGAGCCACCACCACACTTCCAGGGTGGTCTTGGGGCAGCAAGCCAGTGGCATACTCTAGTGTCTCAAGTAGAAGTCCCTAATGTCTTATTTATTTTTGGGTTTTTGAGCCGGCCCTGGTCTCTTACCGCGAACCTTGTCGCCAATCCAAGGCTTGGTCGGTTCGATTCCCGCTAGCCCCTACCTTGACGCGCTGCGCTGCGCTAAGCGATTGCCTGATCGATTTGGCGATGGCTGGCGATTCGCCACATGTTGCGCTATGATCGCCAGATCGATCTGGCGCCGGATGGTGCGTTGCAGGCGATGTGCGCTGCACTTTGCGTTGCGAATCACCTTTGTTAAAGGAAAATCTCTGTTCTCTTCTTGAATTATCAAAAACAAATTGCACCATCCAAGTAAGTGAATTATTCTCTGTGAATCGATGTGTATTATGCCTGTTGTTGTGCTGAATTTCTGGTTTGAATTTTTGAAATTTTGAGTTCGACAAGCCAAAATGCTGAATCTCAACACAAATTTACCATGCGTGCCCATCCCAAGGACGCATGGACCGAAGCTTGGCTTTCCATGGGGTCATTTCAAGCCATGGTGGCTGACATCAATGACGCCCACAATCATGAAGTCCAAGAAAATGATTTGATCGAAACTGAGGAATTGGTGGGTGAAGGGAAGCGGCACCGCTACACCAATTGGGCAAAGCATTGGGTCGGTTCTGAGATTGACAACGAGAGGTTGAGGATGTTGAAGGACAAAGGCACGGAGTTTGGTTTCAAGTCCATTGCGGTTCGGAGGTTGTTCAAGGGAGCACAAGATTTGAAGTCCAATAGTACGCAATTCAACACCATGCTCCAATTTGCGAAGAGGTGCTACAAGAATTACAAGGAGAACAAATTTGTTGGGACCAAATTAACTAAGACAAGTTATAGGTTGCAAGGTGGTCCATTCTAGTGAATGCACAAGCATCGCAAGATGTTGCTTCCTCAAGCTCAAGTGACCTTGCCGCCAAACCCGCCGCCAATGTGGCCCCAAAGCCAAAGCCAAAGCCAAAGCCAAAGCCAAGTCCTAGACCTAGTAGAGGCAAGCCCAAGCCCCCAGCTATGGCTTCTATGGCACCTATCAATCACCACTTTGCACCCTTGCCGGAGCTGCCACCACTTCCTCCCGGATTCATATTGCTACTCCGGATGTGTTTGCTCTATTCTACCAAGGTCAACCGGAGGACCTAGTAACAATGGTGACACCCCTTACACACACACACACACACATTGTGTCTTGGTGCACTGTGGTGAGGGTGAAGGGAACAGCAGCCGTGGTGTGTCCGCAGCATCTGTACATATGGTGGTTGTCTGCCCGGCATGGCTACCCTCCCGCAGGGCCGGACGCTGAACTCATGGTTTGCCGCCGTGGTAGGGGTGTAGGAATGCTGCACCTCGCACTGGGGGTGTGATCGAATGAATCCTTCGGTGCACACGTACACATACACACATGGTCATCACTCTCCCTCACAGAGGCTCTGGCCTAGGCGAGGGGATGGCTACAGGGGGGCGCCTTTTTCCGCCGTCTGATGCAGCACCGAAGGCATCGGAGCCCGCCATCGAGCTAGCCAACACGCAGGCCATTTCCTCTGTAATATGCCCCCCCCCCCCCCCGGCAGATGCACACCCCGGCGCGCGCAAATCAGTGCTGGAGTCGGCAAACCTAGCATGGACTCGGAGTGTGCATCTAGATGCACCTGGTCAATGGCACGGGCAACAGCCCGTCTCCAGGACAGCTGACCTCCGGAGTAGTCAAACAGGACAAGCCATCCAGGGGCTCTGTTAACACAACCAAAACACGTTTGGACCCACAGAGGGTCAGAATGAGCAGTGGCGAGAGGCCAATAGGCGCTGCCAAAGGCAAACAACCTAATACCGAGGCCTTGTGCTAACCCCCCCCCCCCCCGCACACATACACATACACACACACGTACGCACGCACCTGCCATGTCTTGGCCCTGATTTTGGTGCACGGGGTGGTGGGCCCCGGGGCGGGGCACTGCGCCGCCGGATCGTGCGCTTTGGGTACGTTCGTGAAGGCGTGCCAAAAATGGCGGGACAGTGGCACTAAGCACGGGATTGCCCCCTCCAGCCCCCACGCCCCGCGCTCGGGCTCCCGGGTCCACTGGCCCCCAGCCCGAGCGCGGGGAGGCCAGGGGCTGCTCGGCCGATGGCAGGGGGGGGGGGGGGGCGCTTCCCGTGCAACTGCGACGTACGCGATGCCCGGGACATGCAGCGCGCCGCCGACATTTGTGACACGGGGCACACTGGGTGATCCGGGGTCCCCCTGACCCTGCGGTACGTTTCCCACATCGGATGTGGTGGAGGGCACGGGGCTCCTTTTCCCAACGAGTGGGGAGGGGGGGGGGGGGGGTGCCAGGGCAACCCCTGCTCAACCGGCATCAGGTGGGGGGTGTCTCCCGCAGCCCAGATGGGCTGTTTGCGCAACAGGAGCGGGAGCCCATCAGGGGCAGACCAGCCGTGAGGAGGAAAAGGACATATGGTGGACGGCTGGGACAGTGCGTGGAGGAACAGGGCACCTGGGCCTCACGCACACAGAAACACAGCGAGGCAGGCTACGGACGGCCTGTGGACAGAGGCGCGTGGACAGCGAAAACAGTCAAACGACCCCGGCAGCAACCAGCACATCCTCAATACGCCAACTATTGGGCGCCGCTGACACGCAAACGGCACACCCCGCCACATTCAGCACAGCCCCGGCACACCAACTACTGGGCTCCGCGAACGCGGAAACGACACCAGCAAGAGCACCGGCCGCAGCGGCCAACAGAAAGCAGCGACCCGACGCAACATGCGAAGGGCAGAACGGGTGACTGTCCAGGGCCCCGTAAAGGAACAACAACCCGACGGAATGTCACACAGGGGGGCACACCACCCACCCTTCCCCCCCTTTAAGTGATTTGGCCTGTTGTTTTTTTCGGGCCTGTGCGCGCCTGAAAGTCCACTCTGAACGATAACACTGCACTGTTGCCCCCCCCCCCCCCCCACTCCCTCCCACCAACGCCCTTGAGCAGCAACAGTCCATTGCACTGCATATAGTTTGTACCACCAGCCTCCCAGCCTCCACGGACCACCTCTGCTGTGGTGCTCGCAGATACACTGCATCTGGCTGCGTTGGAAGTTTTGCTCCTGCCCCCCCACCCCCCCCCTGGACCAGGACAGCCGACCCCCGGAGTAGTGAAACAGGACAAGTCATCCGGGGGCTCCGTTGACACGACCAAAACACGTTCGGGCCCACAGAGGGTCAGGTCAGAATGAGCAGTGGCGAGAGGCCAATAGGCGCCGCCAAAGACCAATGACCTCATGCCGAGGCCTTGTGCCATACCCCCCCCCCCCCCCCCCGCCGCCGGCCCGAGAGACCGCCGAATACACGACTGCATGTACAAGCTGCTGAAGAATGGTCACTCCGTCGGGGCGCGCTCCTCCAAAAGATATTGCACAGGTCGTATTTTCTGGTCCAATAGGATCAGGAGGTTTTTTAGGGAACAAATTTTTTTTAGTTAAAAATCTTATTGTTGACCTCGTAGCAGCTTGTCTCCAACCGCCGTCGGTTTCCCCTCCAACCGCCGTCGGTTACCCTCTAACCGCCGTCGGTTGCACTCCAACCGCCGTTGGTTACCCCTTAAGTGCCATCGGTTGGAGCGGTGCAGATTTTGCTGACTACCAGACACACCAGCTTTTGTTTTTTTTTCCAATTAAAACACTCACTGAATAGGATGGAGAAGAGGGGGGGGGGTGGGGCATTGCACTCAGGCAGTGTTTGGTGTTAGTAAATAAGGGGCTGCACACACCAAGAGGGTTCGCTGGGCCGCACCTCATCCGGCACAGTCTGCTGCCTCCACTTGTGCTCTGATGTGTTTCGTTCCGCGTCATTTCTTGTCTGCTTTGCAGCCCTGCCGCCGCAACGGACATTGTATGGTGCGTGCCGGCGGATCCCTGTGGCTCATGGGGGGCGGCCACCATGACCAATACAATAACAATCTGTATGCACTTGTTCACCTTTGGTGCAGTGAAGTTGTGCGGCGTGCGTATGTGGCGCGCAGGGGGGTGGGGGGTCCTCTGCGTGTGTGGGCCAGGTCTTGGCTCAGTATTGCAGACGCAGTGACATGGTGGGTATGGGTTGGAGCAGGCACGCTTTAGAAGACGAATTTTGCCAAGAGGGACCCCCCCCACACACACACACACCTTCCAAAGCAGCCAACAGCAGTAATAATAGGAACTGAAAAAACCTTGGCAGCCTCCGACACCCCTGTGTATTTGCCAATGTTGCATGTGGGGCGGTTGCTGTCAGTTTTTCGTTGCTCGGTGTCATTCCTGCACCTCCAAGGTCGACAGAGGAGAGAACCCCTGGCGGATGCGGGCAACCCGGCATTGAACCAGTACATGGGGCAGTGTGAAGCCCCCACATCCAGGAATACCATCCTCGCTGCAGGGATGGTGAAGGTCCCTTGAACGCTCCTCGCGGGTGTTTTGCCAACGGGCATCGGGTGGCCACATTTTCCCATGGATGCCACATCGTTCAGGATGTGGCACCGTCAAGCTCATTAGGGTCATTTTCATCTTCATCATCATCTTCTTCTTCACCTTCACCTTCATCATCATCATCATCGCCCTCACCACATTCCTCTTTCGGATTTGGCTGATAGTTGACGATATGTTGTGTGACATGGCAGTTGATCTGTGCATGCAAGTGCCATTTCCAAGCCACAGGGCCCTCCTCCACCCCCTTCCCCTGTTCAAGGGGCCGATTCAGTGAATGAGGGGCTTAGGGATGATCGCGCTCTGACGTCATGTGAAATCCGACATGGGGCACTGGCTTCCAGAGGAGATGATGGCGGCCACTGTGGGGGCCGGGCCACCAGCCCCCTGGTGGGACGGACAGAAAGAATGGTGATGAATGTGGGGGGATCACGCCACCAATGCCCTTTGCACCCCCTGGCTGTGGAAAGTGTGACGGGGGAGCGGTCCGAGAAGGAGTGGATGGGCGCTGCTCCCCCGTGTCCCATGGCGGTCCGGTTCTGCTTGGGATTTTGTGTGCAGGGCCCGATTTTGCGCACGAAATCCCGAGCACACTGACTGCGCACAAATTAATGGTATCGGGATTCGAACCTGGATACAGCGGCGCTAAAATAAATTAGTGAACCAACTAGAGTGTATATTTTTGTACCCTACACCCGACACCAGGGAATGAGACTGGGTATGTGGGCCCTGTCAGAGGCTCTCTGTGGAGAGCCTCTCCTGATGGAGGGTTGAGGGGCCAGCCTTCATGTGTGCATTGGAATGTGTATGGGCCCCTGCACGGCACTGTGTGGGACCTCCACGTGGGGGTACTATAGGGGGCCTGAGCGAGAGCAGTAGCGCGCCGCTCAGGTCCCCCAGTGTGCCCCTCTTTGGAGGTCCCACAAAATAGTGCCCTGCAGGGCACAGGCGGTCATGCCATGCTTCAGGCGGCTTCGGTGGAGTTAGCGCCAAACCGCCATGGGGCAGTCAGTGATGCCACAAGTTGCCCAACTGTTGGCAGGCGCGCCACAACGTGCACCGGGTTGCCCCAAGTTTGGGGAGTGCTGCGTGCCACTGTTCACGGGCGAGGCCTAATTTTCAACGGGTTGCGGGTGCGCCGCCACCCTCAGACAGGTCCAGTACGAGCAACACCCGAATAAACACAACCGCTGGTTGGGGGCCGACATGACCAACGCAACCCCAAATAGAAGCAATACCGCACAAGGCCTGGCACGGTCGGCCTAATGAAAGCAACCCTTGCTTCGTTGTTCTGGGGGTGTGGTAGCGGCTTTGATAAGGGCATAGCTTCGAAAAGAAGCGGAGGATCGGTCAACCAAAACCCCAAACGCAAGTTGGTGCAGTCGGTCCTAACAACGCAGTGCTTCCTACGCCTGAGCTTGCCAATTAACAGACGGCATGTTCAGCTGCTGCAGCGGGATTTTGTCCAGTTTGGACGATGCGCAAATGGAGGTTCATGGTGCCTGTGGTCGTTGGGTGCATCTTCAGTGATGAGGGAGGGGAGTGGGTGCACGGGGGAGCACCTGACGCGGCGCGTGTGCGCAGCACGGCACAGAGATTAAGCGGTCTGGCCCAGCGAAGCAGGCGTAGACAAACCGGTGGCTACGCGGGAAGAGCTATAATTTCCCGCGGGTATTAGGACAAGGGTAGGGGAAATCGACAATCCAGCAGGGGGACTCCAAATTAGAGTGGTGGTTCCTCCTAAGGGGCCACCTTTTCACCTTGGGAGGCACCAGGTAGGGAAAGATGGAGTGATGTTTCCACAAGTCTTGTACCCAGTGGCTTGCTCTCCTTAGGGGGCATTTTGTGATGGGGTAAAAGCCAACCCAGTCCGGGTAAACCCGCCGGAAAAGCAGGGCGGTCCTTAAGGGACCAGGTTTTTTTTTGTTAAGGACCGCCCTTAAGGACCGCCGCATGGGACCACCAACTGCCAACCGCCAACTCCCATCAACCGCCAACCGCCACCAACCGCCAACCACCAACCGCCACCAACCGCCGCCAACCGCCAGCGGCGACCAACAGCCAACTGCCAACCACTGCCAACTGCCACCAACCACCAATCACCAACCACCAACCGCCGCCAACCACCACCAACCGCCACCAACCGCCAGTTGCCAACTGCCAACCGCCAACCGCCGCCAACTGCCAACCGCCAACCGCCACCAACCATGGTTGAGCACATGGAGTGCCCGCGGGCTTTTTTGGGAAAACTGTTTCTGGAACACTTTTTTTTTTCCGTTAAGGACCGCCCTGCGGAAAAGTAGTGCACGGCGCAGATACTCCCCTATCTGTGATCTGCTGTCTCTGGTTGGAGGTAACACATGGCTGGGTGTGTGACAGCTTCCTTGGGCCATGTGTTGACAGCTCCCCCATCAGAGGTGATGCGGGGCACCCAACCGACTTCGGGGTCTGGGAATGACTTAGTGGCAATCCCACCAGCGCTGGCAGGTAGACGCCGACGGCAGAACGCTGCAATCGTCAGAGGGGCGTTCACCTTCCACTGTCACCCACAACACTGCACCGCCCAGCCCCCCCCCCCCCCCCCCCTCCACACCGAACAGCAGATGTGTAGGAGTTTCTCGCTCTGTCGCTGCAGTGTTGCATTGCGTTTTTCTCCCAATTTGCTTTGAAGTGATGTGCCTGTGAGTGCAATCCAGGAGCTCTTGGGAGGTGCGTATGTTGCACAGGGTAAGTCTACCAAAAATATCCACCTGCACCTTCGCTTAGTTTACCTTCATTGGGCCGTAGCCCCCCTCCTCGCCCCAACAAATGACTCCGATCAACGGAAGCAGGTCACACAACAGAGATGGCACTGCACTGGGCGGGGGGGGGCGGGCAAAATTGCGGTCTGCATTTACCACAATTTACCGCAATTTTTCAGTGATGCCTCTATTCAAAATTTTCATTTTTCCCCAGAGGAAAGTTCTTTCCCTACCTTCGCTGTTACTAGGCACACTGTACGTGTATGTGTTCTCATCTGTCGTGCATGTCATTTGTGTGGCAGGACGCTTTCTGTTTTTGTGTTCCCAAAATGTCATCCACTCCTGGGGACAGTGATTCCAGCAATGGTAAAACGCCAGTGGAACGTGGCAAAGGACAGGGCACGCTATGCCACACAGATTTCGCGTTTGCATGGTGTGGGGACTGGCTCTGTGGAGCGGTTCTTTTCGTTTGGCAGATATACTGACACGGGCCAGAGGTATTCAATGAGCAACAATGCCCATCATGTGGCTTTCATGGCCCATATGATGGTGGCGCGGAAGGATGGTTGGATTAGCTGCTTGTGCTGAAAGCTTTGGTGCAGTGTGCATGCTATGTGCCGAAAGCCTCACTATCCTACCAATTGGGTGCATAATTGGTCGCAAAAACCTTTTTGCAAAAGGTCTTGTGCTCCACTGCTGCTCATGACTGGCATAGAGTCTGGGGACCGAAAAGAAATGTACCGCAATTTTTTTAGGCTTGGGCGATCGCAACCCCCCCCCCCCCCCCAGCACTGCACACCGGGTGCCCAATCAGCCGTTTTGGAACACATCCCCCCGTAACATCCCTTCCCGTCACTGGGGAACACCCTGGTGCGCCTGTGGGGGTGCGCGTCCACAAGTGCACATAGCACATAATCCCACCCAGCCCAATTCCGCACAGCCCAGCCTCTACGCACCTCCAACGCACTTGCACCCGCCCCCAGCGCCCACACCATACCACACAGCCCCGACGGCCGTCTGCAGCCTGTTGCCCCTCCACGCTGCTGGTTTGCACCTGTGTGTTGTGCGTGGGGGCTGCACGTGGCGGGTGTTTGCAGGTGGGCGCTGCGGTGGGAGGCCTCCGAGGACCACGCTGCCGATGGTGCAGGTACATCCCTTGGACCCCCGGCGGCAGCATTCTGGGTGCAGGGGCGAAGGGCGCTCACTTGACTGGTGATTGAAGACCTGTGAATCCTTCAATGCAGCGATCTATCTTCACCAGAACACCAGCCCTGTCACCACTTGATATCCGGCACCTGACCAAGACTACAACCTTGCGAATAATACGCAAGGGAGCAGGGGAGCAGGGCAGCGGGGGTGCAGGGGTGCAGGGGTGGGCGTCCAGTATTTTCCGATTGTTCTCAACACATTTTCAACACCGGGATGCATGGATGGATCAGCAGAGCGCCGGCCACTGCACACGCCGCTGCCGAACGGTGTGTGCTCCTCAGTGTCCTGCTACCAGGCACCCGTCTACCGCCATCTTGTTGGCAGAACGGTACCGATGGTCTTTTGCTGGCCACTGACGAGCATCTGTTCGATGTGCTGCTACGCGCGTGTCCTCGCACTGCCAGGGCACAGCTTCTCCCCTCGGGGTACTGTCGGCACGCCAGCCACCCCCCTCCCCCCCCTCTGCGCCTGTACATCTGGAGTCTGGAGGGCACGCCCACGAGAACTCAGGCAGAAGCACGGGACAGTCGCCCAGCAAACCCTCGCACACTGTGCTGCAGAACTCGCCGGCAGTGTCCGTGGCGGGGACATCCGACTCCGCCTACCGACCACGTTTGTGCCCACCTCGCACCATCAGGCGCGTTGGTGCACAAATGCCATGAAACACCCCCTTTGAGCACCCCAAGTGCGCCCTCGCCGGGTGTCAGGTGCCTCAAACCGACATGTTTTGGCCTCCCACGTCGACACCGCTTCGCCCTTCCCCGCCTCAGGCAGCTCTCCTCCCGGCGATTCTTTGACGCACCCCCCCCGCGCGCGCGCGCGCGCCGCTGCTCTCATCGCATTGCCGCTGCTTCTCCTTGCCACAGGCTCGTTCATGTGGAAAGAGTACGAGTGCTCTGGGGCCGTGCCGCACTGGCGCTACATGGGGGCCATGGCGGTGCAGAACGACCGGCTCCTGCTGTTCTGTGGTGGGCAGAAGCGCTGGCCAGGGCCGCGGGACGTGTTGCAGCTGCTTCTACCACCGCCTCCCCAGGCCGAGGCCCACAGCAGCACTGGTTAGGGCAAGAAGGGGGAGGACACGCGACAGGCGCCAGAACGTCAAGTGGGAGAGTGGCAGGCCTGCGCTTGGAGGAAAGGAGGTCCCCTTTCAACGTTTGTCTAGCCACACCACACACATATACCCCTGCCCCGACTTCCCCCCGGCCCCCGGATGACATTTCCTCTGGTTGGTGCAGCACGTGGCCCAGGACCGTTACCCGTCGTAGCACTCCGTTCTTTATCATGCGTTTCGATCTTTCTTCCGTTGTGAACAGCCTGGGCCTGCTCGACTGGGCTGAGGGGGCGGGGGACACTGAGTAAAGTTTATTCACAAGTATGAAACCGCACGAGTAATTGTTTGGATTGGGGCGCCGGTCAGCGCTGCCAACCGCTTCTGCCAGACATTGCCCCCCAATTTCTGTTCTAACCGCCGGTAACTGCCTTTGCAACCGCTCGAGAAACCCGTTTTCCCTTAAGCGCATCCCTAAAGAGTGGGCAGAGTAAAGGGGCAAGCAGAGGGGTGAGGGCAGTCGCGGTGAACACCCGAACATGTCGCTGGTGGCGGGTGTCTCATGGGTTGACATGCAAAAGGGATACCACAGTCAATGTGGCAAAGGATGCGGGGATCTGGAGGATGCCCTATGGCAACCCACTACATGGGGCATGTGTACACAGTGGTGCAACTGTCGCCACGTGTCCCACAAGGATGATTTTCTACCCAGCCAGATACAAAATGGACATTCAAAGGCTGGGTACGAAGGGTTTTACACACGCTTGGATTTCATTTCTCACATAGATGTCTGGGTGTGTGGGCATGTGGAAAGAAAGAAACAAACAAAGAAACAAAGAAAACGAATGCATAGCCAAAAACCAATGCAAAGTGTGGTTTGGATTTAAATTCGGAATTATTGCTTTATTGCGTTTTATTGTTTAATTGAAAGTGTCATCACCAATTTGGAGAAACTGACACATTTTGAGGAAGCAACATTTCACCGGTTGTGGTGGGGGTGGGGGGTTCAGGCCTCGTTTTGGTACAGTCATTTTGCAAGGGTAGTAAGGGCTGTCTCAGCTGTCGGAGTGCCCTAGCGATGATGATGTTGCCAGTATTCTGCTGCTGGCTTTTTTTTGCATGGCCGTACCCCCGCCTGAGTTCAAACGTGAGTTCACATAATGTGGGAGAGTGGCGTGAACCGTGGTGACCCAGGGGAACTGAGCAAATCCACTTTCACAAGAAGATACATACAAAATATGATACAGAGACAAAGAAGACATGCCACAACCGAGGCTAGAAGATGGAGTGGTGAACCTGGGAAGGGCCAATCTGTCACTGATTGGAGAAAAAATAGGAATAGTCATGCAAACAGGAGAAGGAGAGGCAGTTGGAAGGGAACAGCAGGGTGCGGGTGGGGATTATGAGGTATTTTGCTGCTGGCAAGCACCCGACGAAATTGTAGATCCCTGGGAGGGTATGGTACCCCCACTTGGACGTTTGGTAGGTATTTTGAATTTTGGCTGTGTTGGTGGTGATGGTCTGGTATCCACCCCCTCATATTGACGAGGCATGATGCTGCCAATGCTCCCCCAAAAACCTTCCCTCACAGTACAGAGCATAAGCTTTCATGCCTGCCGTAAATTTTGGGCGGAGAGGCTAGCATTGCAAAGCCAATCTGACCCTCAGATTTCCCGGACTCTAGGAGTCAGAGGGAGAACAAGTCTGCTTATGTCGATAATCAGCTTCAAAGCAGGAAGACAGCACACCAGCTCGCCTTTCAGGTATGGCTTGAGCAAGATTGATCCCATTTGCCCGCCACCGTGGGCTCCTGTGGTACCCTATGTCAAGAGGCGTGACATTATGCATTTCCACCGGATTTACTGGTATGGGCAGTATAGCCCACATCAGTTTACACACCAGCCTGCACTGTGTCATTCCTCACCTAGGCCGCAAGCAGAGTATTTGTTACTCTGCCTTCTTGTGCTCCATTGCTTTTGGGAACATGGATGTGAACCTGAAATGTCATGTTCCAAGAACCATCTTGTGGTTGCATGCTTTCGGGAACATGGGTGAAGGTGAAGGTGGGCTTCTATCATGCAGTCGCTCAAGTGTGGAATGGTAGTTGCATATGGTACACGCAAGCTATGGTTTTGTACAAGCTGAAGTAGCATTGAAGTGGGACCGTATTGATTTTGTGTTTTTCCGTTGCTTGGACAAGGGAGGCGGGGGCTACAAGATGGGCTGAGTGGGTGTATCCGCCACCGGTCTAACTATTTTCAAAGGGTTCACCCACACCTCCACACTGCTCGGGGTATCTACACTGCACCCAGTACCCTGAATTTGATACACACGTTGGCCACATATGTGCCTGCAAACTCGATTTGCTCACTTTTGCACATGACGGTTTCCCGCCTAGAAACATCACAAACTGCCGACTATGCGAGGTTCATTGACGGACAGCCGCGGGTATGAAACCCATACTCTTTTTAGCTATGCGAGGCTGTCATGGGTGCTAAGCACTGCCAGAAGAGGCACCAGAGGCCAAGAAGACGAGCCAAAAATATAATATGTGACATGCTGGGCATCCATGTCGACGAGGTTGGCAGTTTGAAGAAAAATGCGACAGTGATTTCGAAGGTCCTAAAAAAAACAGGACTGACCAGTGCCTTTTCTGTAACACGGGTTTTAGAAAAGTCACTGAGAGCATAACACATGCAAGGAATTCGTGAAAGTTCAAACACACTGCATAGTGCACCCGTTTTTTCATGGTACTCAGAACAAAGTATATCAGGCGTGGAACAAGTAGTGGCCCAGGGTGTCTAGGTCGCAAATGGCAGGGCATAGAGCAAATGCAGTGTGTGCCCAAATTTGTAGGCAGCTCCTGAAAAAAGGACAGCAAAGTGGCTTGTGGGCTGGGACAGTACTGTCATTCTGACAAGACTCAGCTATGCTAACTACTTGATGCCTCCTATGACAGTCCCGAAAGCACAGGACTGTTGGGTGCCCTCGCTGCAGATATTGCATGTTAAAAAGATAGAGAAACTAACATACAAGCTTACATAGATCTAAAAATCATATACTTGTACGCTGAAATGAAAACTCTTCTATAACAGGGTGTGCCGGCAGCGACTAATGAAAAACTCGGTGATGCACTTGATGGATTGATTGCCCCCTAATACCCACTACACTGTCAAACCTCATGGATCACCGAAGCAGTTGCACCTTTGCTCATACCTATTCCACACACCCCTACAAAAAACGACAGTTCGGCTCTTTCTGGCTCACTAAAAATGTATAAGCCTACCCCCCTCTCCCATCTTTTCCCACTCGCCCCCAAGCTTTTCCTACCACCCTGCTCCTCCACACCCCACCCCGGGAGCTCCGTCCACCGTTCTCCCACACGCCGAACATTCTCCCACAATACAATATTGTGCCGATTCAATAATCCCTCCCGGCACCTGCACTGCACATCGCCTCTAGGATATATTTGCACCCTTTTTGTCTCAGTTGGCAATGTTTTTGCCTTACTTCTTTTTGGAATGAATGTCCCTAGCGGACACCGCGTGGTCTGTGTGATAGTTGGCACGAAGTCGCCCCCCCCCCATGACCCCCCCCCCCCCGTACCATCCCCCCTCCGGGACAGACAGCCGACGCTGGAGTAGCCAAACATGACAAGTCATCCGGGGGATCTGTTGACACAACCAAAACGCGTTTTGACCCACAGAGGGCCAGAATGAGCAGTGGCGAGAGGCGAAGTAGGCGCCGCCAAAGGCAAACAATCAGATACCCAGGCCCTCCACCAACCCCCCCCCGTTGTGACTGACAGCTACTGACTATGATTGTCTGACTAATGTAGTCAAACATGATGTTCTGTTTTCTGCTTTAGACACAGTGTGTGTCTTTGGGTTTAACCGGGTTTGGCATACAGAATAAAGATGCACTTGTGCCTGACTGTGGAGTGCATCACCTCTGGTTTGCATGTGTCTGTTTTTTGATTAGGTCAACCCCCCCCCCCCGTGATGACCGCATACCGGGCACTAAACAGGCCATTAGGGGAGGCCGCCATGGGCAGAAGTTGCATTCTGGATTTCTCTCCGGGCAGGGGGATGCCCGCGGCAGTGCGGATGCCCGCAGTAGTGCAGATGTCTGCTTGTCAGGGCAGAAGGTTCACGGACAAGAGGCTAATAGGCGCCGCCACAGGCTAACAGAGCCAACCACCAATGCCTTGTGCCAACCCTCCCCCCCTTTTCGTGCCCCCCTTTCCCCTTGGTAAGGGGAGGGCAACTTGGTGCCATGTATAGTTTGTGTTCCCCCCACGTGTTTAGGCCCCCCTTGTAGCGCAGAGGGTCTTGTGCTGCCTCCCACGTCACATGGTGTGTAAAGAAGACACCGGGTGGCGTGGCCCCAAAGACTCTGGAAGCGACATCGCTGGGCTGTGCAGCCCAAAGGCCGGGGTTCCCGGCCCAAGGCCTCGTGCACTCCAAACTCATCGTCCACCACCACCGCGGCCGTGCATCCCGCAGACCAGACCTCCACGGCCGTCTCCTCCCGGGGTCCTTGGGCCCCCTGCCATGCGATCCCCCGTCCGAGTCGGCGAGGGGCCCAACGAGTCGGGGAAATTCAACGAAGTTGCCAAAAACCAAAATTTTGGGGGCAGCAGTGACGGAGGGGTGCCATGCAAAATGGAAGATAATAGGCCTTAACTTACGGGCCTTAAAGTGGACATTGAAAGCACAAAAAATAGCCCTTATCTTGTGCCAACCTCCACAATTTTGATCCCGCCCTCAAAGTGGATTAACACGCGTCGCCGATTTCATTCACCTGTCCAGCATGTTATCCGGATCTGGAAACTGGATTTGCTCTTGTCTTCCCATTCAAATGCTCTACCATCACTGTAAGACTCACGGCCGCGCCCGAAGAATGGCCTACATGACATTTTTTTTCTCCTATTTGGGTCCAACAAAGCCTAGCCACACCTCTCTTCAACTTGTTTCAGCATGGGTCCCCCATGTCCCTCTCTCCGGCCCCCCCGCCCGCCGCCGCCCAGCTCGTGATGTATGGCCAGGATTGGGAGCACAAATTATCCTTACACCATCACATAATGTCGCACTAAGACGTACAGCAAAACCCCGTAGTGACCCGAGTTCCTCCCATTTTTCTGGGACACACCCATGTCCATTTACAGCCATCATTTGGACCTATCATGTATGCACATGATTTACAGCCATCATCACGGCAGTCTTTTACAGCCATCACTTCTGGACATCATCTACGGCCATTGGTTTCGGCCATCATCTACGAGCATTTCTTTTTTTGTGCACAGCAGTGTTCCTACCTAAGTTTAAAACTGAGTAAATACAATGTCATGGCAGTGATCTTGCAGCTTGAGGCGCTCAGCAAATCCGCCACGTAGAATAGCAACAAAAATAAGTCAAGAAATGCGAAATGTTCCTGGCTGGAACATGAGGTTCACAAACTAAGATGGGTAGAGAGAAAGTGAAAAGGGGGCAGCTTCCCACATAAGGCTTGGAACCTTTTTTGACATCCAAAACCGGTTATTGTTGCTCACTTCAAAAATCCAAACCGGTTATTGGTTTTTTCATCATATTAAAAACCGGTTATTGGTTTGGACATATGTATCTAAACAGGTACCGGTTATTGATAATTTGGGTGTCCAATTGTCAGTTGTACAAGTGGTTTGGACAATACAGAACCACGTAACTATTTATGATTTAATTGCCAATACCGGATGTTTAGCAAAAAAACAAAACCGGTTATTGGCTTGTGTGCAGAAAATGAAACCGGTTATTGGTTTCAAACAACCATGCTAAGCAGGTACCGGTTATTGGCAATACCTGAAAGACCGGTTCCAAGCCCTATTCCCACATCATAGGGTAAGAGAGGAATACAAGGGAAAGATGGGCCAATATGTCACTGGTTACTGGACAAATAGTACTATGTAGTACTTTATGTATAAAGGTGCAATGGGTGTCTCTAACTGTTGGCATTAGGCTGGGAGTAAGAAAAAGTGCTTTTCCAATGCCTTGAGGCATACTCTAGTTGTATTAGAGATGCATTGAGCATTCTAGCACTTTTATCTTAGTATTGGCCTAACCAAAATGGGTGAAAACACATTTTGACTTATGGAACCAAACACTAAATCAGGATATGGAGTGGACCCCTTAAACCCCTATCAATGTGAGCCTATTCATCTTTTCCAGTGTTGACTGACAACTGACATATCCAGGGCAGAGCCTATGAATTTATCTGTGTTTTCTCATGAATTCTTAGCTATCCTAGTGGTATGCACCCTAGGGGGATGGGGCACCTCTTTTTGAGAGGTCCTGGGTTCAATTCCCAGTCAGCCTAGCTAAGTAGGAATATCCCATGTGACATGGCAGTGACCTCATCGCCACATGCCATGCCACCTCAGCACCTATGGGACCCAAAAACAAAGAGTGCACATCTCAAGATGGCACTGTGGAAGAGAGTGAGCCCTTGGGGCAGTTTTCCAATCAGTTTTTCTCAAACATGTAAAATATTTCATCCTGAGTTGCAATGTATGCTAATTACTGTGGTCTATTGTTGATAGTTTTCTTTATCTAACTCTTTGTGACTGCAGCCCTTCATGCTTTGATCCTGAGTGTCTTCTACTTGCTTATCTCTGGCTTGGGATATCCTGGATTGGTTGTATTTCAGCAAATAAAACATTTTCCTCATCAAAAACAAGCAGCAGGAAACCCTACACCAGCAGCAAGCAGCAGGAGAGGCACAACAAACACACAGTGTTGAAATCACTATAAAACTTTCTGGTAGCAGAGGCAGACCTCCTCTGCGTACCGGCAGCAACCCCGTGCCGTACATCCAGTGCGCCGAGATCAGTCATATATAAGCAAGAAGGGCGAACGAATTTGGACACCAAGACAGAGGACACCGACATGAAGACGGCGCCTGAGGCACCAGCAATGCCAGCACCTGGTGAACGTGGACCTGGACCTAGCGCTGTACCTTCGGAGCCCTTACATGGGCCGGTGGATGTGGCGGAGGATTCGATGGAAGGACTTCAGTCGGCCTTCCGGGCCCTCTCAGTCGAGGAGGTGGACACCCATCCTGTGAAGAGAAAGAGAGAGAGCGAGAAGGATGCTGGAGAAAGCATAGCAGATGAAGGAGCAGACCAAGGGCACGACCCGACGAATGATCCTACCTTCGAAGGCGCACCAAGCGCTTCTGGCCTCTACGCATCACCCTCTCCTATAACCACCACACTCCCAACTCCGAACCCAGGTAGGTAGGTAGGTAGGTGCATTCGGTCGTGGAGAGGCGCCCCATGGTTCCCCCTGGCGTCGCCCCTGTGACGAACAGGAAGAGGCTTCGCGCGTGAAGAGGGGAGGCGGCTTACTTCCCGCTAGACCTGACTGTTGGCCCCCAACAAAGCGGCCCCGGGCTACGCCGGGAGGGCTGATCGCCGCCAGCGTGACATGCTTGTCTCGCCGGGAGGGTGTGCCCCCGTGCTTGCGCACGTCCCCTCCTTTGGGCGGAACCCTAGGGGTTCACCGGACTTCCTGGCGTATCCCGTTCCCAAGGCGTGCATGCACGTTCCTGGTACTAGGGTTCCGAGGCGCTTGGGTGTCGCACGCTCCGCCTCGAGTCCCAAAGCAGCGCAGGCCTTAGGATGCAGCCTTACCCCCGGGCTCCGGATCTCGTTTGGCCGGGTCACCTGCATGGCACGGGCTGCCTCAGTGCCCGGGCTGTGGGCACTGGGTTTCCTACTGTTGTGTGGTGTTTGTGTTTGGGTCCGGTTGGCGGTTGGGTGCGGGTTTTGTCAACCCCGTCTGTCCTGGCTGGGGTTTAGGGTGGGTGTTTTTGGGCTCGATTTGTGGTGTTGTCCCCCTAGTGTCGGCTATTTGTGGTGTTCGTGGTTGGGCTTCGGTTTCGGTCTGCTTTTGGGACGTGTGTGGTTTCGTGGGCGCCCCGCTTGCCCCCCGCCGTTTCCGGTTCCGGCGCGCGGTGTGGGCGTGTGTGCCGGGCCCGGGTCTCGCCTGTGCCCAGTCCGTCTTGGTTGGGTTGTCGGGGTGTGTTTTTTTTTTTTTTTTTTGCTTTGGTTTTTTCTTTTCTTTTTTTTTTTTTTTTTCTGGGCTTTGTGGTCCCTGTCCCTCCATCCCCTTTCTTTCGGGCTGGGCTGGTGGCTCTCTTTTTTTTTTTTTTTTTTTTTTTTTTTCTGTCCCTTTTCCCCGTGGTCCGCTGTTACTGGCTTGGTGTTGCCGGTTTTGGGTGGATGGTTCGCCTGTGCCTCTGCGGGGGTCCCCCTTTTTTTTTTTTTTTTTTTTTCTTCTTCTGGGGGGGGGGCCTGGCCGCCTGTGGTGGTGTTGGCGGGTGGTTGGGCGGCTGTGGGCCGTTTTCGTGCCTTTTCCCCTTCCCCCTTCCTTTTTTTTTTTTTTTTTTTTTTGGGGGGGGGCTTGCCTGTTCCTCCCTCTGCCTTCCCTGGGCTGGCGCACGCACTGGCCTGTATTCAGTGTTGTCTTCCGGGCTGCTGTTTTCAGTTGGGTTCTGTGTGGCCATGTTCCGGCCCCATGGGTCGGGTGGGCTCTGTACACTGTGGGCTCGGCGCCCCTTCTTGCTGGGTTAGGTCCTGGCTCTGCCGGCTGGGCGGCTGCGCCAGGCGGCTGCTTGTGGTTTTGGGTTAGGGGGCTGGGGTTGCTCGTGTCCTTACCCCTCCGCGGTGCCGGCTGTAATCTTCTGGGTGGTCCGTCACCGTTGTCGCCTGGCGCTCTGTGGTCCCGTGTGTGGCCTGTGGTGCCGGTGTGTGGCGTGGTGGCGCGGCGCCTTCCCGGGTGTGCGGTGGCTGGCTTCGGTTAGTCCCTCAGGTTAGGGTCAGTTGTGTCGTGTTGTGCCGCTCTGTGCCGCGTCGCGTCGCGTCGTGCTGTGGTGCGTTGCTCTGTGGCGCGCTGTGGTGTGGTGTGCCGTGGTCTCGCGTGGTGCCGCGGTGGGTCAGTGGAGGTCAGCCTGGCCTGTGTGGGTCGGTTAGGTCTTCGGGAAATTCTGCTGAATGATCACGGTGTCCTTGGGGCGTGCACACTGACTCTCACCCACGGACTCAATCTTCACCGGGCCTCGCAGACAGGCAGGTGTACTCGGGGTGTAGGAAAAGCGTTCCTTCTCCAAGGCAGACAAACAGACATCAGGAGTCGGACGGTGGAGGTGGCTTCCGAACGCTGTTTGAGTGGCGAATGGCTTTCACTGCAGCTCGGCTGCGCTGGCAGGGTCCGGGTCGGTGCCGCCGGCAGGGATGAGCTCACACTGTAGGGTCAGGGGGATGTCCATATCTCCGGTGCTGGATTGCTGGGGCCCGGGGCATCGGTAGTATTCTTGGTACTTCCAGTCTTCACGGCGCTCGGAGATGGCGTTGAAGGGGGGCACCGTCCAGCAGCACCAAAGCCTTCGCGATCGATCACAGCGTTTCGTTTCCCCTTGCGATGCTCGATATTCATCATGGACGGGATCGGTGCGCCGCCGCAGTGCCATTCCTCCACTGGACGCAACAGGTTGGTGACGGACGCCCTCACGGACGTGAGACCAGCCGAGATCAAGCCCCCGTAGCAATACTCTGCGTCAAACCGCGACGGTAGTGCAGCCCGGCCCTTATAGCCCATGGTGTGGTCGCGTGACGGTCCGTGGGGTTGCCCTCCCTGGGGGCCTGTGCCTTGGTCTCGTGTCCTCTGGGGCTGTCGTGGTGCCCTTTTCCTCCGTGTCTTGGTCCCCGTTCCCGTTCCTTCCTGGTTCTTGGGTGGTGTCCTGACCCCCTGTGGTGTCGCTTCCGGCGCCCTGTCCCTGCGTGTGCCTGCCCTCACTTGGGGCCCTTCCGTGCCCTCTTGCCTGTGTGGTCCTTGGTGTCCCTTGCCCTTCCCTTGCCCTTGTCCTGCCCCTTCCTGGTGTGGTGGTGGTGGGAGGGGCGGGGTGGGGAGGGGGCGCCGGTGGCCCAGGCTTGGGGGTGGGTGGCCTGGAGCCACCGGCGGAGGGCTTGGGGGGTGTAGGGGGGGCGGAGGCCCTGGACCGCATCGCGGAGGAGGGCCTCCCATGCCGCTTGCGGCATGATGGTCTCCGGGGCGGCCTCATTGGGGTTTGCGGGGGTGCGGGTGCGCACCTCCTCGAAGGTATGCACCGTGTGCACCCCTCTGTGTCTTCCCGCTCCCCCGGCCCATTTCACCCAGCGGCGGAGCTCCTGCAGAGCGGAGGGAGACCACCAGGCGAGGTGGGCGGGGGCCCGGGGGGGGGAGGGGTCCGTGCCTGGGGTCCTGGAGCGGCGGGGGGAAGATGTGGACCTGAGGTGGTGGCGGGGGTGGCGGTGGCTGGAAGAGCGGGAGCGGCGGCGGCGGGGGCTGGGGGTGGAGGACGGGTACGGGCGGAGGGGGGAGCGGGAGGGGGAGGTGGACATGGGGCGGCGGTGGCGCGCTCGGTGGCGTCCGGGGGAGCGGGAGTGGTGGTGGCGGGGGCTGGGGGTGGTGGATGGGTACGGGTGGCGGGGGGAACGGGGAGCCCGGCGGGGCGTGTGGGGGGAGGGGGAGGTGGACGTGGGGCGGCGGCGGGGGGAGCGGGAGTGGTGGTGGCGGGGGCTGGGTGGCCGGTGGGGGGAGGGGGAGGGGGACATGGGGCGGCGGTGGCGCTCGTGGTGGTGCCCGGGGGAGCGGGAGCGACGGGAGCGGGGTCCCTGGGGGTCGTGGTGGTACCTGGGGGAGCGGGAGCGGCGCGAGTGGGTGGTTGAGGCGCGGTGGGAGTGTGGGCGCCGTGGGCGAGTGTGCCGTGCGGGGGGGGAGCGGGAGCGCCGCCGCTTGCGGGACCGGCCCTTGTCGCTCGAGTCGGGCCAGTCCGGAAGCGTCGGCGGCCTCTGGGGGGGCTCGCGCGGCGCCGCTTGGGGGGGGGGGTCCCCCGTCGTCCTTGGGGCCCCTTCGGCCATCGGATGGTGGCCGGGGGGGTACGGGGCGTCACGCGGTGCTGGTTGGGGGGGGAGATCCCCCGTCGTCCATGGGGCCCCCTCGGCCATCGGATGGTGGCCGCGGGGGTACGGCTGGTACGGGGGTGGTGGCTGGTACGGGGGGGGTGGGTATGCGAGCGGGGCGTTCGGCGGCTGCCATCCCGTCCGCTGGTGCTGTTGGTGTACGGGGGGTTGTGGCCCGGTGGGGTAGGGCGGTGGGCAGTGGTAGTGGTGGGGGTGGTGTTGGTAGTGGTGGTGGTGGGGCCGCTGGTGGTGGTGGTGTGTGTAGTGGTGGGGTTGGTGTTGCGGGTATGGCCCATGGAGTCCTTGTGGGTATTCCGGTCCCCCTTGTGGGGGTGGGGGGTTGGGCATCGTGGGCAGTCCCCGGGGCTGCACTATGTGGTGGGCATGGAGGAAGGGTTGGGGGGCGGGCTTGACGGTGACGATGGTTGAGGGGTCCCACGTCCCTGGGTCGGTTTGGCCGGCGGTGGTGGTGGTTTGTGGGGGATGGATGACGGGGCGTTTGATGACGGGGATTTTGATGAGGGTTTGGAGGGGGTCGTGCTGGGTGGCCGTCTCCGCGGTGGTGGTGGGTGCCGGCGGGAGGGGGGCGCGGGTCGTGGTGGGTGGGGGGTCCTGGCTTGGGCGAGGGCCTGGGTGGGGGTGGTATCGGGTGGTTTTGTGTCGTTGCGTATGCGGTGTTGTGTGTGGTCGCGTGGGCGCCGGCTTGGGTTTGGGGTTGGGTTTGGGGTTGGGGTCCGGTTTGGGTTTGGGGTCGGGTTTGGGGTTGGGGTCCGGTTCCAGGTTGAGGAGTACCTCTGTCCGGAGGTGTGAGGGCGTCGATGCCGGGTCGGGGGTCGTCCCGGTGGGTTGCCGGGGTGCCTGAGTCGCCTGTGTGGGGGTTGGGGGGTTGGTGCGTGCGGCCGCGGCTTTGGCTTTCGCCGTGGCCTTGAGGATGAGTTTGGCGGGGAGGGGGGGGTCGGAGGATGAGGTGGAGGAGGTGGACGAGGCTGAGGACGAGGAGGAGGTGGTGGACGCGGGTTGGGCTGCGATGCGGGCGGGCTTGCGGGCGGCGGCTTCTGCCGCGGCCACGGCGGGGAGGATGGAGGGCATGTCCCCGGGTTGTAGGTTGGGGGCGGGCGGCTGGGGGGGCCCGGTCGTGACCTGGCGGCCCGGCGGGCCGATCTGGTCGGCTGCGGCGGGGGAGGGAGGCGCGGGGCTGCGGCCTTCTCTTTCTGGGCTCGGCTGGGCCCGGGTCCTGCAATGTGCGAGGTCGTGTGGGTTTGTGCCAGCGGGGGGGAACAGTTCGCGTGGGCTGCATTCAGGGGCCGGGGGGGGTGGGCCTGGGTCCTCTGGGGCGTGTGTGGGGGGCGTGGGCGGGCCACTGGGTGGGGTGGGCGTGCCGCGGGGCGTGGGGCTCCCCTTGGCGGGTGTGTGTGGGTTGTCGAGTGTGGGGGGCGGTGAAGGGTGGCCGGTGGGTGGGTGTGTGGCGGGCGTGTGCTGGTGTTCGGGCGGGTGGGGGAGGCCCGTGTCGCGGGGCCCGGGGGTGCGCGCGATAGTGGGCGTGTGTGGGTCTCCGGTTGAGCAGCGAGAGGGGGGGGGCATGGGCGGGGATTGTGCGGGGGGTCGTGCTGCGCCGGTGTATGTGTCCGCTTGCTGCGCGCTTGCGTGGGCAGTTGTAGGCCGGGCGGTTTGGAGGAGAAGCTTGCCGTCTTCTGCTGCCGCGGCAAGGATTTCGCAGACGAGCGTTCGTATCTGGTGGACCTCTTGGTCAGTGGTGGGAAGGGGGCATGCTAGCTTTGGGCTAAGACCCGCGCGGTTGAGGACCCTGTGGATGGCGTGGTACCCGCAGGTGAGGGACTGCTGCGGCCTGGGGGGGGGGTTTGGTCGTGTGTCCGGGCCTGCTTCGACTTGTGTGTGGGCGGTGGGGATGGCCCAAACCCAGGGCACGGTCCCCTTGGGTGGCCAGTGGCGCTGGATCCAGTGGGTTAGGCAGAGCATGGACAATCCCAGGTGGTAGCCCGCCTTCCCTGAGGTGATTTGGGCCAGGGCGCGGGCTGGGGGCGTGTCCCCTGGCTGGAGGAGACCCCTGAGGATCCTGTGCTGGGTGGTGGGGTCCCCCACTGCCCCTGGTGGGGCGGTCTCCGGGGCGAACATGGTGTCTGTCCCCTGGATGATCCATTGCGGGCCGTGGGACGTAGCCATAGCGGCTATCACGTAGTAGTGGCCGCGCTCGAGGACTGTAACCCAGACCTCCGGCGGGGGGTGGTCACTGTCTGTAGGTGGGGGGGGGAGGTCGTCGTCCGGGGTGCGGAGGCCGGCGGCGCGGAGGGCGGTGTCGCGGTTGGGCGCGGTGGCCTGTTCCCACTGCTCCGGGTGGTTCGGGTCCGCTGGGTGGTCCGTCTCCGCTTGGGCCCGCCGTAGGCGTACGGTCCCTCGACGCGTGACGTTGCTGCCGGTGTCGTGCGTCAGGGCCTGGCCCCAGTCGATGGGGGGGATCCAGATGGGCTGGCCCCGGGTGTGTTTGCGGGCTCGCCAGAGCACGAGGTCTACTATGGTCTCGTGGAGGCCGCTGCCTGGGGTGGTCAGGTCCCGGAGGGCTTTGACGGTGAGCTTGGTCCAGTCCTCTTGTAGGCGGTACCAGCCCAGGGGGGTGGTCGGGGCCCTGTCTTGGAGGGTCGCTCGGAGGAGGTCGGGGTCGCGGATGGTGGCCGGTGTGAGGGGAGGGTGTCCTGGGTCCGGGGGGGGTGGGCTGGATGGGCTGCCGGGGTCTTGCGCGTCTACGTCGATGGATGGTTGGCCCTGGCTGGGTTCGGCCGGACTGGGCGGTGCCGGGTGGCTTCTTGGGTGCGAGACGGGTCCCGGGGCGCTGTGGTGGTGCCTTGGAGACCTGTGGATGGAGACGGGGGGCGCGTGCGGGGCGCGGAGCGGGTTAGTGGACGTCTGGGTCATGCACGGCATGGTAATGGATGAGACGCTGCATGTGTTCCCTGGCGGTGGGGTCGGTGAGTTGTTCCGCGTGTGTTAGCAGGAGGTGTTTGCGGTGTACCATTTGGGCTGCTGCTCTGCGGACCGCTTCTAGCTGGAGGTGTGCTGCTGCTTCCATGGGGCTTTCCGTGTGTTTGGTGAGGTGTCGGTGCAGGGCCTGTGTCACTGCCCCTCTCATGGTGGCTTCTTTGATCAGGGGGTCCCGGAAGAGGTGTTCGGTGGCCTGGTGTGCGTGGCTGTGGGCTGGCCATCCTTCGTGTTGCCGCAGGGTTTCCGCCGGGGACCAGCCCACTAGGGTGTCCCTGTCTGTATGGAGGGGGCATTTCTTGAAGTGTTCCCAGTCCTCCGGGGTGGTGTGGTCGCATGGGCAACGGGTGTGTTCGTCGGGGACGTGGATGTGCTTGCGGGCGAGCCATCTGGCGACCCTGGTGAGGAAAGGCAGTTGCTCCCTGAGGAGCTGGATGCGTCGTTTCTGGAGGTGGGCTGGGACGTTTGCTGGGCGGAGCGCTGAGTGGTAGAGGGGGACTTGCAGTCTGTCCTGGAGCTCCTGGATGTGCGCCCGGCTGTCTGCGTCGCCGAGCACGCGGGCGAGATGTTGGACGGGGTTGGGGTAGTGGTACGCTCTGTCGTGGGAGGAATAGGGGGCGTCCTCTGGTACCCAGTCCGGGGTCTGATGGGGCTCGGGTACAGGGGGCACGTGTTGGAGGTGTGTGTGGTTGCGGCCGAGGTCAGGGATCTGGAGGGCTGGTAGGTGTGTTGTGCGCTGGTGTACTGCCTGGTTGTCGACCTTACCATTTCCGTATTGGTGCCTGTGGGACTCCTGTTTCACGATGTGGAGTTGGACGTAGGGGGGAAGGCTGCGTAGGGCTTTCCAGAGTAGCAGTGCCTGGGTGCCGAGGCTCGTCGCGGTTGCTTTGTGAAGTGGTTGCCTTGCTATGCGGAGGAGCAGGTGCGTGTCGACAGTGGCGTCTACCACGAACCAGACCCGGACGATGTGCGGGGAGTGGGCGGGTAGGTGGGCCGCGACCTCGGTGATGGCGTCGGCCATGGCCCCTAGCTCCCCGTGGGAAGAGGCCCCATAGGTGGTGTGGCCCGTGTGGTGGTCCATGTGGTAGTGTTCCCCGGTGTGGGTTAGTTGCAGGGTGGCCCCCCCGGTGATGGGCGTGAGGGCGGATTCGCCTGAGGCGTCGGTGAAGAAGAGCCGGTCCGCCAGTGATGGTTGTGGGAGGCGGCATGGGTTCATGGGCAGGTAGGCGTATATGGCAAGGCCCGTGGCGAGGTGGGCTACTGGGGTTGTGGGCTGTAGGATGGGGGTGGCGTACACCCCTATTCCTTTGGAGATGATGTGCTTTGCTTGGGGGGACAGGGCTATGAGTCCCTGCTCCGGCTGTCCTTGTGTGAGGTAGGAGTAGATGTAGTGGAGGATGTAGGCTGTGTCGGGGTTTAGGTCGTGGCATGTGAGGGTTTGTGTTCGGTGCTCCGGTGTGTGGCAGGAGTGGTGGAGTGGATAGTAGGGGTGCTCGTGTTTGCCCGTTCTGCCTGGCTCGTACATGCTGTAACGGATGGCGACCCCTGCCGGGTCGGGGCGGGGGCATGTGGGTGTAGTGGTGAAGAGCCATTTGGGCGCGTGGTCGGGGTTCCATGCTACCGTGGGGTTAGTGTCGGTGCGGTGAAACCATGGGGCTATCCATGCGTAGGCCTGTGGTGGTAGGTGGGTCGTGGGGTGGGTGTGGTGGCGTGCTATGAGGTGTAGCACGGGCCATGGTGCGGTTGGTGCCTCGGGGTCACAGGCCCAACATGTGCGTGGCATGCTCTGGGAATCTTGGGGGACCTTTGGTAGGTCTCGGGCGGTCATGTGGTGTTTCGGTATGCGCCATTTTGCCCCGTGGTGGATGACGGTGGTCTGCGTGGGTTTGGCTTCATTCGGGGCTAGTAGTAGGGTTAGTGGTGGGACTGGGCCCGTTACTGGGGGGACGGGTTCGTGTTTCGATCCGGTGGGTGCGTAGGGCGGTGTCTCTGGGATGGGTCGCGGGTGTTGTCTTGTGAATTCTCGGTAGGCTTTGCGCATGTCTTTGCTGCCCGGTAGAGTGTGTCCCGCTGTTCGTGCCGTCTGTGTGAGGTAGTGGTGGAAGAGGCGGTATTGTGGCCATTCGGGAAGCTGTAGAAAGGGGGTGTGGTGTGCCCCGCTGTGGTGCAGGACCCGCATTTGGGCGAGGGTGACGTATACTACGGTGATGGAGGCCCCGACAAGGTCTATGGTGTGGATGGTGCCCTTGAGGTGGTGGTGGAGGTCCCCGCAGAGGACCGCTAGTGGCCCTTTCTCCGGGCACGTGTGGTTGGTGAGTATGGCGTGGTGTGGGGATGGGAGCAGAAGCTGCAGGTGGTTCCACAGGCGGGTGTTCATGTTGGTGGGCATGCCCGTCTGGTGGAGTACCCAGCGCGGGCATGTGTTGCGGGCCCGTTGTGCGGCTTGGAGGCGGATGGCGGTGACCTCGCGGACCTCCGGTGAGTGGTTGTGGGTCATGCGGTGAAGGAGGAGGGCGGTGTGTCTGGTATAGGCCGCTTTCACCTCGTCCCCTATGGCGTCTCCATAGTGGGGCCATGCCGCTCGGATGGCGCGGGTGGGTATGGAGGTGGGCCAGCCCCCGTGTGCTGCCCATGCCTTGGTCACGGCGCGTGTGGCCGGCTGGAGGGCTGTGGTGGGGTGTGTTAGGTGGAGTGCTTGGAAGCCTATGGAGGCGTTCAAGACCCCGGTGAGGTAGTACGCCAGGCTCTGGTGGGACAGGGAGAGGGCCTTGGCGGTCGGGGACGCCTATCTGGGGAGATGGGCGAGGTGTGACTGCAACTTGGGAGGGAGGGTGGCGTCCTCAGGGTTGGCGGCCTGGACTACCCCCAGGTGGGTGGTGGTCGTCACGACTTGCATGGGGGGCCCTTGTGGCCCCAGGGTGGGAGGTGTGGCAGACCCCTTGATCATGGCCACTGACTTTGTGGGGTGGACGATGAGGTTGTTGTGGGAGAGGTAGGAGACGGTCACGTCCAGTAAGTCGTTGGCCTGTTGGGTGACCGTTGGTCCGGGGTCCGGGGCATGGGGGTCGTGTGGGGTGTGCGCGACGGTGAGGTTGGTGTCGTCCGCGAAGCCGACCAGGGGGGAGAGGAGGGGGTAGGGTGCGTAGGCCGGGTAATCCTGCTCGATTGCGAGGGCCAGGGGGAGCGTCACTAGAAGGTACAGGAAGGGGCCCTCTGCTCCCCCTTGGGGGACCCCGCTGCCTGGCTCCAGGAAGGGGGTGAGGCCTGCTCCTGTGCGGACCGTGTATTTGCGGGTGCGGATGTAGTCGGAGGTGAAGTTGTAGAAGGGGAGGCCCAGGCGTTTCCACACCGCTTCTAGAAGGAGCCAGGGGGTGTTCGGGAAGGCTCCCTTGACGTCGAGGGAGGCGATGATGAGGTCCACCGGGTCCATGTCCGCGATGGTGTCCTGGAGGAAGATGGCCTCGTGTGGGGAGCGGCCTGGGATGGCCCCCCAGAGGCTCGCTGGTATGTGGGGGTCCAGGTGGGGGCGGATGCGGCGCAGGAGGATGGTCCAGACGATTTTGACCTCCGTGACCGCACAGACTATGGGGCGCCAGTTGTCCGGGTTCGCCCAGTCCCCTTTTTTGTAGAGGGGGCGGACAACGTTTGCCCAGTCTGGTGGCAGGGGGGTCCGCCCCGTGACGATGTCCCAGAGGCGGTGGGCGAGGACGCGGAGGAGGTGGGCGGGGAGGTGGTAGTATGCCTCTGCAGGGAGGCCGTCGTAGCCTGGGGTTTTGTGTTGCCGGAGACTGTGGATGGCCTTCCGGACTTCGTGGATGGTGAAGGGGCGTTTTTCCAGGTGCCTCCTCTGGGCGTGGTTGAAGACCCGAGGGAGGCGGTCGATTTTGGCCTGGGTGTCCGGGTCCAGTGTGTCTTGGGTGGGGGTGTGTTGCCGGAGGAAGCTGTCTTGGGTGGCTTGGAGCACTGTGGCTGGGTCGTTGGTGAGGGAGCCGTCCTCCTGCCGGACCGTGGTGATGGTGCGGTGGCCGGTATCGGTCATGGCGTCGTTGAGGTGGCGGATGGCCTTGTAGGGGAGTTCGTGTTGCGCATACCGTTCGTGTTCCTGGGCGATGCGCTGTTGCCTGTGGATGTGCCACCGCTGCAGGTCCGCCCTGATTTGGGCTATGTGTGTCCTGCAGTGGTGTATCTGGCGGCGGGTTTGGGGGGTGTCGGTGTGGAGGAGGGTCGCCAGTTGTTGCTTCGCATGCCAGAGGTCATGGAGCATGTCCCCCAGGGCCGTGGGTGGTTGGTCGTCGTCTGTGTGGGGGTGTTGCTGGAAGCCGCAGGCGACGGCGGCCGTGCGCATGGCTGTGAGTAGGTCGGTGGGGTCTGGTTGGATGCGCCGGGCGCGGTCTATGGCCCTGTGATATTGGGACCAGGCGTGCTTGTCATGCAGCGGGGGCATCTTCAGGGGGGGTGGTAGGCCTTGGTCCGCATCTTCTGGGGGGCTGGGGGGAAGGTTGGGGATGGTGAGGCGGATGTGCAGGGGGCTATGGCCTGTGGGTCCCAGCGGGAGGGGTCCATATCGGGCCTCCGCTCGGATGATGGTGGTGGGGTCGCCATAGCATACGTCGATGCGGGATGGGGCGGCATCCGTTTGGTGGGGGAAGTGGGATGGTTGGCCTTCGAGGCTGGCTGTTAGGTCCACGAGCCCCAGCATTTCGATGGTGTCGCGGACTGCTTGGTCCTGGGGTGTGGCCTGTCCTCCTCGGTCCGCTGGGGTGGGGGCGGCGTTCATGTCGCCGATGATGACTGTGGGGGCGAGCATGGCCATTTGGCGGTACGCCTCGGCCAGGGCCTGGAGGAAGGGTTCCGTGGCTTCGCCGAAGGGGACGTGGGTGTTGATGACGTTGAGTTGCCATCCGTCCCCGACGACCTCATAGACACCTAGCCTCCCTGGGATGCTGAGGTGGTGGACGAGGTGGACGTGGATGCCGGTTTGGGCGTATAGGGGGGTCCCCTTGTGCCAGTAGCATTTGTACGCTTTCTGGTCCGGGGTATACATGGGGGTGGTTTCCGGGGGGTCGTCGCGCTGTAGGCCTTGTTCCTGGAAGGTGAGGAGGTGGGGGACCCACCCCGGCCCCTGTGCCATCGGGAGCTCTTGGAGGGCGGTTGTGGCGTCCTTGGAGTATGTGACGGCCGGGTGGTTGAGGTCGAGGAGGTTGACGGTGGCCTCGGTGGGGGCGGGCCGGGGCTGTGGAGGCTTGTGCCCTCGGCCCTTGCCCCGTCAGGGAGGGGGACTGGGGGTTGGGGACTTTTTGCCGGTTTGTGGGCGTTTGGGTAGGCGCGGCGGGGGGAGGCCTTGGCTCCACTCCGGGGGGAGCTCCCCAGTGTATTTGGTGCCTGTGTGGGCCTTGTTCTCTTCGGTGCGGAGCCGGATGGGGTGGGCGCTGGTGAGTTCCAGGGTGTCGCCGAGTGGTTTGTCCGGGGCGCTGTTGCCCTGGTCTAGCTCTTTTTGGCGGTGCCAGATTACCCGGATCTGTGGCCCCCCGTTGTCCCCTTGTCCCTTGAGGCGGTACTGGATCGTGCCCTCACACCAGATCCAGTCGCCTGTGTGGTCGTTGCGGAAGGGCTGTTGGACCTTCGCACCTTTTTCGAACCCTGGGTACGCTTTGGGCGGGGCCTGTGCTGGTGGCGGGAGGGAGGATGATGAGGATGCCTGGTCCGGGTGGGGCGGTGGTAGTGGTGGGAGGGAGGATGACGAGGATGCTTGGTCTGGGTTCGTCGGGTGGGTCGGGTGGGATGCGGGGGGTCGGGAGGTTGCTGCTTTTCCGGCTTGGCTGGGGGCGGGTGCGCCCTTTCGTCGTCTCGTTCGCTTGGGTGGGACCGGAGGTGGCGGGGCTGGGGGGGCATGGGGTTGGAAGAAGGGGTGCGTTGCTTGCTGGTCTGGATCCCTCAGTGGGGGTTCTGCCGGTGTTTGCATTTTCGCTTTCGCGTGGCTGCGTACGATGTCGGCGAGCTTGCGTACGGTCTCCGGGGGATCTGTTGGCCATGGCAGTGCGGCGGGGCTGTCGTCGAAGGGGTGGTGTAGGTGGTAGTTCCTCATGGCCTTGGCCTGCCTGACCCAGGCCTCTGTGGGTTCCGGTGTGTCCGGGCCTTTGGGGGAGCCTTGAGCCCAGTAGAGTGCTGTGTGGAGGGCTTCCCAGGGGGCGCCTTCGCGGCCTGTGAGGGTGGTGGCTTGGAGGAGTCGCTGCTGGCCCCGTGGGGGGTCTTCCGGGTCCATTTCCGGGGTATAGGCCTGGGCCGCCATGAGGACTCCGTGTGCCCAGTGGAGGACCCACCATTGGGTGTCCGCTTTGAGGATGTGGATGGCGGGTTGTTGGGGGGGGGTGTCCAGGGTGTCCCACGATGCAATGGCTAGTGGTATCCTGGAGGGGTGGAGGTGTGGGGGGGCCTTGCGGCTTAGGAGTTGATCGATGTGGAAGGGGGTGACGGGATCGTTGGGGCCTTGGGGCGGTGGGGGCATTGCTGGGATGGTTGTGGGGTCCCAGTGGCGTTCGTGGGCGGCGAGGGTGTACAGGGCGGCGGTGATGATGTGGTGGGCTTGGCCCTCCAGGACGATGTGGCGCTCCGTGCCGAAGTCCTTTGGTAGGTGGGCTGCGGGGTGGAGGGTGATGTGGGCCAGGGCGCGTTGGTGGGCCTTTTTTCCCCCGTCTGGGGCCTGTGTCCGTTTGTCCCCCGGGATGTGTTGGTGTTGGTGTTTTGGTGGGGGTGGTCCCAGGGCGAGGGATTCCACACAGTGGAGGGGGATGGCGTGTTCCCTGGACCTGTTGGGCAGGATGTATATGCCCGGGTCTCCCGGTACGGTGCCCAGGTACATGTTGCCCGTGATGGTGGGGGCCGGCAGCGGTTGGCGGAGGGGCGAGGTGCATGGGGTGGAGCAGGGCGGGTCATGGTGCTCACACCGGGGGTGGTCGATGCCGTACGGGGTGACGTGTACGGCGAAGGGTCCAACGGCGCGCTGGAATTTGTGGGGTTGGATGTTGTGGAGGCGCGCCACCGCCCATGTGTGGGAGCGCCCTTCGCTGATCCATACGGCGTCTGCCCGCGATGCCGCTGGGTTCAGGCAGTCCGTGGTGATGCCTGTGATCGTGCGGTTGTGGGTGGTATCTGATACCCTGGCGGGGGGGGCGCCGATGCGGGGGATGGTGTGGTCGTCGTGGAGGGTGCGGGCCTTGCGCTTCGCTTCGTGTCGGTGCTGGGCCTCCTGGGCGTGGGTGTGCACACCCGTGTGTTTGGGCTTCTTGTTGGGGCGGTCCGCTGTGTGGAAGGGGGTGGGCCAGGAGGGGGCGTGGTGGAGGGTGGGGTGTGGGAGGTCCCCCCGTGTTGCCCATGTGTACAGGGTGGTCGCGGCGGCCCCTTCCGCCTGTATGGTGTATCGCTCGTCGTGTCGGCGACGGGTGACGAGGACGTTGGGGGCCGTCAGCTCATACACCTGTGTGGTGTGGGGGAGGTGGCGGGTGACGGTGATCTTGGCGGCGTCGTTCTTGCGGGTGGTGGTGTGGGGGATGATGTAGTGGGTCGCCCATTCATCCTGGGGGGTGTGCTCCGTCGGGTCTAGCTTGAGCGGGGGGTGGAGCGGCTTCGGTGTTGGGGGCTTGTCTTGGCCCTTCGCGTGGGGCGCCACTTTGGTTTCGACCAGGTATTGTGGGCCCCAGGTTTCCGGGGCCCCTACCTGTGTGGCTGCCGCTGTTGCAGCTTGGAGGAGGGCGGTGGTGTTGGTGTCTAGAGGGGGGGCCCCCGGTTGGGGGGTGAGGGTGTCATGGTCTTGGTACGCCCACCAAATTGTGTAGCCTCGTTGGGTGTTGCGGTGCGGGGTTTCGGTAAGGGCTTGCTGGATGGATAGGGCGGTCTTGATGTCCTCCGCTGCTTGTGGGTTTATGGGTGTGGCGTAGGCCCATACTCCCGGGGCGTGTATGCCGTGTGACGCTTGGCCTACTCCTCGTATCGGTTGTAGGGTGTGGTGGGTGCGTGTGAGCCCTAGGTGTTCTTGGAGGAGGTCCCCTCGGATGTCCTCCCATCGTTGCTGCCAGGTATGTGTGTGGTCATTGGGGGCGGGGTAGGTGACGACGATGGCCTGCCAAGGGGTGGGGCCTGGATGCACCGTCATAGGTGCCGACGATGCTTGCGGGGGTATGTGGACGGCGTGGGCGGCGGCTGCTGTTACGGGGTCTCCTTCCGTGGGTGTGATCGTGGCATCGCCTTGGACGGTGAGGAGGAGGTGGTGGCGGTCCGTCGGTAGTGCCCAGGTGGTGGTGGGCTCTGCGATTGAGTGGAGGCGGATGGCCTGGAGGCCCGGTGTGATTTCGTCCCATCGGAGTGTGCCGTTGTGGACCGCCCATTCCCGCGGCAGGTCTCGAAACCCGTTTCGGTCTGGGGTGGTGCGGTGTTGTGGGGGGAGCTCCATTGTGGTGATGGGGTGGATGAGGGGCTCTGTGTGGGGTTGGTCTTGTGTGGTTGATGGTGATGGTGCCTGGGGCATGTCTTCGTCCAGTTGGTGGGGGGCTTTGGCCTCCTGGAGCTCTGCACTGATGTCGGCGAAGACATCTGGGAGGGTGGGGGAGGCGGGGGGGTGGGGTGCCGGATCGTCCCAGGTGATGTGGTATTCCTCCGGGTTCTCGGGGCTTTGCTGTACGGTGATGGTGGCTGTGGCATCGTCTTCAGGTGTCCATCGGTGCGGATTGTGGTCGAGGGGGTGGAGGGTGACGGTGTGGCGGTGTTTCCAGCTGTGGAACGCTAGGAGGGCGTGGAGGCCGTGTCTGGTGTCCCCGGGCGGGCGGGGGTAGGTTTCGGCTGCTGCCTCCAGGAAGGTGTCCGCGTTGCCTTTCCAGGTGTCGTCCCAGAGAAGGTCTTCCTCTGTGCCCCACTCGTTGTCGTACCTTTTCTCCTGCTTCCACCCCTGGAGGGTCGCGTGGTCCTCAGGGAGGTCTCGTTGGACGGACTGGTAGTACTGCTCGGCGTCCATGGGGGCTAGGGTGGTGGCCAGCGTGGCGTAGATGTCCTTTGGGGGGGGGGGCGGTGGGGGCGTGGCGGCGCGGCCGGGGTCGGGCTCCTCTCGCTGGTGTTCCGCGTTCCGGTCTGCGGTGGACGCAGGGGATATGGAGCGTGGTGGCATGGGGTGGTCGGGCTCTTGCGGTTCCGTGGGTTGCTGGTGGGCTTGTGGGCGCGGGGCCGTGGCTGCCAGTAGGTGTCGGATGGCCGGGAGGATGTCGAAGTCGTCTTCCCAGCAGTGGGCTGGAGCGCACGCCCTGTCAGGGGAAGCGGGGGGGGGCGTGTTGCGGAGCGGTGTACGATAGGGTGGGCGACGCGTGCGGGTGGTGGCGTGCTCGCTCTGCCGTTCTGTTTCCCGCGGGCCCTGACCTTGGGGGTGGTGGTGTCGGTGATGTTGGTGGTGAGGGTGGTGTGGGCGCCGGAGTGGATGATTGTGTCGGTGGCGGCGCTGTTGGCGAGGGTGGTATGGGCGTTAGAGTAGATGAAGCTGGTGCTGGGCTATGGTTGATGGTGGTTAGCTGGTGGGTCAGCTGTTGTCGCTGTCGTCGTCGTCGGTGGTGTTGGTGTCTCTGATGACGAGGTGATGGTCGGTGAGCATGGCGTGGGTGACGTATGGGCGTATGTGGTGTTGTCGGCGGTAACGTTCGTGGGCCGGATGTGGCGGTGGTGGCGAGGGTGCTGTAGTTGACGGGTGGTGTGGCCCACGTCGCCTCCGGTGGTGGAGGTGTGATGGGTGCCGTGGTGGTGTCGGCGATGGTGGGGTGCCGCGGGTGGTGTATTGGTTGTTGGTGGTGGAGATGTTCCTGGTTTGTGGGTAGTCCCTGTCCGGCGGTGGTGGTGCTGGTGGTGTCGGTGCTCGTTGAGGCCGTTGGCGACGGCGGGGGTTCCTGGTCTCGCGTGGGGTGGTGGTGGCGGTGGTGAGCGTAGGCGGTGCCATGGCGGTGGTGCCATTGACGGTTCGGCCGGGCGTGCTGGTGCCGGTTTCGGGTGTAAGTGTGGTTCGGGGTGCGGCATTGGTGGGTGGCTTTGACGGCGGGTGGCGTGACTGGTGGGTGGCAGCGGTGGGGGGGTGTCGGTTGTTGGTGAGGCTGTCGTTGTCGGTGTTCCGGTTGGTGCCGGTGACGGCGTCGCTGGCCGTGCAGATGGTGGGGGGGACTCGTACCCTGGGGTCGCCGTGGTGTTCGGTCGACGGTGGTGCTTCCGGTGGTGTTCGTGTGAGTTGGCCGGGAGTGGTGTCGGCGTTGCTCTGGCTGGTGCCGTGTGTGCGGGCTGTGTGATTTCTGCGTCCGGGGTCGGTGGCGTTGGTGACGGTGGTGTGTTGGGGGTCGGCGCCGGTGGTGACGGTCCGATGGTGAGGGTGCCGGGGACGTTGGGTGGGTCCGCGCTGTTGGGCCTTCTCCTCGCCATTCCTGGCGGAGGGTGCTGGCGGTGGTGTCGCTGGTGGTGAGGGTGTGGTGGTGTTGTTGTGGTGTTTTGTGCTGCTTGGGTGGGTGGTGGGGACCCCTGGTTGATGTTGACGTTGCTCCGGGTGATTTCGATGCGGTGGGTGCGATGGCGTGTGGCGTTGTTGTTTCTACCCTTGGTTGGGGGCCTGGTGGGCGGCGCTGGTGGCGTTTGTTCGCCAGCCGTGGTGGCGTCCTGGGTGGTGTCGTCGATGGGGGCGCCCTAGGTGTTACTCTGTGCCGGGGTCGTGGTGGTGGTGTTAGGGGTGTTAGGGGCTGTGGTGTGTCTCGCGGTGGTCCGGTGGCCTGTGTGCTGGTGTTCGGTGGTTCCGGGCGTGCCATTCGTGGGTGGTGTTTTGCCGGTCTGTGGTCCTGGTGGTGTCGGCTGTCCGTGGGTCCGTAGTGACAGGTGTTGCTGCGGTTGCGGTTTAGGGTGACCTTGCTGCGGTTGGGTGGTGGTGTCGCCGTGTTGCCGCTGTCGGTGGTGCCGGTGTTGGCGTTGGTGGGGGTGCTGCCGGGGGAGCTGTGTGTGTTGGCGTTGTAGGGTGTTGTAAGTGCTGCCCTGGCGGTGTTCTGACGGCGGAGGGGGGACCTCGCCACTCCTGGCGGAGGTTCCCACGTGCGTCGTTGGCTGGTGGGTTGGCCTTGGCCCCCTCGGTGTCCTTGCTGCCGATGGTGTCTCACCGGGACGCGGGATGGGGGATGCTCCGGGTTGCTGTCGGTGAGGTCGCACTGCCGGTGGCGCCGTCGGTGGTGCCGGTGGTGAGGTCGTTGCGGGCGCTGCTATGGTTCACGGTGTCGCTGATGTTGTTGATGCTGCTGGTGGTTGGTGTGGGTCTGTGTGTGGGTTGTCAGTGGCTGTTGCTGGTGCTGGTGGTGGTTCTGGGTGCGGGCCGGTGGGTGGCGCGGTTGGAACGCCTTGGGTGTAACTTGGCCGCTGTTGGTCCGTTGTTGGTTCCGGGCGTCCCCGTTGGTGAGGGTGTTGTGGTGTTCGGTTTGGGTGCTGGCGGCGGTGCGGGTGTCGCAGTTCCTGGCCCTGGGTCTGGGCGTGGCCGTTCGGGTGTTGCTGGGTGCGGGCGTTCGCCTCTCCTGGCTGAGGGCTCGGTGGCGTTCGTTCGCTAGCCGTGCTGGCGTCCTTGGTGGGGTTGCCCTAGGTGGCGGGGCCGTGGTGGTGGTGTTGGGGGCGTTGTAGGTGACGGCACCTCGGCTCGTCGTTGGTGGGGTTGGTGGTGGTGTGGGTAGTGCCGTGGGTGTTGGTGGCGTTGGTGTTGCCGAAGGCGAGGGTGCCTTATGTGTTACTTGGTGGTTGGCGTGTGTTGTGGTCGTCTGTTGGCGTGGGCGTTGTTGGTGTTGGTGCTGGGCGCGGCCTGTGTTTGGGTGGTCGGCGGTTCCGGGCGTGCCACTCGTGGCTGGCCGTCGCGGTGTTGGTGACGGTGTTGGCGAGGGCGCCGCCGGTGGAGCTGCGGCCGATGTGGGCGCTGCGGGTGTCGCCCTGGTGGATGGTGGTGTTCTGACGGCGGGGGTGGGACCTCGCCACTCCTGGTGGAAGTACCCATGGGTGTCGCTGGCCTGTGTGTTGGCTCCCTTGGTGTTGTTGATGCTGATGGTGTCGTACCGGGCGGTGTTGCCGTGGCGATTGCCGTTGACGCTCTGGTTTGTCGGTGCTGAGGCCGTACTGCCGGTGTCGGTGTCAGTGATGCCGGTGGTGAGGTCGTTGTGGGTGTCGCTATGGTTCTCGGCGTCTCGGACGCTGCTGATGCTGGTGGTGGTTGGCGTGGGTCTGTGTGTGGGTGGTCCGTGGCTTGCGTTCAGGGCGGTGGTCGGTTTCTGTGGCTCTGTCTGGGGGGGTGTGCAGTAGGTGGTGTGGTCTGCTGGTGCTGCTGTTGGTGTAGGTGGCGTAGGTGTTGCTCCGGGTGGTGTCGTGGGTGAGGGTGGTGTTGGCGGCGCCGGCGGTGTGGGTGTCGCCGGGGATTGCATGGTGTTTCCGGGCGCGTGCCCTCGCTTCCCCTGGCCGGGGCTTGGTGGTTTGTTGGCTCACCGGCTGTGGCGGTTTCGGTGTCCTCCGGTGGCAGAGGTTGCTGGTGGCGACGTTGATGGTGGGGTGTTGCCGGCGATGGTGTGCTTGATGCCGTTGGCTTGGGTGATGTAGGTGCTGGAACCGGCGGTGGCATGCGTAGGTGTCGTAGGCGTTGGTGCCGGTGGTGACGGTGTTGGTGAGGGTGTTGTGCTGGCTTGATTTTTGGCGGTGTTGGTGTTTCTGATGGCGTGGATGTCGGTGGCGGTGGTTCTGGGTGCGAGCCGGTGGGGGACCGGATCGGTTGGGTGCGGTCGTTGGGCAGTGTTGGGTGGCTTTTTGTGTTGGTTTGTTGTTGGTGGGTGCTGGGGTCGCTGGTGTTGCCGATGGTGCTTCCGCTGGTTTCGGGTGTGTCCGCTGGTGAGGGTGTCGTGGCGTCCGGTTTGGGCGTTGGTGGCGGTGCTGGTGTGGGTGTCGTAGTGCCCGGTCCTGGTGTTGGGCGTGGCCGTTCGGGTGTTTCTGGGTGTGGCCGTTCGCCACTCCTGGCTGCGGGCTTGGTGGGTCCTCCTTTGCGTCCTAGCGGCTTCTGGTGGCCCTGCAGTCCCCCTGGCGGGTTGCTGGGTTCCTGTTGTTTGGGTTTGTGTGTGTTGCGTGTGTGGTGCGGGCGGCGCCTGTGCTTTGGTGTGTGGTGCGCGCTTGTGGGGCTCGTGTCGGTGGCGGTTGTGGGGGTGTGTGTTGTGTGCACGCTCGGGCGTGTGTGCGGTGCGTTGGTGGTGCGTTGGGGCGCCTGCCCTCGCCTTTGCGGGCGTGGTTTGGCGGCCCTGTTTGGTGTGGGGGCTGTGTGTCGTGCCCCCCCCCCTGTCTCGGCTGTGTGGTTCCCCGCCCCCCTTGGCTGGGGTCTGTTGGTGGTGCGTCCCCTTGCTGTCCCCTTTGCGTGTGCCCTCCTCTTTTCCGTGTCGCTTGGGGCGGTGTCGTGCCCGGGCCTTCCCGGCTGTGGTGTGTGGGGGGGGGTCCTTGTCGCCGGCTCGGGTCCCTTCCCCTGGTGTTTCCCCGTGGGGGAGCCGGTGCTTGCACTCCCCGTCAGGGTGTAACTCTGTTGTACGGATGCCGTCCATGGACCTGTTCCGTAGCCAGGTACTCCAGCCGTTCCCCACACCGGGGTCGGGTACACTGTGGGTCGCTGGGGAGTCCTCGCGGGACAGGCGCGTCTCTTGCCTGCCCCGATGGACGGTGTGCCCTACCCGCAGCCCCTCGCTGGGCACGAACCGCAGTACGTGCCGTGGGGAGTGCTCTTGGTCAGGCCCATTGGTCACCCCCCCAGGCCGGTGCCACCGCGGGCCGCTGACCAACGGTCCCGGGCGTATCCCACCTTATTGCGTGTGCTCAGGTGGGGCCGATACGGTCACCGGGGGGGCCCCCAAACCCCTGAGGTTGGGTCCCTCGCCGGCGCCCCCCGTGGGCCCTTTTCGTCCCGCCCCCCTTTTCGCTGTGCGGTTTGCGGTGGTTGGTGTCCCGTCTCTCCGGGGTGGGGTGGTGGTGGTGGGGGGGGGGGGGTTTTCGCTGTTCCTGGCTGTGTTGCTTGCGGGCGTGTCGCCCCCTCCTCTGGTCGCGGTTCGCCGCCGGTGTGTGTGTCTGTGGCGCGGTGCGTGCGCGCGTGGTGTCTGTGTTGGTGTGTGGTGCGTGGTTTGTGGTGTGTGGTGTGCGGTGGTGGTGTGTTGGTGGGGTTGTGGCGGGTGTGTGGGGTGGTTGGTCCCTCGCCACTCCTGGCGGAGGTTCCTGTGTGCTACTCCCCGCCTCTCCTGGTTGGGTTTCGCTGCCGGTGGTGGTGGGCGGTCCTCGCCACTCCTGGCTGAGGTCTCCGGGCGGCGGTGGTGTGTGGTGGGGTTGTGGCTGGTGTGTGGTGTGTTTGGTCCCTCGCCACTCCTGGCGGAGGTTCCTGTGTGCTACTCCCCGCCACTCCTGGCTGGGTTTCGCTGCCTGTGGTGGTGTGCGGTTCCCCGCCACTCCTGGCTGGGGCCTGCTGGCGGCGGTGGTGCGTGGCGCGTGGTGTGTGGTGTGTGGTGTGTGGTTTGCGGCGGTGGTGTGTGGTGGGTTTGTGGCTGGTGTGGTTGGTCCCTCGCCACTCCTGGCGGAGGTTCCTGTGTTCTACTCCCCGCCACTCCTGGCTGGGTTTCGATGCCGGTGGCGGTGGGCGGTCCTCGCCACTCCTGGCTGAGGGCCCTGGGCGCGGTTCCCCGCCACTCCTGGCTGGGGTTCGCTGGCGGCGGCGGTGTGTGGTGGGGTTGTGGTTGGTGTGTGGTGTGGTTGGTCCCTCGCCTCCCCTGGCGGAGCTTCCTGTGTGCTACTCCCCGCCACTCCTGGCTGGGTTTCGCTGCCGGTGGTGGTGTGCGGTTTCCCGCCACTTCTGGCTGGGGCCTGCTGGCGGTGGTGGTGCGTGGTGTGTGGTGTGTGGTGTGCGGCGGTGGTGTGTTGGCGGGGTTGTGGGTGGTGTGTGGTGTGGTTGGTCCCTCGCCACTCCTGGCGGAGGTTCCTGTGTGCTACTCCCCGCCACTCCTGGCTGGGTTTCGCTGCCGGTGGTGGTGGGCGGTCCCCGCCACTCCTGGCTGGGGTCCGCTGGCGGCGGTGGTGTGTGGTGTGTGGCGGTGGTGTGTTGGTTGTTGGTCCCTCGCCACTCCTGGCGGAGGTCCCTGTGTGCTACTCCCCGCCAGTCCTGGCTGGGTTTCGCTGCCGGCGGTGGTGGGTGGTGTGCGGTGTGTGGTGTGCGGCGTGTGGCGTGCGGCGGTGGCGTGTGTGGTGGGTTTGTGGCTGGTGTGGTTGGTCCCTCGCCACTCCTGGCGGAGGTTCCTGTGTGCTACTCCCCGCCACTCCTGGCTGGGTTTCGCTGCCGGTGGTGGTGGGCGGTCCCCGCCACTCCTGGCTGGGGTCCGCTGGCGGCGGTGGTGTGTGGTGTGTGGCGGTGGTGTGTTGGTTGTTGGTCCCTCGCCACTCCTGGCGGAGGTTCCTGTGTGCTACTCCCCGCCACTCCTGGCTGGGTTTCGCTGCCGGTGGTGGTGGGCGGTCCCCGCCACTCCTGGCTGGGGTTCGCTGGCGGCGGTGGTGTGTGGTGTGTGGCGGTGGTGTGTTTGTTGTTGGTCCCTCGCCACTCCTGGCGGAGGTTCCTGTGTGCTACTCCCCGCCACTCCTGGCTGGGTTTCGCTGCCGGCGGTGGTGGGTGGTGTGCGATGTGTGGTGTGCGGCGTGTGGCGTGCGGCGGTGGCGTGTGTGGTGGGTTTGTGGCTGGTGTGGTTGGTCCCTCGCCACTCCTGGCGGAGGTTCCTGTGTGCTACTCCCCGCCACTCCTGGCTGGGTTTCGCTGCCGGTGGTGGTGGGCGGTCCCCGCCACTCCTGGCTGGGGTCCGCTGGCGGCGGTGGTGTGTGGTGTGTGGCGGTGGTGTGTTGGTTGTTGGTCCCTCGCCACTCCTGGCGGAGGTTCCTGTGTGCTACTCCCCGCCACTCCTGGCTGGGTTTCGCTGCCGGTGGTGGTGGGCGGTCCCCGCCACTCCTGGCTGGGGTCCGCTGGCGGCGGTGGTGTGTGGTGTGTGGCGGTGGTGTGTTGGTTGTTGGTCCCTCGCCACTCCTGGCGGAGGTTCCTGTGTGCTACTCCCCGCCACTCCTGGCTGGGTTTCGCTGCCGGCGGTGGTGGGTGGTGTGCGGTGTGTGGTGTGCGGCGTGTGGCGTGCGGCGGTGGCGTGTGTGGTGGGTTTGTGGCTGGTGTGGTTGGTCCCTCGCCACTCCTGGCGGAGGTCCCTGTGTGCTACTCCCCGCCACTCCTGGCTGGGTTTCGCTGCCGGTGGTGGTGGGCGGTCCCCGCCACTCCTGGCTGGGGTCCGCTGGCGGCGGTGGTGTGTGGTGTGTGGCGGTGGTGTGTTGGTTGTTGGTCCCTCGCCACTCCTGGCGGAGGTTCCTGTGTGCTACTCCCCGCCACTCCTGGCTGGGTTTCGCTGCCGGTGGTGGTGGGCGGTCCCCGCCACTCCTGGCTGGGGTCCGCTGGCGGCGGTGGTGTGTGGTGTGTGGCGGTGGTGTGTTGGTTGTTGGTCCCTCGCCACTCCTGGCGGAGGTTCCTGTGTGCTACTCCCCGCCACTCCTGGCTGGGTTTCGCTGCCGGCGGTGGTGGGTGGTGTGCGGTGTGTGGTGTGCGGCGTGTGGCGTGCGGCGGTGGCGTGTGTGGTGGGTTTGTGGCTGGTGTGGTCGGTCCCTCGCCACTCCTGGCGGAGGTTCCTGTGTGCTACTCCCCGCCACTCCTGGCTGGGTTTCGCTGCCGGTGGTGGTGTGGTGTGGTGTTGCGGTGGGTGTGTCTTCCGGGTGCCCTTCCCCTTGGCCCTGGTGTGTGTGTGTGCGCTGTGTGGCCCTTCGTGTTGGTGTGGGTGGCGTGGGGGGGGGGGGGGGGGGTCGCGCTCGGTGTGGCTGTCGTGCGTGCGCGTGCGTGTGCTCGCGGTGTGTGATTGGTGGGGTGGGGTGTGTCATACCTTGGCTGGTTCTCGTCGTCGGTCGTCGGCATGTTTCAAAAGGCAGAAGAAGAGGTCCTGTAGATGCGTAGCAGAGATGCGTGGCATGTGTGATGCGTAGCACGTACCTGTCCTTTCGTCCCATCATGTTTTCTTCCCCTGTTGAGAAAGAGCGTGCGCAGGTCCTTTTTGTTTTTTTTTTTTTTTGCGTGTTGTGGTTTGTGTCTCCTCCCTCGTGTTTTTTTTTTTTTTTTCTCGCTGCGTCTTCGATAACATACCTCTCCGCATTGCGTTTCCCCTATAGAGAGGGCGTGGAAGGCGGTTTCGTGTTTTTTTTTTTTTTTTTTCAACATACTTGTTGTACCTTGTGCCGCTTCTCGTTGCCGTCGCCTATAGAGAAAGCGTGTGTTTGTTTGTGGGTGGGGCGGGGATGGGGTTGCATACCATGACTTTCTTTTGTCTCGTCTCCGTCTTCGTGCATCTTGCGGCTTTGTGTGCGTTTGTGTTTTCGTCCCCTTGGCGCCTTCCCTCGCATTTTTAACATACTTGTTCGTCATACCTCCATACCATTGTTTCCCCGTGGTACGTGGTCATTCCCTATAGCGAGAGCGTGTGTGTGTGTGCGGGCGGGGCGGTGTGGGGTTCATACCTTGTTTTTCCTTGCTCTTGTCTCCGTCTTCTCGCTCCTTGCGGTCTTGTTTATGTATGTGCGTGTGTGCGTGGTCCGTCCCTTTGGCGCCCTCCCTCGTATCGTTAACATACTTGCTCGCCGTACCGTTGTTTCCTCGTGGTTGGTGAACATTCGCTTGTTCGCCTTTTCATTGTTTCCCCTTTGTCCGTGGCCGCCCCATACCTTTTGCGCTTTTGTGGAAATTTTTTTTTTTTTTCTCGCGGCGGTCGGGGCCTATGGAGGAAAAAATATATAGGAGATATATGGTTGTGGTTTGTGTTTGCGGGCGTGCCTTTTGACGTGCGTGGCGGTTCGCCGTTCTTTTTTTTTTTTTTTTGCGTGCGGTGTTGTCCCTTGGGCGCCCTCCTTCGCAACATACTTGGTTTTCTCATCCACGTATATGTAGCGGTGGATACGATATGTACAACGCATGGGGCCGTAACATACTTGGTTGCCATACCTCGTTTTCCCGTGGTCCGTGGTCGCGTCTTTTTTGTTTGTGGTTTGGTGTTTCTCTTTTTGTTGCGTTTCCTTCTCTCTTTTTTTTTTTTTTTTGACGCGCACTTGTCGCCTAGCTCCTATGGCACGCACTTTGCTAGGTGGCTCGGCGCTCGCTTTGTTCTTGTCTTCGTCGTCGTGGCTTGCTGGTTTTTGGTGTTCGCCTCTTTTCTTCTTCTTTGTTTGTGGAGCGCGCACAAGTCCCTAGCGTCTAGGACACGCACTTTGCTAGGTGTTTTGGAGCATGCAACGCTCAGGTTCTCCGCCGTCGCGACTCTATTGTTCGTCTTTGTTGTGTGAGTGTCCTAAATTTTGCGACCTCGCCAAACAGCGGCGTAAAATTTTTTGGGGGGTTTCTGAGGTCGGAAAAAACGATTTTTCGCTTTATTTTTGCTGGCGGTGCGTCGTTTTCTTAGTTTTGTATTATTCGATTTCACTTGAAGGCAGCCCTCTGCGAAGTCGCCACGTTACATGTCGCACTAGTTAATATATTTAATTGTGGTAAGGTTTCTTTCGTTCGTTCGTTCTTCGTAGTTCGTCATACCCAAAAAATCCGCCCAATTGTGCACGCTGCTGACCATGGTGAGATATGAATAGTACGAAATCCCGGTCTACAAAAATGGAGCAGACATAGAATCTCAATGCGCATTCATCGCACATAATGACACGACGTGAAATCATTTGAAATAATTTAAATAAATCCGATTGGGAAATCACGAAAGACAAATGCGACTCGACGCGCGCTCACAGGCGACATCAAAACTCCGAACCCAGCCGCTGCAACATCCACACCCATAACCAACCCGCCTATGGCTGAGGGCATAGGCTTTACTGGTGTGCCTACCTACCCTGTCTATGGTGTGAACCCACCTACCACTGCGTTTCCAGAGGCAACTACTACCAGTGAGCCGGTGACCTCCAGTTCTGCGCCGCGATGGTATGCGGCTGACTATCACCATCCTCTACCCGCTACGGGAGCCTATGTGGATGTTCCTGGGTATGCAACCTTGAGTGGGTTGAGGAGAGGACCTGAGTCATGCGGGAGCAGGAGTAGAGGATCGGGGAGATCCTCCAACAGGTCCCTGACGCGGTCGGAGATCAACGAGGTGCTCCGAGGAGCCACCTCTAAAATTGTTGGCGACCTCACTCAAGAGATTCGAGAAAAACTGGAGCCCCTGATACCGCCCCAAGCGTCACCTACCACGGTGGGAATGTCACCCCATCGCGTACAGGCCAACCACCTGGTGGCAGGGCTGACAAACACCCTGGGGAGCCTGAGGAGCCGACCGATGCCGACCCCTGCTGTGATACCTAGAAGCCCTTTCTTGCCGAGGACGGCCCAGCCACCCTACAGTAACGTGGGGAATTCTACGAGAGCCGAGCTGGACCGGCTGGGGCTGACAGCCCTTAGGGCAATGGTGGATGTGGAGCCCTACGGCTCCAGTGACCTAGGCGGAGATCCCTCCGATGATGAACCGCCGTCGATGACTTCTGCTTCGCCCTCGGAGGACGACGACCCGGAGGACCCCGAGAACCCAAGTGGGAAGAAGAAGAAGAAGAAGAAGAAGAAGACCCGACGCCCTGAGGGACGCAGGTCTCAGGAGGCTAAGGCTATTGCCACCTCCAAGATCGTGGTGAACCTGCCTGAGTTCACAGGCAAGGACCTCAGCGAGTTCGCTGAGAATTTTGGCCGGTTTCTCCGATTGACCGGCCAAACCCACGCTAGTGGACGGGTCAAGTGCGATCTGCTCCTGCAGTGCTGCAAGACCAAGTACCCGGAGAAGCAGGTCAGACAGATCGTGACTAAGTCCGCCACCTTTGCCGATGTGTTGGTTGCCTTGGAGAGGCAGTACCCGACCTATGAAACCGACCTCTCCATCGGGGCCGAGATCCAGAACCTGCCCATGCTGCCCAACAACCCCAAACCTGGCAGGGTCTCTGAGCTATTGGCTGACCTGGATCACTGGGCTGGACGATTGACGCCCGGTTCCTACAGCAGCGACGACCTGCTTTTCTGGTTGGTGGCTAAGCTCCCTCGAGAGCTGTGGGACGAGTGCCGTTTAACGGCAGAGCGCAAAGAAGAGTTTATAGTGTTTTCAGCACTGTGTTTTTGCTTCTCCTGCTGCTTGCTGTTGCTGTAGGGTTTCCTGCTGCTTGTTTTGGATGAAGAAAACCTTTTGTTTGCAGAAATAGAGTCAATAGAGTCAATCCAGGATAAACCAAGCCAGAAGTATGCAAGGAGAAGAGAATTCAGGATCAAAGCATGAAGGGCTGCAGTGTAAACAGTGAAAGATGATTGGATATTCACAGAAACTGCAACTCAGGTCACAAATGAATGCATATTCACAAAGATAGCTGAAATGTTTTTGGAAAAGAGTTAGAAAACTGCCCCATGGTCACTCTATCTCCATAGTGCCATCTCAGGAGATGTGCACTCTTTGTTTTGGGTCCCATATGTGCTGAGGTGGCAGGGCATGTGGCGATGAGGTCACTGCCATGTCACATGGGATCTTCCTACTTAGCTAGGCTGACCAGGAATTGAACCCAGGACCTCTCAAAAAGAGGTGCCTAGCCCCCTAGGGTGTATACCACTAGGGCAGATAAGTATTCATGGAAAAACATAGATAAATTCATAGGCTCTGCCTTGGATATGTCAGTGCTCAGTCAACTCAGGAAAAGATGTTTTACTTCACATTGAAAGGGGATTAAGGGGTCCACTCCATATCCTGATTGGGTGTTTGGTTCCAAAGGTCAAAATGTGTTATCACCAGTTTTGGTGGGACCAATACTAAGATAAAAATGCATGGATGCTCAGTGCATCTCTAATACAACTAGAGTATGCCTCAAAGCAATGCAAAAGCACTTTTTCTTACTCCCCCCTTGTGCTGTGGTGGCCACCACTGTCGCATTTTAGGAAAAAGGGAATTTTTCTTGGCCTTTCCTTGGTTTCCACATCTACTTTAAAATACCTATAGTTTCCCTCACACTGAAAAATGGGCGCTCACCATGGCTGGCGCTCTTTTGCTGCTCTGATTGTATCATTTCCTACAGAAGACTCAGCGCTCATGGCGCTGCCGGGGCTCCTGTGGCTTGGTTGGGTTAGTATGGGAGCATGCCAAACATGTGCATATGCATCCCTCCCTCCAAGACGCAGCGTCGACACAAACCCAACGCAAGACACATCATACACACTCGCATGGGTTCTCGTAAACCTGCTGGCAACCTGTGACCTGTCTTAGGGCGAGGGAGTCTCGAAAAAATTAAATTACCCCTTGGTGGGGTCTTGGGTTCTGCTCAGTCTCTCCAGGCACCTGCGTTTCGGCCCGAACACGGCCTACTCAGCGAGGCTGCGCGTGGGTATCTGCAGAGGCAGGAATGGGAGAATTATGGACGAATCCACGCAAAAACGAAGCGACGACATCAAAATCCGTCAAATGACGGCGTAGATTTTTTCTGAAACAACACACCTGAGCAGAATCCAATTGTGCATCAGAAGCACAATTTTATAGAAATTATAGTCATCTCTGGATTTTTTAAATCCAGAAATTCATACGCATAAAATGGCGGCGCGCAGGAGCGGCTCCTAGCGAAGCGCCGGAAAACGGAGAAATAATGGAATTATAAACGTATGTCTCACGTAGTCTTGAAAATGACGAGACACACATTAATAAATAAACATACAGATTCCACCCACACTAATAGAAGCTTCAAAAATTCAAGAATTCGAAAATGAACGAAAAGACTTCAATGAATCAGGTATAAACTACAGGTATGCTCGTCTCGTATGCCGCATACACATTGCTCGTCTCGTGTCTCCGTGAACGAGCCTTGTAGCAGCGCTAACAAAGATAGAACGCGATAGAGGGATTGATTAGAAAGATTGCAGATGATTAGCGGTCAGATCAGGGTGATTAGACATACACACAAGTGCATAGCAACGTTCTTCGCGTGCGCCCCTTACTTGCTCTCTCTCCCAGCGGTAGGTAAGGTGAGTAAGCCCAGGCGGGGCCACCCCCTGGTGGAGTCCGTGATTGGCGCTCAGATGGGCAGGTTTGCCCACGATCTTCGTGCATACTCGCGCATGCACACACGCATTAAAGGGTAGGCCACGCGAAGTGCGTACGGTAAACCTTGTTTAGGCTACCCAGGGGCTCCTCGGTACGTTCTTTAAGAGAACCTGAGGAGTCCCTTAAAGCTTGCTTGCTTGACAAGGGTAGCTGGTCCTCCAGCGTGTTTGCGGACAGTGTATTATAGGTCACACTGAGAAGGGTATAATACCTGGAGTGTGGCTTGGTTCCTCCGCCGCAAACGCCCTTTCATTTGCCTTTGTTTTACAGGTGGGCAGGTAGGGTGATTGGTGCAGCAGCATTTTTTTATGCCCTGCTAAACAAGGGCGCAGATCACACAAACAAGTAACTCCGCCTCTGCCTGTGGCAGAGCAGGGAGTCCGACTTCATCGACATCTGCGCCGTGCACGCAAGAGCACCTCTTCCCTCCAAGCCCTAGCAGGGGAAACGCGTTGTGGCGTCCCCTGTTAGGCCACAGTTGCTTAGCAGCGCTGTGTTCTCTTGTCATTTCACAGGAGGGTCGCTAGGACCCACGAGACCTTTGCCCTCGCAACGCCCAGTAGAGTGTGCGTGTAGGAGTGGTAGTCCTGAGTGGGGGCTTGAGCCAGTTGCCCCAGTGCTCGCCCACCAGGATGGTGCCACTGTAGGGTGTGTAGGACCTTTAGTGCGTGTGTCACTGTCCCACCCGTTTCCTGCAATTTTAGCAGGGTTGGTGGGCTGTGGCAGTGGTTAGGTCAGTGTTTTGGCCACTTAGCAAAACGGCGTTTTCAAGCCTTCATAGCTTTTGGCCACCCCTCCCTGTAGTAGACAGATAGGTAGGGAAAACAATACCTGGATCAGTACGCTGGGTATTCCCCAAAGGTTTTGCGCCAGCACAGAAATTGGGCGCTTAGGGGAGGGGAGACCCGGGGCGTACCCCGTGGCATCAATAAGCCAACCCTCCAGGTTTAGCAAGGGCGCAGACTTGGGTATAATTAGGACACCACTTCTGCGGCTTGCTCTCAGGACCTTAGGACTAGCACACTCACACATACGCTTTGGCAGGTAAGGGTAAGGTTCAGTCCCTAGCTTTAGTCTTGGAGGCAAGCGTCTCAGCGAGCCTCAGCAACTCACCAAGGTTGTTCTGGGACAAGTAGTCAACCAGAACTGAGTTTAGGCGTCCCTCAGGTAGAACAAATGCAGAGAAGGGCTCCCAGGTGGCCTCTTCGACTCCAAAGCCTTCCCAGAGGGTGAGGAAGCGCCAACCCTGGCGATAGCGGTGGCGTAGGACAGACTTCACCAGGTAGAAGCCCTCCTTAGCCATCTCCTCGGCGTTCATGTCGGGGAGTTCACCTTCAACTTCCATAGGGCTAGCAGCCGCTTGTAGGTCCAGAGCGGCGATTTCCTCGTCGCTCAGCTCCCAGTCCTCCCCACAGAGGTCTTCAGGATCGTAGTAGCGCTTCAGGTGTTGAGCAGCGCACACCAGGGTCCCCCCTAGACGGGGAGAACACCGCACGGTGATACGGTGTCCATCCACAGATAGAATCTTGTACGGCCCGAAGTATGGGTCATCGCTGGTAGAGCGTGGCCAGGCGGGTAGTCGACTGTGGTGCACCAGCACCCAGTCCCCCTCTTGGTAGGTGGCCGGTACTCGGTGCTTGTTCTTCTTGTTCCACTGACGCTCCCTCACTCTCTGGAGCATAGCCTTGGCCTTGTCCACCTTCGCTTGTTGCTCTTGGACCCATTCACCCACAGAAGAATGGGTGTCCTCTGGATAGGGGGCATGTAGGAACCATGCCGGGCGCCCCAGGAATAGCTCATGGGGCGAGTAGCCAGTCGCTGAACTCTGTTGGGAGTTCATCATCAAGGATATGACGGGGAGTAGTCTCACCCAGTCTCTGGTGCGTTCAGTTTTGCACCACATCCTGACGTTCTCCTTCAGGACACGGATCTGCCGCTCACATAGGGGGTTGCTCGTGTGAGAGTAGGGAATCCCCGTAGACACCTGGACATTGAGGGATCTCAGGACCCTCTTGTACCAGCCAGTATCTGAGCGTACTCGCACGTCCTCATCGGAGTTGATCTCCTTGGGCGCCCCATAGACACAAAACCACTCCTCCAGGAGTATCTTGATAGTCTCCTCCCCGGTAATGTGCTTGGTACATGGGAACACCCTGGTAAACCTGGTCAACCCACAGGTTACCACGAGGGCGAAGTCATAGCCCCCGAACTTCGGCATCTCCGTGTAGTCCACGTATACAACACTGTTAGCACAGTGAGGGATGGGCAGGGTCGAGTAGAGAGCTCTGTCCCCGATATCCCCTGGTTTACAGGACCTGCACGGGCACTTGTCCACGATAGGCTGGAGGGTTTTCCGCAGTTGGTCGTCAGTCCACGTAGTGTGGAACCACTGCTTGAACAGCCTCAGGGTACTGTCAGCACCCACATGACCACTGGACTCATGGGTCCACTTCAGCAGCGCTGGGACTCGGTCACTAGGCACCACGATGCGGTCCTCGTGCCATAGGTAGCTCTTGTCCCTCTTCCACTGGTCTTGGTTGACCAGGAGGGGTTCAAGGCGTTTCTCCAGGCGCTTGTAGATATCCCCAAACTCTTTCAGGTACTCCGATTGTTGGAGTCCATCCAGGGGGCGTATCATGGTCATGTTCAGGTCCAGGTGTACGTCCATACGGCTGAACGCCTCCTTAGCCAGCGCTTCAGACCGGGCACCAATCAGGGCGTCGAAGTTGTTGCGGCTGATGTAGTCGGCACACTCGTTCTTCACTCCCTGGATATGGTGTACTGTCAGCCGTAGTTGACTGAGGTAGGTCCACCAGCGCCGTAGCTTGGCCTTCTCAGGTGGGGGACCCTTCTGGAAACTGCGGACCGGTTCTTGGTCGCATAGCCAGACCACAGGGTTACTCCCCAACAGTCGTGCTTGTGAGGATAGCACCAGTATACCCGCGAGCAGTTCCTGCTCATAGGTGGAGTAGTTCCCCCTGGCCTGGTTCCACTTCCAGTTCCAGTGGCCCAGAGGTACTAGGACCCACTTGTCGTCAGGGTAGCTGTGCTTGAGGGTTCCATCTCGGTTGAGACCTTCAGTCCCCCATCGGGAAATGGCGGAGTCGAACTCCTCCTTCTCCAGTGCTTGCCATTGGAACAACGTTCCACCACCGCCCACATTGCTGGCGTCGGTCACCAGGATAATCTCCCCTTGTGCCCTAGGCACGCCCAAGCATTTAGCGTTGGCTACCTTGTCTTTGAGCTCGTCAAACGCTTGTTGCTCTTGTGGGCCCCAGCGCCAAGTAGTACTCTTCTTGATCAAGTCCGTTAGTACGGCGCTGGTATAGGTGAAGTTTTTGATGTGGCGGCGATAGAAGTTGCACGCCCCAATGAAACTGCGTACATCATGAAGTCCTTTCTTGGGGTCTTCGTGTCGTACCTTGGCATCCATCAGGGGTTTGGCCTTAGAGCCCGCTGGGGTCCACCACCCATAGCCAACGTCAAACCCCAGGTACTGCATGGTCTCCTGCATGAACTCACACTTCTCCAGCTTGAGTCGAGTGTGGTTCTCCTGGCAGACCGCAAAGAACTCACCCAAGAGGATTAGGTGATCCTCCTGGGTATTGGTACCAAGGCATACATCGTCGATATGAGCCTCCATCTGGGCACCACGGGATATGAGCTCCTGCACCTTAGGTCTCCTTCGTAGGATGGACAAGATCTTGTTCATCAGCTCTTGGAATAGAGCGGGTGCGTTAGCCACGCCAAATGGCATGACCTTCCACTTGAACACCCTCCCCTGAGGGGTGATGAAGGCCAGTAGCTCCTGAGCGTTGGGCGTCAGGTCCACTTGCCAGAATCCGCTTCGCTTGTCCATCTTGGTCTTGTAGCGGCAGGAGGCTGTCTTCTCCAGGGTAGACTCCATATTGGGAATGGACCCTGAGTGGTTCAACGTTTTCTTGTTCAGCTCTCCATAGTCCACTACCAGCCGTTTGGCTGTAGACCCAGGTTTAGCCACCAGGAAACAGGGGCTGCAGTGTAGGGGGTAGTCCCCGTCCTTGTACTCCAGGACTAGGCCAGCGTCGATACATTCTTGTATCTGTCGCTCAATCTCGTCGGCCTGCTCTTTAGGAGCTGGATAGGGTCTCCTCCGGATCTTGTGACCCACGAACTCGGGTTTCAGCTTGAGGTCCATCTGTACCAGCTTATCACATGAGGCTGGAGGGGGTAGTTCTCCGAACACCTCCAGATAGGTCCTTATAAGCTTCTGTACCCGCGGGTCCAATACCTTGATCTTGTCCTCCACGTCCTCGTCAGAGTGTAAGTTGCTTACCCCCTGGGTAATAGACGTCGGGAGGTGGTCCTCCACCGACTCTTCGCCCGTGGTAGTATCCTTCAGCCCTTGGTAGGCATATAGAAGGTCTTGTTCAACCATCTCCGGTGGACGATGGCAACATAGGCACGCTCGAGGGGGTTCACATACACATTCCTCCGAGAGGTCGTCCTCCTCTGGGGTCCTCACATGGGCGCCCCACACGCTCTTCATGAGCTTGAGATCTACCTCCCTTTGCCAGGTGGTGATCTTCTGTTCGAGGTCCTCCTTCAATTGGGATAGGTCTCCCATACGTCCTTGCTTCAGTGGCCATGAGCTGCGGGTAGGCTTCGCGTAGCATAGCTTTTTCGCCACCAACTTCCTCTTGGAATCCACTTACTCCCTGAGCCTGGATCGAGGATCCAGCTCTTCATCCACGGGGCCTTCCACCCTCATGGAGAGTAGGGGTTTTAGTGGGGCGACGTACTCGGCGTTCTCCACTTCCTCCACACAGGTCTGCACGAAGAAGGCGTCGTGCTCAGTCTCGTCATCTGAGTGGATAGAGCTAGGTAGCTCAGATAGTCCACACTCAGAGACTCCATCAGGAACAGGTACATGGCAGGGAGAGTTGGGGGCGTTGGTGTCAGTCACGACGTACTCATCTCCTCCGGGTGTAGTCTCAACAGCATCTTGAGGTCGTAGGCGATCCTTCAAGTCACCCAAGGCGAGTCCATCGCTTTCTCGTTGTATAGTCTGGACCAGAGTCGGGTCCAGTTCCTCCCAGGGGATGGTGGTAAGACTTCCGTCCACCACGCTGAGCATACTCCCCCATCCGGGCTTCCCAATAGGCGTCTTGCGTCCCAGAGGCACGTAGATGGCCTCATCAGGCAAACGTACAGAGCTGATAGTCAGCCTGTCCAGGAGGTTTCGCCAGTACTCGTTGCCCCCATGGGCTCCCCAATCGGGGGAACACAGGACCATACGGGAACGTTCCAAGGCCACCTTGGTCAGCACCTTCCCCAGTTCACTGAATCTGGGGTTCCCGTAGGCCATCCCGAAAGAGGGCCAGTAAAATTTGTAGCTGCAGTTCTTCCCCTTGCTGCAGTATAGGTCCAGTACATGCTGCTTGTCGCTGGCAAACAACTCCACACTTAGGTCTTCTCGAGAGTAACCCAACTCCTTCAGACCTTGGTCTAGGACTTCCCCCAATAGTTGATAGTCCTCAGTTTTGGAGGCCGCCATCATGTTCGAGGGCTCCTCCTTCGATAGTCTCAGGTAGCTCGAGGTATGTTCCGACTGCTCCAGTGGCACAGACCCTCTGCCACTGCCGTGGTCCACGTAGAGGAGGTAGGGCGCTTGCAGCGTCAGGGGTTGTATCTGGGAGTGCTGTACAAAGAAGTCAGTACCCAGTACAAAGTCGAAGGCATCAGTGTCCATCACATAGAACCGATGGGCGATAGTCCGGGAGCCCATAGGTACCTCCACTTCACAGTCCCCGCAGCTGTGCACCACATGTCCATCCCCCATGCGTATAGCGGCGCTGGTCGTGGTGTTCTTCAGGCTCCCACAAGGTAAAATTTTCTTGGCCACTATAGATATGGTGGCGCCAGTGTCCAATACCCCCAGGTATTCGCGCCCCCCTAGTCAGATACGTACCCAAAACACCAGGTCTTGGGTGCCACCAGAGCGTCCCCGTCAGAACTCCGCGGGACAGGTCACCTCGAACCCCTTGTTCCGCAATTTGCGGGCCATCCTCATGAAACGGCTCCTCTTCTTAGCGTTGCCGTCATCACCACCTTCATGCTCACGCTTGGCTCCTTGTTCTTGCTGGGCCTGCGTTTGTGAGCGTGTGGTCGGACCAGATTGCCCTCCAGAGGGCTCGGAGTTCCCCCCTGGATTAGGGTTGGGGTTGCCTCCGTTCTTGTCCTTGTTCTTGTTGTCGGGCTGGCGGTTAGCGCCTCCTCCTCGTCCACCTTGACCCTTGTCTTGCCCTTGACCACGTCCTTTCGACTTGCCCTTGCCGGAGTCGTTGCCTTTGCCTTTGCCTCCACCTTTGCTTGAGCCTTTACCAGGATCTTCCCCTTTAAGCTTCGCCGATAGGCGTTGCTTATGGTAGCACTCATCCTCGTAGTGCTTCCGCTTACCGTAGAATGCACACGTGATGGTGCACCGGTAATGATCCGGCAGCTTCGCTTTAGCGCCGGTGTTCTTTTGCTGCTGCTTCCCCTGAACTACGAAGCAGTCTCGCTGCTCGCAGTCAGAGGCGTGCTGCAGGTGGCCCTGCTCGTCTCTGGCATCACACCAGAATAGCTCCTGCACGTTCTCCATGGTACGGGCGTGGGCGTGTTTGGGGGTAGTCCCCTGCCCAGGTCGCGACCCTTGGTATCCTTTGCCTGCAGAACCTCCACCACCAGGACGGTAGTTGTTCAGGTGCTGGTCGCTCTCCTTCTCCAGCGCCATCTCCAGGAGCAGCACGCATAGATCCTCGTAGTGGAGGGATCTAGCCTTGCGCTCAGCCGTCGAACGGCACTCGTCCCACAGCTCTCGAGGGAGCTTGGCCAACAACCAGAATAGCAGGTCGTCGCTGCTGTAGGAGCCGGGCGTCAGTCGTCCAGCCCAGTGATCCACATCAGCCAACAGCTCAGATACCCTGCCAGGCTTGGGGTTGTTGGGCAGCACGGGTAGGTTCTGGATCTCGACCCTGATGGAGAGGTCGGTCTCGTAGGTCGGGTACTGCCTCTCCAGGGCAACCAACACATCGGCAAAGGTGGCGGAGTTAGTCACAATCTGCCTGACCTGCTTCTCCAGGTACTTGGTCTTGCAGCACTGCAGGAGCAGATCGCACTTCACTCGCCCACTAGCGTGGGTTTGGCCGGTCAGTCGTAGGAACCGGCCGAAATTCTCAGCGAACTCGCTGAGGTCCTTGCCTGTGAACTCAGGCAGGTTCACTACGATTTTGGAGGTGGCAATAGCCTTCGCCTCCTGAGTCCTGCGTCCTTCAGGGCGTCGGGTCTTCTTCTTCTTCTTCTTCTTCTTCTTACCCTTGGGGTCCTCAGGGTCCTCAGGCTCATCGTCATCTGAGGGCGAAGAAGAATCCATCGACGGCGGCTCGTCATCGGAGGGGTCTCCGCCTAGATCACTGGAGACATAAGGCTCCGCGTCCACCATAGCCCTTAAGGCTGTCAGCCCCAGCCGGTCCAGCTCGGCCCTCGTCGATTTCGTCACGTGGCTGTAGGGCGGCTGGGCCGTTCTCGGCACGAAGGGACTTCTCGGAATAGCTGCAGGCGTCGGCATCGGTCTGCTCTTCAGGCTCCCCAGGGTATTTATCAACCCTGCCGTCAGGTGGTTAGCCTGTACTCGGTGGGGTGACATTCCCACCGAGATAGGACACGTTTGGGGCGGGATCATCAGGGGCTCCAGCTTCTCACGGATCTCTTGTGTGAGGTCGCCCACGATTTTTGAAGTGGCTCCTCGGAGCACCTCGTTGATCTCCGACCGCGTCAGGGACCTGTTGGAGGATCTCCCCGATCCTCTACTCCTGCCTCCAAGGGACTCAGGTCCTCTCCTCAACCCACTCAAGGGTGCATACCCAGGTGCATACCCAGGAGCGTACCCAGGAACATCCACATAGGTTCCAGTAGCATGTAGTGGATGGGGATAGTCAGCCGGATACCATCGCGGCGCAGAGCTGGAAGCCACCGGCTCACTGGAAGTAGTTGCCTCATGGAGCGCAGTGGTAGGTGGGCCCATACCATAGGCGGGGTAGGGAGGCATGCCAGTAAAGCCTGTGCCCTCTGCCATAGGCGGGTTGGTTGTGGAAGTGGATGTTGCAGCGGCTGGGAGTGTGGTGGTTAAAGGAGAGGGTGATGCGTGGAGGCCAGAAGCGCTTGGTGCGCCTTCGAAGGTAGGGTCCTGCGTCGGGTCTTGCCCTTGTTCCTCTCCTTCGTCTGCTTCTCCTCCAGCATCCTTCTCGCTCTCGTTCTCTCTCTTCCTCTTCACAGGCTGAGGCTGAGAGACCACTTCTTCGACAGACAGGGCCCCGAAGGCCGTCTGAAGCGGATCCAGGGAGTCCTCAGCCGTATCCACTGGCCCATGTAAGGGCTCCACCGAAGGTACAGCGCCGGGCGCTGGCCTTGCCGGTGCCTCAGGCGCTGGCGCTGTCTTCACGTCAGCGTCCTCCTATCTTGGATCCATCTTCTTTCACCCTTCTGCTTATATTTGCCCGTACTCGGCGCACTGGATGTACGGCACGGGGTTGCTGCCGGTGCGCAGAGACAGGCTGCCTCTGCTACCAGAAAAGTTTATAGTGTTTTCAGCACTGTGTTTTTGCTTCTCCTGCTGCTTGCTGTTGCTGTAGGGTTTCCTGCTGCTTGTTTTGGATGAAGAAAACCTTTTGTTTGCAGAAATAGAGTCAATAGAGTCAAGCCAGGATAACCCAAGCCAGAAGTATGCAAGGAGAAGAGAATTCAGGATCAAAGCATGAAGGGCTGCAGTGTAAACAGTGAAAGATGGTTGGATATTCACAGAAACTGCAACTCAGGTCACAAATGAATGCATATTCACAAAGATAGCTGAAATGTTTTTGGAAAAGAGTTAGAAAACTGCCCCATGGTCACTCTATCTCCATAGTGCCATCTCAGGAGATGTGCACTCTTTGTTTTGGGTCCAATATGTGCTGAGGTGGCAGGGCATGTGGCGATGAGGTCACTGCCATGTCACATGGGATCTTCCTACTTAGCTAGGCTGACCAAGAATTGAACCCAGGACCTCTCAAAAAGAGGTGCCTAGCCCCCTAGGGTGTATACCACTAGGGCAGATAAGTATTCATGGAAAAACATAGATAAATTCATAGCTCTGCCTTGGATATGTCAGTGCTCAGTCAACTCAGGAAAAGATGTTTTACTTCACATTGAAAGGGGATTAAGGGGTCCACTCCATATCCTGATTGGGTGTTTGGTTCCATAGGTCAAAATGTGTTATCACCAGTTTTGGTGGGACCAATACTAAGATAAAAATGCATGGATGCTCAGTGCATCTCTAATACAACTAGAGTATGCCTCAAAGCAATGGAAAAGCACTTTTTCTTACTCGCAAGGCTAGAGCCTTCCACTACGAGGATCTATGTGTACTACTCGTGGAGTTGGCGCTGGAGAAAAAAAGCGACCAGCACCTGAACAACTACCGTCCTGGAGGTGGAGGCTCTGGAAGCCATTGCAAAGGGTACCAAGGATCCAGACCTGGGCAGGGGACTACTCCCAAACACGCCCGTATCATGGAAAACGTCAAGGAGCTCTTCTGGTGTGATGCCAGAGACGAGCAGGGCCACCTGCAGCACGCCCCTGACTGCGAGCAGCGAGACTGCTTCGTAGTCCAGGGGAAGAAGCAGGAGACCAACAGCGGCGCCAAGAAGCAGCTGCCGGATCACTACAGGTCTACCATCACCTGTGCCTTCTGTGGGAAGAGGAAGCACTACGAGGATGAGTGCTACCACAAGCAGCGCCTGTCGGCGAAGCTGAAGGCTGAGGATCCTGGCAAAGGCTCTGGCAAAGGTGGAGGCAAAGGCAATGGCAACGACTCCGGCAAGGGCAAGTCGAAAGGACGTGGACAAGGGCAAGACAAGAGTCAAGGTGGACGAGGAGGAGGCGCTAACCGCCAGCCAGACAAGGACAACAAGAACACGGACAAGAACGGAGGCAACCCCAACCCTAATCCAGGGGGGAACTCCCAGCCCTCTGAAGGGCAGTCTGGTCCTACCACACGCTCACAAACGCAGGCCCAGCGAGAACAAGGGGCCAAGCGGGAGCACGAAGGTGGTGATGACGGCAACGCTAAGAAGACAAGCCATTTCATGAGGATGGCCCGCGAATTGCGGAAAAAGGGGTTCGAGGTGACTTGTCCCGCGGAGTTCTGACGGGGACGCTCCGGTGGCGCCCAGGACCTGGTGTTTTGGGTACGTATTCGACTAGGGGGGCGTGAATACCTGGGGCTATTGGATACTAGCGCCACCATATCTATAGTGGCCAAGAAAATTTTACCTTGTGGGAGCCTGAAGAACACGATGACCACCGCCGCTATACGAATGGGGGATGGACATGTGGTGCACAGCTGCGGGGACTGTGAAGTGGAGGTATCTATGGGCTCCCGGACTATCGCCCATCGGTTCTATGTGATGGACACTGAGGCAGAAAAGTTTATAGTGTTTTCAGCACTGTGTTTTTGCTTCTCATGCTGCTTGCTGTAGGTGTAGGGTTTCCTGCTGCTTGTTTTGGAAGATGAAAACCTTTGTTTTGCAGAAATAGAGTCAATCCAGGATAACCCAAGCCAGAAGTGTGCAAAGAGGAGAAGATCAGGATCAAAGCATGAAGGGCTGCAGTGTAAACAGTGAAAGATGATTGGATATTCACAGAAACTGCAACTCAGGTCACAAATGAATGCATATTCACAAAGATAGCTGAAATGTTTTTGGAAAAGAGTTAAAAAACTGCCCCATGGTCACTCTCTCTCCATAGTGCCATCTCAGGAGATGTGCACTCTTTGTTTTGGGTTCCATATGTGCTGAGGTGGCAGGGCATGTGGCGATGAGGTCACTGCCATGTCACATGGGATCTTCCTACTTAGCTAGGCTGACCAGGAATTGAACCCAGGACCTCTCAAAAAGAGGTGCCCAGCCCCCTAGGGTGCATACCACTAGGATAGCTAAGAATTCATGGAAAAACATAGATAAATTCATAGGCTCTACCTTAGGTATGTCAGTGCTCAGTCAACTCAGGAAAAGATGTTTTACTTCACATTGAAAGGGGATTAAGGGGTCCACTCCATATCCTGATTGGGTGTTTGGTTCCATAGGTCAAAATGTGTTATCACCACTTTTGGTGGGACCAATACTAAGATAAAAATGCATGGATGCTCAGTGCATCTCTAATACAACTAGAGTATGCCTCAAAGCAATGCAAAAGCACTTTTTCTTACTCCCCCCTTGTGCTGTGGTGGCCACCACTGTCGCATTTTAGGAAAAAGGGAATTTTTCTTGGCCTTTCCTTGGTTTCCACATCTACTTTAAAATACCTACAGTTTCCCTCACACTGAAAAATGGGCGCTCACCATGGCTGGCGTCCTTTTGCTGCCCTGATTGTATCATTTCCTACAGAAGACTCAGCGCTCATGGCGCTGCCGGGGCTCCTGTGGCTTGGTTGGGTTAGGATGGGAGCATGCCAAGACATGTGCATATGCATCCCTCCCTCCAAGACGCAGCGTCGACACAAACCCAACGCAAGACACATTATACACACTCGCATGGGTTCTCGTAAACCTGCTGGCGACCTGTGACCTGTCTTAGGGCGAAGGGAGTCTCGAAAAAATTAAATTGCCCCTTGGTGGGGTCTTGGGTTCTGCTCAGTCTCTCCAGGCACCTGCGTTTCGGCCCGAACACGGCCTACTCAGCGAGGCTGCGCGTGGGTATCTGCAGAGGCAGGAATGGGAGAATTATGGACGAATCCACGCAAAAACGAAGCGACGACACCAAAATCCGTCAAATGACGGCGTAGATTTTTTCTGAAACAACACACCTGAGCAGAATCCAATTGTGCATCAGTAGCACATTTTTATAGAAATTATAGTCATCTCTGGATTTTTTAAATCCAGAAATTCATACGCATAAAATGGCGGCGCGCAGGAGCGGCTCCTAGCGAAGCGCCGGAAAACGGAGAAATAATGGAATTATAAACATATGTCTCACGTAGTCTTGAAAATGACAAGACACACATTAATAAATAAACATACAGATTTCACCCACACTAATAGAAGCTTCAAAAATTCAAGAATTCGAAAACCAATCGAAAAGACTTCAATGAATCAGGTATAAACTACAGGTATGCTCGTCTCGCATGCCGCATACACATTGCTCGTCTCGTGTCTCCGTGAACGAGTCTTGTAGCAGCGCTAACAACAAAAGAACGCGATAGAGGGATTGATTAGAAAGATTGCAGATGATTAGCGGTCAGATCAGGGTGATTAGACATACACACAAGTGCATAGCAACGTTCTTCGCGTGCGCCCCTTACTTGCTCTCTCTCTCCAGCGGTAGGTAAGGTGAGTAAGCCCAGGCGGGGCCACCCCCTGGTGGAGTCCGTGATTGGTGCTGAGATGGACAGGTGTGCCCAAAAGGATCGTGCATACTCGCGCATGCACACACGCATTAAAGGGTAGGCCACACGAAGTGCGCACGGTAAACCTTGTTTAGGCTACCCAGGGGCTCCTCGGTACGTTCTTTAAGAGAACCTGAGGAGTCCCTTAAAGCTTGCTTGCTTGACAAGGGTAGCTGGTCCTCCAGCGTGTTTGCGGACAGTGTATTATAGGTCACACTGAGAAGGGTATAATACCTGGAGTGTGGCTTGGTTCCTCCGCCGCAAACGCCCTTTCATTTGCCTTTGTTTTACAGGTGGGCAGGTAGGGTGATTGGTGCAGCAGCATTTTTTTATGCCCTGCTAAACAAGGGCGCAGATCACACAAACAAGTAACTCCGCTCCGCCTGTGGCAGAGCAGGGAGTCCGACTTCATCGACATCTGCGCCTTGCACGCGAGAGCACTCCTTCCCTCCAAGCCCTAGCAGGGGAAACGCGTTGTGGCGTCCCCTGTTAGGCCACAGTTGCTTAGCAGCGCTGTGTTCTCTTGTCATTTCACAGGAGGGTCGCTAGGACCCACGACACCTTTGCCTTCGCAACGCCCAGTAGAGTGTGCGTGTAGGAGTGGTAGTCCTGAGTGGGGGCTTGAGCCAGTTGCCCCAGTGCTCGCCCACCAGGATGGTGCCACTGTAGGGTGTGTGGGACCTTTAGTGCGTGTGTCACTGTCCCACCCGTTTCCTGCAATTTTAGCAGGGTTGGTGGGCTGTGGCAGTGGTTAGGTCAGTGTTTTGGCCACATAGCAAAACGGCGTTTTCATGCCTTCATAGCTTTTGGCCACCCCTCCCTGTAGTAGACAGATAGGTAGGGAAAACAATACCTGGATTCGTACGCTGGGTATTCCCCAAAGGTTTTGCGCCAGCACAGAAATTGGGCGCTTAGGGGAGGGAAGACCCGGGGCGTACCCCGTGGCATCAATAAGCCAACCCTCCAGGTTTAGCAAGGGCGCAGACTTGGGTATAATTAGGACACCACTTCTGCGGCTTGCTCTCAGGACCTTAGGACTAGCACACTCACACATACGCTTTGGCAGGTAAGGGTAAGGTTCAGTCCCTAGCTTTAGTCTTGGAGGCAAGCGTCTCAGCGAGCCTCAGCAACTCACCAAGGTTGTTCTGGGACAAGTAGTCAACCAGAACTGAGTTTAGGCGTCCCTCCGGTAGAACAAATGCAGAGAAGGGCTCCCAGGTGGCCTCTTCGACTCCAAACCCTTCCCAGAGGGTGAGGAAGCGCCAACCCTGGCGATAGCGGTGGCGTAGGACAGACTTCACCAGGTAGAAGCCCTCCTTAGCCATCTTCTCGGCGTTCATGTCGGGGAGTTCACCTTCAACTTCCATAGGGCTGGCAGCCCCTTGTAGGTCCAGAGCGGCGATTTCCTCGTCGTTCAGCTCCCACTCCTCCCCACAGAGGTCTTCAGGATCATGGTAGCGCTTCAGGTGTTGAGCGGCGCACACCAGGGTCCCCCCTAGACGGGGAGAACACCGCACGGTGATACGGTGTCCATCCACAGATAGAATCTTGTACCGCCCGAAGTATGGGCCATCGCTGGTAGAGCGTGGCCAGGCGGGTAGTCGACTGTGGTGCACCAGCACCCAGTCCCCCTCTTGGTAGGTGGCCGGTACTCGGTGCTTGTTCTTCTTGTTCCACTGACGCTCCCTCACTCTCTGGAGCATAGCCTTGGCCTTGTCCACCTTCGCTTGTTGCTCTTGGACCCATTCACCCACAGAAGAATGGGTGTCCTCTGGATAGGGGGCATGTAGGAACCACGCCGGGCGCCCCAGGAATAGCTCATGGGGCGAGTAGCCAGTCGCTGAACTCTGTTGGGAGTTCATCATCAAGGATATGACGGGGAGTAGTCTCACCCAGTCTCTGGTGCGTTCAGTTTTACACCATATCCTGACGTTCTCCTTCAGAACACGGATCTGCCGCTCACATAGGGGGTTGCTCGTGTGAGAGTAGGGAATCCCCGTAGACACCTGGACACTGAGGGATCTCAGGACCCTCTTGTACCAGCCAGTATCTGAGCGTACTCGCACGTCCTCATCGGAGTTGATCTCCTTGGGCGCCCCATAGACACAAAACCACTCCTCCAGGAGTATCTTGATAGTCTCCTCCCCGGTAATGTGCTTGGTACATGGGAACACCCTGGTAAACCTGGTCAACCCACAGGTTACCACGAGGGCGAAGTCATAGCCCCCGAACTTCGGCATCTCCGTGTAGTCCACGTATAGAACACTGTTAGCACAGTGAGGGATGGGCAGGGTCGAGTAGAGACCTCTGTCCCTGATATCCCCTGGTTTACAGGACCTGCACGGGCACTTGTCCACGATAGGCTGGAGGGTTTTCCGCAGTTGGTCATCAGTCCACGTAGTGTGGAACCACTGCTTGAACAGCCTCAGGGTGCGGTCAGCACCCACATGACCACTGGACTCATGGGTCCACTTCAGCAGCGCTGGGACTCGGTCACTAGGCACCACGATGCGGTCCTCGTGCCATAGGTAGCTCTTGTCCCTCTTCCACTGGTCTTGGTTGACCAGGAGGGGCTCAAGGCGTTTCTCCAGGCGCTTGTAGATATCCCCAAACTCTTTCAGGTACTCCGATTGTTGGAGTCCATCCAGGGGGCGTATCATGGTCATGTTGAGGTCCAGGTGTACGTCCATACGGCTGAACGCCTCCTTAGCCAGCGCTTCAGACCGGGCACCAATCAGGGCGTCGAGGTTGTTGCGGCTGATGTAGTCGGCACACTCGTTCTTCACTCCCTGGATATGGTGTACTGTCAGCCGTAGTTGACTGAGGTAGGTCCACCAGCGCCGTAGCTTGGCCTTTTGAGGTGGGGGACCCTTCTGGAAACTGCGGACCGGTTCTTGGTCGCATAGCCAGACCACAGGGTTACTCCCCAACAGTCGTGCTTGTGAGGATAGCACCAGCATACCCGCGAGCAATTCCTGCTCATAGGTGGAGTAGTTCCCCCTGGCCTAGTTCCACTTCCAGTTCCAGTGGCCCAGAGGTACTAGGACCCACTTGTCGTCAGGGTAGCTGTGCTTGAGGGTTCCATCTCGGTTGAGACCTTCAGTCCCCCATCGGGAAATGGCTGAGTCGAACTCCTCCTTCTCTAGTGCTTGCCATTGGAACAACGTTCCACCACGGCCCACATTGCTGGCGTCGGTCACCAGGATAATCTCCCCTTGTGCTCTAGGCACGCCCAAGCATTTAGCGTTGGCTACCTTGTCTTTGAGCTCGTCAAACGCTTGTTGCTCTTGTGGGCCCCAGCGCCAAGTAGTACTCTTCTTGATCAAGTCCGTCAGTACGGCGCTGGTATAGGTGAAGTTTTTGATGTGGCGGCGATAGAAGTTGCACGCCCCAATGAAACTGCGTACATCATGAAGTCCTTTCTTGGGGTCTTCGTGTCGTACCTTGGCGTCCATCAGGGGTTTGGCCTTAGAGGCCGCTGGGGTCCACCACCCATAGCCAACTTCAAACCCCAGGTACTGCATGGTCTCCTGCATGAACTCACACTTCTCCAGCTTGAGTCGAGTGTGGTTCTCCTGGCAGACCGCAAAGAACTCACCCAAGAGAATTAGGTGGTCCTTCTGTGTATTGGTCCCGAGGCATACATCGTCGATGTGAGCCTCCATCTGGGCACCACGGGATATGAGCTCCTGCACCTTAGGTCTCCTTCGTAGGATGGACAAGATCTTGTTCATCAGCTCTTGGAATAGAGCGGGTGCGTTAGCCACGCCAAATGGCATGACCTTCCACTTGAACACCCTCCCCTGAGGGGTGATGAAGGCCAGTAGTTCCTGTGCGTTGGGCGTCAGGTCCACTTGCCAGAATCCGCTTCGCTTGTCCATTTTGGTCTTGTAGCGACAGGAGGCTATCTTCTCCAGGGTAGACTCCATATTGGGAATGGACCCTGAGTGGTTCAGCGTCTTCTTGTTCAGCTCTCCATAGTCCACTACCAGCCGTTTGGCTGTAGACCCAGGTTTAGCCACCAGGAAACAGGGGCTGCAGTGTAGGGGGTAGTCCCTGTCCTTGTACTCCAGGACTAGGCCAGCGTCGATACACTCTTGTATCTGTCGCTCGATCTCGTCGGCCTGTTCTTTAGGAGCTGGATAGGGTCTCCTCCGGATCTTGTGACCCACGAACTCGGGTTTCAGCTTGAGGTCCATCTGTACCAGCTTGTCACATGAGGCTGGAGGGGGTAGTTCTCCGAACACCTCCAGATAGGTCCTTATAAGCTTCTGTACCCTCGGGTCCAATATCTTGATCTTGTCCTCCATGTCCTCGTCAGATTGTAAGTTGCTTGCCCCCTGGGTAATAGACGTCGGGAGGTGGTCCTCCACCGACTCTTTGCCCGTGGTAGTATCCTTCAGCCCTTGGTAGGCATATAGAAGGTCTTGTTCAACCATCTCCGATGGACGATGGCAACATAGGCACGCTCGAGGGGGTTCACATACACATTCCTCCGAGAGGTCGTCCTCCTCTGGGGTCCTCACATGGGCGCCCCACACGCTCTTCATGAGCTTGAGATCTACCTCCCTTTGCCAGGTGGTGATCTTCTGTTCGAGGTCCTCCTTCAATTGGGATAGGTGTCCCATACGTCCTTGCTTCAGTGGCCATGAGCTGCGGGTAGGCTTTGCGTAGCATAGCTTTTTCGCCACCAACTTCCTCTTGGAGTCCACATACTCCCTTAGCCTGGATCGAGGGTCCAGCTCCTCGTCCACGGGGCCTTCCACCCTCATGGAGAGTAGGGGTTTCAGTGGGGCGACGTACTCGGCGTTCTCCACTTCCTCCACACAGGTCTGCACGAAGAAGGCGTCGTGCTCAGTTTCGTCTTCTGAGTGGATAGAGCTGGGTAGCTCAGATAGTCCACACTCAGAGACTCCATCAGGAACAGGTACACGGCAGGGAGAGTTGGGGGTGTTGGTGTCAGTCACGACGTACTCATCTCCTCCGGGTGTAGTCTCAACAGCATCTTGAGGTCGTAGGCGATCCTTCAAGTCACCCAAGACGAGTCCATCGCTTTCTCGCTGTATAGCCTGGACCAGAGTCGGGTCCAGTTCCTCCCAGGGAATGGAGGTAAGACCTCCGTCCACCACGCTAAGCATACTCCCCCATCCGGGTTTCCCAATAGGCGTCTTGCGCCCCAGAGGCACGTAGATGGCCTCATCAGGCAAACGTACAGAGCTGATAGTCAGCCTGTCCAGGAGGTTTCGCCAGTACTCGTTGCCCCCATGGGCTCCCCAATCGGGGGAACACAGGACCATACGGGAACGTTCCAAGGCCACCTTGGTCAGCACCTTCCCCAGTTCACTGAATCTGGGGTTCCCGTAGGCCATCCCGAAAGAGGGCCAGTAAAATTTGTAGCTGAAGTTCTTCCCCTTGCTGCAGTAGAGGTCCAGTACATGTTGCTTGTCGCTGGCGAACAACTCCACACTCAGGTCTTCTCGAGAGTAACCCAACTCCTTCAGACCTTGGTCTAGGACTTCCCCCAATAGTTGATAGTCCTCAGTTTTGGAGGCCGCCATCATGTTAGAGGGCTCCTCCTTCGATAGCCTCAGGTAACTCGAGGTATGTTCCGACTGCTCCAGTGGCACAGACTCTCTGCCACTGCCGTGGTCCACATAGAGGAGGTAGGGCGCTTGCAGCATCAGGGATTGTATCTGGGAGTGCTGCACGAAGAAGTCAGTCCCCAGTACAAAGTGGAAGGCATCAGTGTCCATCACATAGAACCGATGGGCGATAGTCCTGGAGCTCATAGGTACCTCCACTTCACAGTCCCCGCAGCTGTGCACCACATGTCCATCCCCCATGCGTATAGCGGCGCTGGTCATGGTGTTCTTCAGGCTCCCACAAGGTAAAATTTTCTTGGCCACTATAGATATTGTGGCGCCAGTATCCAGTACCCCCAGGTATTCACGTCCCCCTAGTCGGATACGTACCCGAAACACCAGGTCTTGGGTGCCACCAGAGCGTCCCCGTCAGAACTCCGCGGGACAGGTCACCTCGAACCCCTTGTTCCGCAACTTGCGGGCCATCCTCATGAAACGGCTCCTCTTCTTAGCGTTGCCGTCATCACCACCTTCATGCTCACGCTTGGCTCCTTGTTCTTGCTGGCCCTGCGTCTGTGAGCGTGTGGTAGGACCAGTCTGCCCTCCAGAGGGCTCGGAGTTCCCCCCTGGATTAGGGTTGGGGTTGCCTCCGTTCTTGTCCTTGTTCTTGTTGTCGGGCTGGCGGTTAGCGCCTCCTCCTCATCCACCTTGACCCTTGTCTTGCCCTTGACCACGTCCTTTCGACTTGCCCTTGCCGGAGTCGTTGCCTTTGGCCTTGCCTCCACCTTTGCCTGAGCCTTTGCCAGGATCCTCACCCTTAAGCTTCGCCGATAGGCGTTGCTTATGGTAGCACTCATCCTCGTAGTGCTTCCGCTTACCGCAGAATGCACACGTGATGGTGCACCGGTAAGGATCCGGCAGCTTCGCTTTGGCGCCGGTGTTCTTTTCCTGCTGCTTCCCCTGGACTACGAAGCAGTCTCGCTGCTCGCAATCAGGGGCGTGCTGCAGGTGGCCCTGCTCGTCCCTGGTATCACACCAGAATAGCTCCTGCACATTCTCATGCGGGCGTGGGCGTGTTTGGGGGCAGTCCCCTGCCCAGGTCGGGACCCTTGGTACCCTTTGCCTCCAGAACCTCCACCACCAGGACGGTAGTTGTTCAAGTGCTGGTCGCTCTCCTTCTCCAGCGCCATCTCCAGGAGCAGCACGCATAGATCCTCGTAGTGGAGGGATCCAGCCTTGCGCTCAGCCGTCAAACGGCACTCGTCCCACAGCTCTCGGGGGAGCTTGGCCACCAACCAGAAAAGCAGGTCGTCGCTGCTGTAGGAGCCGGGCGTCAGTCGTCCAGCCCAGTGATCCAGATCAGCCAACAGCTCAGATACCCTGCCAGGCTTGGGGTTGTTGGGCAGCACGGGTAGGTTCTGGATCTCGACCCTGATGGAGAGGTCGGTCTCATAGGTCGGGTACTGCCTCTCAAGGGCAACCAATGCATCGACAAAGGTGGCGGAGTTAGTCACAATCTGCCTGACCTGCTTCTCCAGGTACTTGGTCTTGCAGCACTGCAGGAGCAGATCGCACTTCACTCGCCCACTAGCCTGGGTTTGGCCGGTCAATCGTAGGAACCGACCAAAGTTCTCAGCGAACTCGCTGAGGTCCTTGCCTGTGAACTCAGGCAGGTTCACCACGATCTTGGAGGTGGCTATAGCCTTCGCCTCCAGAGCTCGGCGTCCTTCAGGGCGTCGGGTCTTCTTCTTCTTCTTCTTCTTCTTCTTACCCTTTGGATCCTCGGGGTCCTCCGGGTCATCGTCCTCCGAGGGCAAAGAAAAGTCCATCGACGGCGGCTCGTCGTCGGAGGGGTCTCCGCCTAGATCACTGGAGCCATAAGGCTCCACGTCCACCATTGCCCTTAGGGCTGTCAGCCCCAGCCGGTCCAGCTCGGCCCTCGTCGAGTTCGTCACGTGGCTCTAGGGCGGCTGGGCCGTTCTCGGCACGAAGGGACTTCTCGGTACTGCTGCAGGCGTCGGCATCGATCTGCTCCTCAGGCTCCCCAGGGTCTACTCGGTGGGGTGACATTCCCACCGAGATAGGTGACGTTTGGGGCGGGATCATCAGGGGCTCCAGCTTCTCTCTGATCTCTTGAGTGAGATCGCCCACGATTTTTGAAGTGGCTCCTCGGAGCACCTCGTTGATCTCCGACCGCGTCAGGGACCTGTTGGAGGATCTTCCCGATCCTCTACTCCTGCCTCCAAGAGACTCTGGTCCTCTCCTCAACCCACTCAAGGGTGCATACCCAGGTGCATACCCAGGAGCGTACCCAGGAACATCCACATAGGTTCCAGTAGCGTGTAGTGGATGGGGATAATCAGCCGCATACCATCGCGGCGCAGAGCTGGAAGCCACCGGCTCACTGGCAGTAGTTGCCTCATGGAGCGCAGTGGTAGGTGGGCCCGTACCATAGGCGGGGTAGGAAGGCATGCCAGTAAAGCCTGTGCCCTCTGCCATAGGCGGGTTGGTTGTGGAAGTGGATGTTGCAGCGGCTGGGAGTGTGGTGGTTATAGGAGAGGGTGATGCGTGGAGGCCAGAAGCGCTTGGTGCACCTTCGAAGGTAGGGTCTTGCGTCAGGTCTTGCCCTTGTTCCTCTCCTTCGTCTGCTTCTCCTCCAGCATCCTTCTCGCTCTCTCCTCTCTTCCTCTTCATAGGCTGAGAGACCACGACCACCTCCTCGACAGACAGGGCCCCGAAGGCCGTCTGGAGTCCATCAACGGAGTCCTCAGCCGCATCCACTGGCCCATGTAAGGGCTCCGCCGAAGGTACAGCGCCAGGTGCCGGCCTTGCCGGTGCCTCAGGCGCTGGCGCTGTCTTCACGTCAGCGTCCTCCTTTCTTGGATCCATCTTCTTTCACCCTTCTGCTTGTATTTGCCCGTACTCGGCGCACTGGATGTACGGCACAGGTTTGCTGCCGGTGCGCAGAGAAAGGCTGCCTCTGCTACCAGAAAAGTTTATAGAGTTTTCAGCACTGTGTTTTTGCTTCTCATGCTGCTTGCTGTAGGTGTAGGGTTTCCTGCTGCTTGTTTTGGAAGATGAAAACCTTTGTTTTGCAGAAATAGAGTCAATCCAGGATAACCCAAGCCAGAAGTGTGCAAAGAGGAGAAGATCAGGATCAAAGCATGAAGGGCTGCAGTGTAAACAGTGAAAGATGATTGGATATTCACAGAAACTGCAACTCAGGTTACAAATGAATGCATATTCACAAAGATAGCTGAAATGTTTTTGGAAAAGAGTTAGAAAACTGCCCCATGGTCACTCTCTCTCCATAGTGCCATCTCAGGAGATGTGCACTCTTTGTTTTGGGTTCCATATGTGCTGAGGTGGCAGGGCATGTGGCGATGAGGTCACTGCCATGTCACATGGGATCTTCCTACTTAGCTAGGCTGACCAGGAATTGAACCCAGGACCTCTCAAAAAGAGGTGCCCAGCCCCCTAGGGTGCATACCACTAGGATAGCTAAGAATTCATGGAAAAACATAGATAAATTCATAGGCTCTACCTTAGGTATGTCAGTGCTCAGTCAACTCAGGAAAAGATGTTTTACTTCACATTGAAAGGGGATTAAGGGGTCCACTCCATATCCTGATTGGGTGTTTGGTTCCATAGGTCAAAATGTGTTATCACCACTTTTGGTGGGACCAATACTAAGATAAAAATGCATGGATGCTCAGTGCATCTCTAATACAACTAGAGTATGCCTCAAAGCAATGGAAAAGCACTTTTTCTTACTGAGGCCTTTGACTTTGTATTGGGGACTGACTTCTTCGTGCAGCACTCCCAGATACAATACCTGACGCTGCAAGCGCCCTACCTCCTCTACGTGGACCACGGCAGTGGCAGAGAGTCTGTGCCACTGGAGCAGTCGGAACGTACCTCGAGCTACCTGAGGATATCGAAGGAGGAGCCCTCTAACATGATGGCGGCCTCCAAAACTGAGGACTCTCAACTATTGGGGGAAGTCCTAGACCACGGTCTGAAGTAGTTGGGTTACTCTAGAGACGACCTGAGGGTGGAGTTGTTCGCCAGCGACAAGCAGCATGTACTGGACCTCTACTGCAGCAAGGGGAAGAACTTCAGCTACAAATTTTACTGGCCCTCTTTCGGGATGGCCTACGGGAACCCCAGGTTCAGTGAACTGGGGAAGGTGCTGACCAAGGTGGCCTTGGAACGTTCCCGTATGGTCCTGTGTTCCCCCGATTGGGGAGCCCATGGGGGCAACGAGTACTGGCGAAACCTCCTTGAAAGGCTGACTATCAGCTCTGTTCGTTTACCTGATGAGGCCATCTACGTGCCTTTGGGGCGTAAGATGCCTATTGGGAAATCCGGATGGGGGAGTATGCTCAGCGTGGTGGACGGAGGTCTTACCTCCATCCCCTGGGAGGAACTGGACCCGAGTCTGGTCCAGGCTATACAACGAGAAAGCGATGGACTCGCCTTGGGTGACTTGAAGGATCGACTACGACCTCAAGATGCTATTGAGACTACACCCGGAGGAGATGAATACGTCGTGACTAACACCAACGCCCCCAACCTCTCCATGCCATGTACCTGTTCCTGATGGAGTCTTTGAGTGTGGACTATCCGAGCTACCTAGCTCTATCCACTCAGATGACGAAACTGAGCACGACGCCTTCTTCGTGCAGACCTGTGTGGAGGAAGTGGAGAACGCCGAGTACGTCGCCCCACTGAAACCCCTACTCTCCATGAGGGTGGAAGACCCCGTGGACGAAGAGCTGGACCCTCGATCCAGGCTAAGGGAGTATGTGGACTCCAAGAGGAAGTTGGTGGCGAAAAAGCTATGCTACGCTAAGCCTACCCGCAGCTCATGGCCACTGAAGCAAGGACGTATGGGAGATCTATCCCAATTGAAGGAGGACCTCGAACAGAAGATCACCACCTGGCAAAGGGAGGTAGATCTTAAGCTCATGAAGAGCGTGTGGGGCGCCCATGTGAGGACCCTAGAGGAGGACGACCTCTCGGAGGAATGTGTATGTGAACCCCCTCAAGCGTGCCTATATTGCCATCGTCCATCGGAGATGGTTGAGCAAGACCTACTATATGCCTACCAAGGGTTGAAGGACACTACCAAGGGCGAAGAGTCGGTGGAGGATCACCTCCGGACGTCTATTGCTCAGGGGGCAAGCAACTTACACTCTGACGAGGACATGGAGGACAAGATCAAGCTATTGGACCCGCGGGTGCAGAAGCTTATAAGGACCTATCTGGAGGTGTTGGGAGAACTACCCCCTCCTAGGGCTTGGAACCGGTCTTTCAGGTATTGCCAATAACCGGTACCTGTTTAGCATGGTTGTTTGAAACCAATAACCGGTTTCATTTTCTGCACACAAGCCAATAACCAGTTTTGTTTTTTTGCTAAACATCCGGTATTGGCAATTAAATCATAAATAGTTACGTGGTTCTGTATTGTCCAAACCACTTGTACAACTGACAATTGGACACCCAAATTATCAATAACCGGTACCTGTTTAGATACATAAGTCCAAACCAATAACCGGTTTTTAATATGATGAAAAAACCAACAACCGGTTTGGATTTTTGAAGTGAGCAACAATGACCGGTTTTGGATGTCAAAAAAGTTCCAAGCCTTACCCCCTCCAGCTTCATGTGACAAGCTGGTACAGATGGACCTCAAGCTGAAACCCGAGTTCGTGGGTCACAAGATACGGAGGAGACCCTATCCAGCTCCTAAAGAGCAGGCCAACGAGATTGAGCGACAGATACAAGAATGTATCGACGCTGGCCTAGTCCTGGAGTACAAGGACGGGGACTACCCCCAACACTGCAGCCCCTGTTTCCTGGTGGCTAAACCTGGGTCTACAGCCAAACGGCTGGTAGTGGACTACGGCGAGCTGAACAAGAAAACGTTGAACCACTCAGGGTCCATTCCTAATATGGAGTCTACCCTTGAGAAGATAGCCTCCTGTCGCTACAAGACCAAGATGGACAAGAGTAGCGGATGCTGGCAAGTGAACCTGACGCCCAACGCTCAGGAGCTACTAGCCTTCATCACCCCTCAGGGGAGGGTGTTCAAGTGGAAGGTCATGCCATTTGGCGTGGCCAACGCACCCGCTCTATTCCAAGAGCTGATGAACAAGATCTTGTCCATCCTACGAAGGAGACCTAAGGTGCAGGAACTTATATCCCGTGGGGTCCGGATGGAAGCACACATCGACGATGTATGCCTCGGGACCAATACACAGAAGGACCACCTAATTCTCTTGGGTGAGTTCTTTGCGGTCTGCCAGGAGAACCACACACGACTCAAGCTGGAGAAGTGTGAGTTCATGCAGGAGACCATGCAGTACCTGGGGTTTGAAGTTGGCTATGGGTGGTGGACCCCAGCGGCCTCTAAGGCCAAACCCCTGATGGATGCTAAGGTACGACACGAAGACCCCAACAAAGGACTTCATGATGTACGCGGTTTCATTGGGGCGTGCAACTTCTATCGCCGCCATATCAAAAACTTCACCTACACCAGCGCCATTCTGACGGACTTGATCAAGAAGAGTACTACTTGGCGCTGGGGCCCACAAGAGCAACAAGCGTTTGACAAACTCAAAGACAAGGTGGCCAACGCTAAGTGCTTGGGCGTGCCTAGGGCACAAGGGGGGATTATCCTGGTGACCGACGCCAGCAATGTGGGCGGTGGTGGAACGTTGTTCCAATGGCAAGCACTAGAGAAGAAGGAGTTCGACTCGGCCATTTCCCAATGGGGGACGGAAGGTCTCAACCGAGATGGAACCCTCAAGCACAGCTACCCTGACGACAAGTGGGTCCTAGTACCTCTGGGTCACTGGAACTGGAAATGAAACCAGGCCAGGGGGAACTACTCCACCTATGAGCAGGAATTGCTCGCGGGTATGCTAGTGCTATCCTCACAAGCACGACTTTTGGGGAGTAACCCTGTGGTCTGGCTGTGCGACCAAGAGCTGGTCCGCACCTTCCAGAAGGGTCCCCCACCTGAGAAGGCCAAGCTACGGCGCTGGTGGACCTACCTTAGTCAACTACGGCTAACGGTACACCATGTCCAGGGAGTGAAGAACGAGTGTGCAGACTACATCAGCCAAAACCACTTCGACGCCCTGATTGGTGCCCGGTCTAAAGCGCTGGCTAAGGAGACGTTCAGCCGTATGGACATCCACTTGGACCTCAACGTGACCATGATACGCCCCCTGGATGGACTCCAACAATCGGAGTACCTGAAGGAGTTTGGGGATATCTACAAGCGGCTGGGGAAACGCCTTGAACCCCTCCTGGTCAACCAAGATCAGTGGAAGAGGGACAAGAGCTACCTCTGGCACAAGGACCGCATCGTGGTACCTAGTGACAGAGTCCCAGCGCTGCTGAAGTGGACCCATGAGTCCAGCGGTCATGCGGGTGTTGACCGTACCCAGAGACTATTCAAGCAGTGGTTCCACACTACGTGGACTGACGACCAACTGCGGAAAACCCTCCAGCCTATCGTGGACAAGTGCCCGTGCAGGTCCTGTAAACCAGGGGATATCAGGGACAGAGGTCTCTACTCGACCCTGCCCATCCCTCACTGTGCTAACAGTGTTCTATACGTGGACTACACGGAGATGCCGAAGTTCGGGGGCCATGACTTCGCCCTCGTCGTAACCTGTGGGTTGACCAGGTTTACCAGGATGTTCCCATGTACCAAGCACATTACCGGGGAGGAGACTATCAAGATACTCCTAGAGGAGTGGTTTTGTGTCTATGGGGCGCCCAAGGAGATCAACTCCGATGAGGACATACGAGTACGCTCAGATACCGGCTGGTACAAGAGGGTCCTGAGATCCCTCAATGTGCAGGTGTCTACGAAGATCCCCTACTCGCACACGAGCAACCCCCTATGTGAGCAACAGATCCGTGTCCTCAAGGGTAATGTAAGGATATGGTGCAAATCTGAACGCACCAGAGACTGGGTGAGACTACTCCCCGTCATATCCTTGATGATGAACTCCCAACAGAGTTCAGCGACTGGCTACTCGCCCCATGAGCTATTCCTGGGGCGCCCGGCGTGGTTCCTACATGCCCCCTACTCAGAGGACACCCATTCTTCTGTGGGTGAATGGGTCCAAGAGCAACAAGCGAAGGTGGACAAGGCCAAGGCTATGCTCCAGAGAGTGAGGGAGCGTCAGTGGAACAAGAAGAACAAGCACCGAGTACCGGCCACCTACCAAGAGGGGGACTGGGTGCTGGTGCACCACAGCCGACTACCCGCCTGGCCACGCTCTACCAGCGACGATCCATACTTCGGGCCCTACAAGATTCTATCTGTGGATGGACACCGTATCACGGTGCGGTGTTCTCCCCGTCTAGGGGGGACTGTGGTGTGCGCTGCTCAACATCTGAAGCGCTACTATGACCGTGAAGACCTCTGTAGGGAAGAGTGGGAGCTTAACGATGAGGAGATCACCGCCCTAGACTTACAAGGCGCTGCGAGCCCTATGGAAGTTGAAGGGGAACTTGCCAACATGAACGCCGAGGAGATGGCTAAGGAGGGCTTCTACCTGGTGAAGTCTGTCCTACGCCACCGCTACCGCCAGGGTTGGCGCTTCCTCACCTTCTGGGAAGGGTTTAGAGACAAAGAGGCCACCTGGGAGCCCTTCTCTGCGTTTGTTCTACCGGAGGGACGCCTAAACTCAGTTCTGGTTGACTACTTGTCCCAGAACAACCTTGGTGAGTTGCTGAGGCTCGCTGAGACGCTTGCCTCCAAGACTAAAGCTAGGGACTGAACCTTACCCTTACCTGCCAAAGCGTATGTGTGAGTGTGCTAGTCCTAAGGTCCTGAGAGCAAGCCGCAGAAGTGGTGTCCTAATTATACCCAAGTCTGCGCCCTTGCTAAACCTGGAGGGTTGGCTTATTGATGCCACGGGGTACGCCCCGGGTCTCCCCTCCCCTAAGCGCCCAATTTCTGTGCTGGCGCAAAACCTTGGGGGAATACCCAGCGTACTAATCCAGGTATTGTTTTCCCTACCTATCTGACTACTACAGAGAGGGGTGGCCAGAAGCTATGAAGGCATGAAAACGCCATTGTGCTAAGTGGCCAAAACGCTGAACCAACGGCTGCCACAGCCCACCAACCCCGCTAAAATTGCAGGAAACGGGTGGGACAGTGACACACGCACTACAGGTCCTACACACCCTACAGTGGCACCATCGTGGTGGGCGAGCGCTACTACCACTGGCTCAACCCCCCAATCAGGATTACCACTCCTACACTCACGCTCTACTGGCTGGTGTTGAAGATAAAGTTGTGGGTCCTAATGACCCTCCTGTGAAGAAGACAAGAGAACACAGAGCTGCTAAGCAACTGTGGCCTAACAGGGACGCCACAACGCGTTTCCCTGCTAGGGCTTGGAGGGAAGGGGTGCGCCTGTTGCGTGCACAGTGTGAATGTTGAAGAGGTCGGGCTACAATTGCCACTCCTGGCTGAGTCGTAGCTTGTTGTTTGTGTGGTCAGCGCCGTATATTTTAGCACGGCTCAAGGGACTGCACCAATTCACCCTGACCTGCCCGCCTGTAAAGCAAAGGCCAATGAAGGGATGTTTGCGGCTGAGGAACCAAGCCACACTCCACGTATTATACGCTTCTCAGTGTGACCTATAATACGCTGTCCTCAAACATCCCTGTCAAGCAAGCAAGCGTTAAGAGACTCCTCAGGTTCTCTTAAAGAACGTACCGAGGAGCCCCTAGGTAACCTAAACAAGGTTTACCGCGCGCATTTCGCGTGGCCTACCCTTTAATGCGTGTGTGAATGCGCGAGCATGCAGGAGTGGGCCATCTGCCTTTGGCAAACCTACAAATCTTACCCACAATCACGAACTCTACCAAGGGGTGGCCCCACCTGGGCTTACTCACCTTACCTACCGCTAGAGAGCGAAGCAAGGGAGAGCACAAAAGGGGACACAAGCGAAGCAAGCGTTTATGTACGCGTGTGTATGTTCTAATCAGTGCTACAAAAAAGGGAGGTTGGTGTGCACGAGCAATGTCATGGTTGCCCCGCACTGCATCGCAGGACAGGCCCGTTAGCCCCCCATGACAACCACTCACTGGCCGAAGGCCATCGTTTTTGCCCTGATCTTACCTCTAATCATCTGCAATCTTTCTGATCTATCCCTCTATCGTGTTCTATCCTGCTACTAGGCTTGAAAACGACGACACATGGCGAGCACTGTGCGTCGGGCAAACAGAACGAGCACACCTGCAGTTTATACCTGATTCATTGAAGTCATATTCTTTTTTTTTCGAATTCTTGATTGTTGGTTGATTCTGGCAATGTGGGTGAAATCTTTAATCACCTCTATTGATGTGGTTCTCGTTATTTTCCTGTCTACGTAAGACATACGTTTATAATCTCATTATTTCTTTATTTTCCGGCGCTTCGCTATGAGCCGCTCCTGCGCGCCGCCTTTTTCTGCGTAGGAATTTCTTGATTTAAAAAATCAAGAGAACACTACAAATTTTATAAAAATGTGCATCTGATGCACAATTGGATTCTGCTCAGATATGTGTTCTTAGAAAAATTCTAGGCCGTCATTTGACGGATTTAGGTGTTTGCGCCTCGCGTTTGCGTGGTTTCGTCCATCCTTCTCCCATTGCTGTCTGTACATATACCTTCGTGAAGCGTCGCTGAATAGGCCGCCGTTCGGGCCAAAAAGCAGCAGCCTAGGGACTGAGCAGAACCCAAAACCCCACCAAGGGCCAAATTGATTTTTTTAACAACTCCCTTCGCCCTAAGACAGGTCACACGGCGCTTGCAGATTTACGAGAACCCATGCGCGTGTGTATATTGCGTCTTGCGTTGGGTTTATATTGCGCTGCGTCTTGGAGGGAGAGATGCACATGCACATGTTTTTGGCATGCTCTCAAACTAACCCAACCAAGCCACAGGAACCCCGGTAGCGCCATGAGCGCTGAGCTTTCTGTAGGAAATGTCACGAACAAAGCAGCAAAAAGGCGCCAGCCATGGTGAGTGCCCATTTTTCCAGTGTTAGGGAGGCCATAGGTATTTTAAAGTAGATGTGGAAACCAAGGAAAGGCCAAGAAAAATACCCTTTTCCTAAAATGCGACAGTGGTGGCCACCACAGCACAAGGGGGGAGTAAGAAAAAGTGCTTTTCCAATGCCTGAAGGCATACTCTAGTTGTATTAGAGATGCATTAAGCACACTAGCATTTTTATCTTAGTATTGGCCTAACCAAAATGGGTGAAAACACATTTTGGCTTATGGAACCAAACACCCAATCACGATATGGAGTGGACCCCTTAAACCTTTATCAATGTGAGCCTATTCATCTTTTCCAGAGTTGACTGACAACTCACATATCCAGGGCAGAGCCTATGAATTTATCTATGTTTTCTCATGAATTCTTAGCTATCCTAGTGGTATGCACCCTAGGGGGATGGGGCACCTCTTTTTGAGAGGTCCTGGGTTCAATTCCCAGTCAGCCTAGCTAAGTAGGAATATCCCATGTGACATGGCAGTGACCTCATCGCCACATGCCATGCCACCTCAGCACCTATGGGACCCAAAAACAAAGAGTGCACATCTCAAGATGGCACTGTGGAAGAGAGTGAGCCCTTGGGGCAGTTTTCCAATCAGTTTTTCTCAAACATGTAAAATATTTCATCCTGAGTTGCAATGTATGCTAATTGCTGTGGTCTATTGTTGATAGTTTTCTTTATCTAACTCTTTGTGTCTGCAGCCCTTCATGCTTTGATCCCGATTGTCTTCTACTTGCTTATCTCTGGCTTGGGATATCCTGGATTGGTTGTATTTCAGCAAATAAAACATTTTCCTCATCAAAAACAAGCAGCAGGAAACCCTACACCAGCAGCAAGCAGCAGGAGAGGCACAAGAAACACACAGTGTTGAAATCACTATAAAACTTTCTCTGGGCCACAAGGCCATTGGCGTCTTGGACTTGGAGCCCCATGGCAATAAAGACCTTTGTTTTGCCTAGTTTGCGTCAGCTCTATTCATCAAAGAGAAGATGCATGTAAAATATTACACGCAATTTGTGGGTTCGTATATCCAAAGTCTTGGTACCATTTTGTGCCCGCCATAGTTTGCTCATGTATACGTTTGCTTTTTCCTGTTTAGCTTTTAGAATAGCCTTTCGGCAACATCATTGAATACGTTGCAATTGTGTTTTGCATGTTTTTATTCTAGATGGTAACCGCGGAGTCCCGCCAACCCACAATCATTTGTATGTGCATTGAGGGCTGCAATCCCAAAAGTCTAAACCTACCTTCCTGGTCACATGTATACAAAAGGCGTCCAAAACACCCACTTGATCAAAAATCAACGCAAAAGGAACGCAAAAAAGATAAACTACGTTCGTCACCGGCAACATGCATTTCCAAAAAAGAACAAAGGCGCCAAAATCAGTCCCTTTTTTCCGTTTTCATTGTGTGTGGTCACCAAAAGGTTGCATGCATGGCATTCGAATCGCCCAACGCATCGTTTTATATGCTCTAAGTTTCTAGTATGTGCAACAAGTGGTGCCCAAAGTTGTGGCAGCTCACAGTCGAGAGCCTCGGCTGGGAGGCACAATTTGCACTCAAAAATCAAACAGCTTCTTCTATTTTTCTTTGTTTTTCAACAAAGACTCTCATACAACGAGACAATGCTTGCTTTTGGAATGTTGTTTTGCATTGCGCGGTCAAGAGACACGGTCCGCGACTTTGCAGTCATTTGACTTTGAGGTGCCTTGGCTTTGGAGACAGCCTTGTATTCCATGCCACGATGCGTATCTTTAAACACTCAGTGAGGGCCATCTCCAAGCAAGGAGGGCTTGCTAGGCCTAGATCTTTGTGAAGTATACAACTGCCGGTTTTCAAAACATCCGGTGGTTATAGACTATTTTTGAAATCACCACCAATAGGCAGAGATGGTAAGTTTTTTAACAACTCATACGTACCGGTAAAACATGAGCTTTCACGCTGCCCTCGCTAGCATTACCACATTGGCAATTTTGAGTGTTTTGTTCGGCCCATTTATCAAAATTGAACATTAAAAGCTAAAACTTTAGATATCATGATGAACATGAATTCTCTGTGCATTCAAATTCTATTCCGGTATGGTTTTGTTTCTTTGATCTGACACTGAAAATCGAACCGGACCAAAAAAAACAGAGAGTGGAAGTTTTTAAAAGGGTTACCGCCGGTGTTCCGGTACTAACGATCACTTCCACAACCAGACGCAAACCTTACGCCCTAGACACCAACACCGCTACCTCACTGAAAATTGGCAAAGAGGTACCGACCATCGGGTCCGGGGGCCTCAAGCAGAAACTTTTTTGCTACGGTGGGGGAGGGAGGGTGTCATACTATGTGTCTACACTAAAGCTGCGACAAAATTTAAAAAAAGAAAATCCAATCATGGATCAAAATCATGACACAAAACTTTTGACTAACTCCCTACCCAATCTCTGGCCCCAGCCTCCGAAGTGGGACCCCATGTTAGGATCGAAAAAAAAATTTCCAAAAATTGTTGCCGAACAAGCAGGCGTCAAAATGATCAACGCAACGAGGCGGTCATTTTAGGCAAAATATGTTCGGGTCCGAGGACCCCTCCACTCTGCCCGGCCCCCTCCCCTGACCCTCCCCCCACTATCCTCTTCTCCGTCACCCAAGTGAACCCTCGGGCCGGTGACCGTCCAAAGGTGTGGAGGCCCGACTGACGCCTAGCCATCGCAAACAGACCGGAGAAAAGGGTTTTCGCAACCGGAGGGGGCTCTGTCTACTAAAAGTTGTCCATCGACGGTGCCTGCAAAGACATTGGTCATCGCCCTACTGACGGCACCCATCCGCAGCACCCCATGCTACTCCCCTAGGCTGCACCCATCGGGGCAACTTGATAGGTGCTACCCAGCAAACATCGGACCAGGGTGCAGAGGTGGGGGGGGGGGGGGGCAAGAGGCAAGCTGAGGCGACAAAATCTCACTTGCGGAGCAAATAAGGCAGCCAAGCAGGGAGTGTAACATGAGACACGGGCCATGAAGCCCTTTATCGGAGACGAAGTGCAACAGTACGGCACTGTAGACCCGGCTACCTCAGAAGAAACCAATGTGACGTGAAAGAATGTACACTCCCTCATCAAAACTACATTACTCAGTGAACGATGGTATGCACGCAGTCTGCAGTGCAATGGGTAAAATTGAAATACAAAATTGTCATTGAAGCAAAAATATTCCTTGAACACCACACCACTTGTCCAAAGATAACCTATCGGTCTTAACCAAGATACGCATAGTTCACGTTAAGTGACAGGATATTTCCTCAGCAAAATGAACAAAGCGCATGCAATCTAATTGTACGTCTTTCACTTACCTCCACTATGCCCCTCACCCACAACTACCTACCCATTATTTTGTGAAGCCCCATCACAGCTAGCGACTCGGATTTAACAGATTTGTACTGATCGGTTACATCAATCACCGCATAGCGACTCGGATTTACCAGATTTGTACTGATCGATTACATCAATCACCTGGATCTTTTATTGTTGAAACCATTGGGAAAAAATACAATTTTGCTCGAAATCATCAATAACTAGTACTTGTTTACACACATCACTTGTTGATCTCATGAAACAACTGCCAAACTGTTTAGGTTTTTGATGCAGGCAATAGTAACAGATTTCTGGATCCAAAAAATGATTCCAAATGTTACCCTAAATCTTTTGGGGACTAACTAATACAGGGTCCAAATGTCCGCGATGCAAGTATCGGATGAAAATTTTTGATGAAATGAAAACCGCAACCGTGCACTGGTTTGTTGTTTTTTTTGGCACCATATTGGGGCACCGAACCAAGATCTTGTTGCTACACTACACATGTCCAATTGTGAACCCTCCAAAAGATTGGCCGTTATCAACACCCCCCAAACCTGTTCAACCTGTCCAATTCAATGTCCCAGAACCTCCACACACACGTTCACACATTCAAGCAAGATGATGGAACATAGACATAATGGTGAAACACAACCCCATCATCCAGCTTCAATTCAATTTGAGATATGGCATCAATGACTACTGCAATAATGTACAGATGTCGCCAACATGAATGCAACTGTCCGATTGACAGTCCTGTTTGTCCAACTGGGCTTTTTGGAAATCCACTGAACAATGGGGATGAGAATCGGTTGTGAACCCCAGTTTCCCTCTTCAACCGATGAACCAAAATCACACCTGGTAAACAATGTGCACCACTGCAAAAAAACCTGAACCTGAAATGCGGCTTGTGCACTACACACAGCACCCAAACAAGACAACGCAGATTTGCATACTGTGCAGAGAGCGCCAAAACAAAAATGGCCACAAAATGCACAAGTGCAAAAAGGGGGTGGAGATGAGAAGATTTTCAGAGCAACACTTGTCATATTTGTTTTCTACGATTTCCGATTTGACCCCAAAGAGGAGGTTGGATTCCAACTTTTAAGCATATCTAATCAATGAACCACTGCGTATGTGTATATGCAATGAGTGCCATTTGAAACATGTTTGTGCGTACGTGTGTTTATGTGCATATTGCGAGTGCATGCTTGGGTGTTTGTCTTTGTTTACATCCTGCTTATACGTTCTTGACTTGGAACTATCTGGCTTGATTACTTGTTGTAACTGTGTGACAGATCACTCAATCCACTCATTTGAAAGCAGGGTGCATAAACCGTGTGACAACCTCCTCAAAATCTGAAACTCTCTGCCATCACTGAATTGCGGCTGCCTCTTCCAGCACCGTGAATGCTACAGTTCACTTCGGTCCTGCACCATCATGCTGCTGGAACGTGACAATCCTGTACTGATGCTGCAGAAAATTTCGCGCATGTTGAACAAATGTTGAGGGCAACTCGACTGTTAAGCTTTCCTATGATGAGAGGCGCCATTGCCTACACCGCAAGATCCAAACTCTCCTCGGTACTTGGTATACATACAAAGCAGGATGGTTATAATATTCCCTTACGCGACGAATCCTTTCCAGCGCGACAGGTCCATCATGTGACACGGTGTGAATAGAGTAGTGGCCGACTCTGCAAAACTATTCGGTTTCCTCAGCTTTCGGCTGCATGTGGCTCGGCATCAACTTCGTCTTCATCTCAGGTCGGATGTACTTCAACTCTGAGACAGCATTGCACATGATACGTCCGTCCAGGGCAAGTGTGCACAGCTTTTGGCGGGAACGATCAAAACACATTTGAGGAAAACCCGAAGCCTTTCACCTTTTTCAGCCTTTCGGGTCTCCAGCGCACTCCTTCCGGTGTACCTCAAAAATCCCTGCTCAGCTCGCTAATGTAACTTGCAAACAGGCGAGAAGCGAAGCCGGTCGATGCCCGACTGGTTGTGGCCTCGCACCAGGAGGGCCAAATCTCCTCACCCGCGAATTTTTGACAGTGGAGGGGTTTGATTTGAGGATGCTTCGCCACAGCCAGACTTCCTTTCAGCTGCCACCTCAACGTGCGTAACGGGGATCTGGGTTTGGAAAACAGAACTTGGGGAATTGTCGTTATTCACTAATCTTAGTGGCTGCTGCAACAGCACACATACCATCAGGGTTGAAATCAAACAGAGGTGGCAACGGCTTGCCATTCGGCAACCTCACGCTTGGATCCCGCAACTCGTCGAAGAGAGGGTGGGCACAGCCTTCGATGGGTGAAATACGTTGGGTCGGAGTGTAACGCAACATCTTGGTGATCAAATCAACTGCTTCTGGAGGGGTGTGTGGGCGGAATATCTGCAATCAAAGAGACGAAAATGCTGAGCATGAAAGGCAACATATCACTTCCCACGTGCCTCGATCGATGCGAAAGGAAATACCTTCGACCAAGGGTGAGCCTTGATGGATGGGAACTTGAATTCCGTGTAGTTCTTGTTCATAGCTTCAATCTCCTCCCGACTCGGAGTTCCGAGAACTTTGATGATCTCCACCAACTGGTCCACGGAACTCTCCCCGGGGAACAGGGGCTGTCCGATCAACAGCTCCGCGAAAACGCAGCCCAACGACCAGATATCTGACAACACACAGTGGTTGGTTCCCGAGCACCCGGGGATCAAAAAAAAAAACAGCCCTTGCGAGCGAAAACATTCGAACTTGCGGGATTCGTATAACTTGGCAAATCCCTTGGCAAACCCCTACGAAGCACCACGGCACACCGATCGAAGTGCTGTAATTCGTCGCACCAAAAATGAGCTCTGGTGCACGATAGTAGCGGGAGCAGATGTAGGACACATTGGGCTCACCTTTCACCAACTGCTTGGCGCTGTAAACAAGCGACGAAATATGTTCGAACCCTTTGGAACAAACCAACGTGAAACCCACAGGTGTGGGCTCACTGAAACGGGGGCGGGGGGGGGGGGGGTCGACAGCGCGAAATGCGAACGAATCTTGAAGCCGACCAGTGGCAAAATAAAAATAGGCTGAACCGGCTAACAGCAACGGCACAGCGGGGGAACATGGGGGCCAAGGTTCAAGACGATCTGAACAAGCTGCAAAGACTGAGTTTGTCGCGAACCACAATGCGTCCGGAATTCGACGACAAAAGAAACGTTGGACAACCCGCAAACAACTGCATGTACCTTCCGAAATCACACAGCTTCAAAACACCGGTGGACGGATCGATCAGCAAATTCTGGGGCTTGATATCACGGTGACAGATATTCAGGTGAGGGGAGTGCAAATAGTGCAGAGCTCGGCACAGCTGGTAAGTAAACAACTGAAAGCAGGGGCAAGGGAAGAAAGCAGAAGTCACGCAAGAACTGGCTGAGAAGCGCCGCAGCACTGCAGGACTGCTCGTTCTCTTTGCAGAACGCGCACCTAGTGACGGCGAAAATCACCACTTAGTCACACACCTTGACGTACATAACGGGCATGAATTCCTTGTTCTTCGTGAAGTGCCGGCAGAACCGGTAAACAGTATCCAAAACGAACTCGAGCACCAAGTTCAGGTAAAGCTCGTCTGGCTTCTCACCATTGGAGTAGAAGCAATGCTTCATCATAACGATATTGCGGTGGTTCAGCATTCTCATAATTTGAAGCTCTCGATTCTAAGAATATACGTGCACAAAGGACGGCGTGGCTCGAATCCTTAGGGTGCCGTTTGCGCGAGACAGAGTCACGTGGTGCAGGGAATGTAAACTTTGCCAATACGCAGCTGTACCTTGAAGCGTTTGTCCTGAAGCACTTTTTTGATGGCCACCACTTCTCCAGTCTCAACAACCTGTAGGGAGAAGGGTTGATGAAAAGGGGTCAAAGACACCCCTTCGGCAGTAGAAAGCCGCACAGATCGACAAATTCCTTGAAGTGAGGGCTGCTCGACTGGAGGACTTCGAGTGACAAGAAAATACTTGCGGTCGCGTATACGCAGTGCGAGCAGTACTCAGCCCGCGTTAGGACAAGATTTTGCCCACCGTTTGCGTCTGCAAACTGGTGTGCTTTATGACCCAGGTCTCCTGTGTTCCTCTTCAAACTGTCCAAGCCGTAAGTGGGCCTGACGTTTCGTGGTTTGCAGGTGCCGCACGAGACTTTCAAGCGCAATTGGTTTCACTGCACTGCACAGATGCCGGAACGACAACCACTTGTGCAGCAAGCAGCACCAGAGCCCGTTTGGTTGACCTTAGGTCACGCCAAAGCTTGCATACCTTTGCCAGGAACACAACCCCAAAAGATCCGTGTCCGATGACACGCTCTGCGCTGTAGCTGATTGTCTTCGGCATTTGCGAACCGCTTGGGGAGGCGACTGTCTTGTCTTTGTCATCGCGCGCTGTTGAGTCTGGCACTTCTGAACAGCGGAGCCAAGCGGGAGTCACAGCACAGCACGGCAAGATTCAACGTTCTTGCGGGTTTCCGGTGGTGCAGCGAGACGCAAGGTTTGATGTGAGACATACGGGTTCCAGATCCAGATATTCTCATCCCAGCCATTCCAGCCTCAATGTTAGCCCTGGCTGTGGGTGGGTTTGAGGGGACATTGGTATTCGCTGCAGCACCGTTCGAATTCTTCTGGGTGCTCATTATGTCATTTCAGACTTCAACGAGAACTGTGACAAAAAAACAAGGGACCGGGAAACTGCCCAAAAGAAAAAACCTTCCCGGCATGCACAGAGGGACACGGTGGTTGATTCTGAGCACATTAGAACGGAATGTTGTCCTGTTGGCTTGGGAAACCTGACAACTGTTGTCTGGGCACTGATCGGGGACCTTCATTCTGTCTGCCTGTGCACTATTCACTCATCCCGAGCGCGGGTTTTGCAGTATGCACATCTTAAATTACAATTCCTGATTCCAATGAAAGTTGATGTCTGGGATGTTGCTAAATTGACTTTCCACGTAGCAGCATTGCTGGTTGCTGCACCAGAAGGCCAGAATGGACCAAACCATGTCTTCATATGCACAAATCTCACCCTAGATCTTCAAAATGAAGTTGATCTTGGTTACCATCAGGGTTAGGGCTAGGTTGAAGGTCAATCTTAGGATCAGGGTTAACCTAAGCCTAAACCTAAATCACAAAAGCAGGTTACTTCGATAGCTATTACATACAACATTTTGTGTTCATCATGATGATGATATGAGGTTGACTCTTATTACTGGCTTCGGTGTTCGCTTCACATCCCTACTTTGTGTCGGCTTCTAAAATTGAATATGGATCAATGGAGAAGACTTTTGAAAAACATCAACTTGCGGCTGGGTTAATCAAGTCAAGTGGGCATAAGTCATGGAATAAACTTTGTGCAAAACTGCAAACTTGATATACGTGCATTCGGTCAACTTGATCTTGAATTTCCATTTAAGGTTCGGAGAAAAACTATTTTGTGCCGTCACAACAATGTTTCTGTGCAGTTTTACTTTTGGACCAATAGTCAGACCAAATCTAAGGTACAATCCAATGCTAATAAGATTTAGGTGTGCAGCCTGGGTGAAAATGTGCGCTGTTTCTACACTTTATGCTTTGTTCTTAGCTTGCGACGTACATACATACATTCTCAGCTTGTGTTGAACATACATACGCCTATAACACTCCCACGCATGTACACACACACACACACACACATACACACACACACAAACACCACACACAAACACCACACACAAACAGATACAAACACACACAAACACGCACAAACACAGAGAAAAGGAAAAAGCAGCAGGGATTGGCGAAGCAACCAAACCCTTTTGCCTTTAGTGTAATTCACAAATGTCTAAAAAGAATGCATTAAGGTAAAATGCGCATTAAACGTATACCTAAAATGTTTTCAAAAGGATAAGATCAAGGGAAAATATGGCCATTTCAAATTTGTCAACGTAGTTGGTAGCACTTTGGAGGTTGTTATGTATTGCAGTAGAGTTCAATGAGTTCACACTGTGAGAGGTCGGCATAGCAATAGGCATTATCTTTGAAACCACGGCAACATATAATGATGCATGGGGTTTTGTATAAATGGTCTAATGATGACATATATACAAATGCTATTTGACCCTTCGGTAACCCGCTCTTCAAGGTAAACTTCGGCTCGTCATGAATGCTGGTCCTCTGGTCAGGCCGCTTTGGTGCAATGCTTTCGGCGGAGGATAGCCATGCCTTCAAAAAATTCAAAAATGCTTTTCACATATATGACCATGGCTTGTGGTATAGTCGGCAGGCTTCTCTCCATCTGGATGTTATGTTTGTCCAAAAAAAAAGCGTATAAAAGAGCATGTAGTCCAATATCCATTAAGATGGAATTAAGATAACTAATAAGGTTCAGTTTGGTAACAATCTTTTACTAAGACTAAGGCAACCAAGGGATAAAAACCTCTGGACAAGGCTCAACATCTTCATAACTAAGAAACGTTACTTGAATGCAAGATTGAAACTAGCGATTCTACGATGAGGAATACGCTGCGCAACGGTTGAGACATTGACGTTCCATGTCTCAATAGCTAGAAATCGATCCAAGCCAAGCAAATTGCCCAATGAAATCGCAAAAACTCCGCGCCATTTGTTGCCGGATCGTGAATTTTAAAACACAAAATTTGGCATTGTGCATGTCAAGTAGTAAACAAAATACATCTAGCGGAAGAACAATGGTGCTAAATCTGAAACACAATATAGTATTTCACTAGATGTAACGCTTGATCCACTAGACATGCGACATCTACCCGAACAATATGAGGGCAATCTAGACGCAACGTACCGTCTCATGAGACACAAACATACTCTGTGCAGCTATGTGCAAGATGCTGCTTGATTTGATTTTTTGTTCATATGCAATTCATGATTATGTAGCCTGCATAGCCATGTTTTCTCATATGATAGAAAAAACAACTTGTGAGACTTGAAGTGAATGAAACAAAATACAATATGACTTTAAAATATGAGGAAATTCTATTTTGCTACCTTTGGAGCGGCCGAATTAAGTTCAAACAAAACAAATCCAAATAAGATTCAAAAATAACCAAAAAATTTTGCAAGTGTTTCTTAAAAAAAAGTGTCCCAAAATTATTTCAAAACATTTCAAATAACAATTTCAAAACTTACAAAATTTTCAAAAAAAAATGTTGCACATTGCATCTAGCGAAACTACATGTTGTGCCTAGGTTCCCGTTATAGTGTTGAACTAGACATCTCACGTCTAAGTCCAACAAACCGTACATTGTAACACACATCTTAGTAGAACACTATATAGTGTTCTATAAATAGGCCTACTACTATTCTAGCAGATGTATTTTAGTTCTGACCCATGGTGCAAAATGGCCCCACGGTGGCCCCGCGCCATCCCATCCGACGTGTCTCCAAAGCCACTTGACCCAAAGCATGTGCCGCTCTCCGTGCATAGGGAGCGCATTGGGTACCCGGAACCGAGACACTTTGCGGAGTTGCACGATCTATTTGCGCGCTGGAGTCGGGGTAGATCCTCCGCAAATTGCAATGTGCCACGGGCTTTTGGGGTGGTAACCTAGTACAGAAAGATGTGTAGCCACTTTAGCCAGCAGGTTGGCTTCCGCATTATTTCGTATTTCTTCGAGTTCCTTGGCATTGCACGCTTCAAATTCTTGGCGGTGGCTAGGTACCATTCCATGTTGGCGGATTTGGTCTCCAAATTTTTGTTCACTGTTCAGCCGAGGTCCATAGCCATGTACCCAAATTTAGGTGCGACAGCAGCATTTGTGGTGAGCTCTTTGTTGTTGATGAACAGTTTGTGTCCATCTGGCGCCAAAGCGGGGCCTATCACTGCACCTTGCAATCTTTCTGTGGAAAACTATTGTTAGCCCGTTACCCCAGACATGACACGGACTGGCTTTGTCGTGATCATCGCCCCTACTCCCTCATATGTAGCACCGGCCACTTCCACTGAAGCGGTACCCAGAACCCCATGGCCAGGTTACGGCATACAACCGGTCTCCGGTCCACTAACCCCATGCGCGGCGTGTTCCGTGCCGTGAAGCCCCGCATCGGCATCCGATGCACCGCCAGCGGAGATTTGTGTATCAGAACATCAGGAATCAACAGGGTTTTATTTTCATATTGTTTCCGTCAATTTTTATGCTTCCGTTCCGATACTCACTGTTTTGACTGCTGGCGGTTGGTTCGCGACTTTACCGTAACGCCAGTTTAACTGTTTATAATGGAAATTTTAACGTTATCCGCGACGAAGGCTCCAAAGTCGCCAGGAACTGCATGGATGCTTCCGCAATTTTCATAATTAATACTCGCAACCTTAATCCGAATTTTTCAGGATGTCGAAATCGGATTTTCGACTTCGACATCCCCGCACTTGATTTGACCTCTTTCGAGTGGACCTACGTGCTTCCGTATGCACGAATCAACTTCCCTTTTATCCTGCCCTCCATTTGTCTTAAAGATATGGGCAAAACAAAGTTGATTCGTGAGGCCACTTGTGAAGGTCATATCTCGTGCCGCTTGCGAGTATTGACGATAAGGAAACGTGGGATGTATTCACAATACTCCCGACGTAATTTAGGAAGCTTCATATGCCTTGCGTTTCTACACATGCGTTATAACTCTATGACCATGATATTGCGTGCGTTAAGATAACTTTCGAGTGTAGCGCGCAAGTGTTGGTGTTGCATAGGAACTCTCCTTGAGTTCCTATGAGCGATTGACACAAAGTTATGCCCTTGGAGGGGCATGACATATCGTGGTGGGAGCTACATTTTTGGGCAATATTTGGTATGTGCCATGTGTTGTGTTGCGTGCCCATTTGGCGGGCCCATTGCTCCAAGACAAGCCCGCCAATGGACCTCATATTGTGCAAGCCCCTTCTCCGTACTCCCTACGGTCAATTGCAAGCCTAACCTTCGTGAAGGGAAGCTTGTGTGGTGATCCCGAAGCGATGCGTTGGGAGCAAGGTGTGTATTTTACATTTTTCCATATTTTCATGTGCCCACTTGGGAAGCAGCGCTCGTAACCTTTCAAGGCGCCCCAAGTGGAGCACATACGTGGGATCGAAGGTCATTGGTGTCAAGTCATTGTGTTTAGAAGGATTAAGTGATTGCACGATCCAAGCCAAAGATATTATAATATAATTATGCGCCTTTCAAGGCACTTTGGTTTGTCTTTGCGCCAATTTTGCCATTTTTGGCCCGTCATGATGTCAAGTGGCGACCGTGTATTTCAACGTTGCGCTCAATTGACATCATGACCCAAGTATGATATGAGGGTACATACTTCGGTGCCCAACATATCTTGGACCCGGCGAATAGCTCCTCTTAGGTTTGGCATACCGTGGCCGCCATGTTGGCGATTTGGGACTATCCCAAATCATGGGCTCACTTGGCGACCCTGCCATTCCCAATACCGGAGGAGTTGGGCGACGCCCCAAAGATATGTTGGACACATATGACTTGACATCAATCCTATGGCACACTCCGGTCCAAGTCGGGCACGTGCCTCATTTGCCCTAACCATGAGCGTGCGCAATTTTGGCCATTTTGAGCATTTTTCCACTTTTGCTGCCCGCCGTGCCCCATGTTCTAACCTTCGTGCACGCCGGACGCATGGACCAATGGACCATATATGACATGGGTGTTATGGGTAATGGTCCCCATGGTCCACACACCACGTGGGCGAAGCGGAGCCGCCTTCGTCAAGGCGCTAGGCCAAATTGAGTATGGGCAATTTTGCCATTTTTGCATTTGTGGACCCAATTGGGATCGTCACCACGCCGAGTGGCATGGAGATCTTTGAGAGCCAAGGGCATGGGAGTCTCCGTTGGACTCCCGGTGGATCACGTATGGAATGGCGGATCCGATCTCCAAGCCGGCGTGGAGATATACTATTGGGAGCACACCGAATTTTGGCTCATTTCAAGCAGCCAAAATGACCCAATTTTGGGACCCCAATTTCCCCCTTCCGTGTGGTCAATTGGCGGCCCCATTTCTCTAAGCCCATAGGGAGCCCGGACCTAAATCCAAGTTGTACACTCAGATATAAGTCCTAGGTCCTGCCTCCTACCCTGTGAGCCATTGGCCTCACCTTGGCCGAGCGAGCCGCGCGTGGGAATGACGCCAATTTTGGTGATTTTGGCATCATGACCCCACTTGACTCATCCGTGTTGCCCTGATGCCGGGACCTCAGAGGGAACCAGGTTGGGTGAGGGCTCCAGGGAGTTCGTACTCGAAGGGCATAGGGTCAGTTGCCTCGTCCCTACCTCTGGCGGGTCCGGACGAGGGGTCAATTTTGGAGTTTTTCAAGCCAATTTCAGTTTGGGCTGAAACAGCCCATTTTCAGCTACCAACTCCTGGGTGATAATGGCGGGGCCATATCTCTGGCTCAGAGTGGAGTTGGGACCTGCCGTTAAGGGAGCATAGGGAGCCACTGTCGGTTGGCCTTGGAACCCATTGGTTCCCAGGAACTCGCCTGTGGCTGTGCGGGACACCTCTCCCATTGGCAGGGTTTCAGGGTCCGGACTGAGCAGGGCATGGGTTGTGTTTGAGCCCCCGCCCCCATCAGCCACTGAGAGGGTCGGACCTGGGATTGGGATATGAGTCGGGACTGAGTGTCTATTGTCCCTTGATGCCCTTACCCCAGTCCAGTCTTAACCCCATGTGTACATATCCTGATGTGTTGCTGTACATACTTTCGTTCCCTCTTTGCAGAGTGGCAAGGATTCTGAAACGCTTTGTCACATGACACAGGCGTATTGATGCCCTTGTGAGCGTAGTGCCTTGCCTGCCTGCTCACTTGTGCGTGTCACCGCAGCGTCCCGTGGCCGGCCCCCCACGGGAACGCGTCAAAAGCGTTTCACCGCCGCGGGGTTACCCAGCCCTCGCGTGCCACTCGGGGCCACCAACCCCGAGCAGCGCGTCGCAGCAGCGCGGCGCAGCTCGCAGCTCGCAGCGCAGCGCAGCGTCTCGCAGCGCAGCGCAGCGGCTCGCAGCGCCACTCAGCGACAGCGCCGAGTTCGTCACGGAGCCCGCAGCGCCGTCAAGAGCATCGCCCTGATCGCGCAGCGCCCGTGGAAGAGGTGCACAGACCAGGACTCCTGCATCAGCCCCATCGGCCGACCCGGAGTCCCAACGGCCGACCAGCAAGGCCGCGTCAACCACCTCCACAACCACCGGCTGACCAGCACCAGCCGCACTTCCAATCCAGTGCTGCAGCACCCTCCCCAACAACCACAACCAGCTCGTTGAGGTGAACGAGTGCACATCAAGGACTTCAAGATCATCTACGCCCCCGCTGCCATGGTGAATTGGCAGGAGGCGGGTAGGACGTGGCCGCGGCCCCACCCCCATGCAGCACGCCTGCTGCGTGGGTTGGTTTGGGACCAGCATTACCGCCACAGCAACCCCCAGTGCGAAGGGGGCATGCCCAGGAGCTTCGAGCTCCGCACGGACATCGCCCCCGACCGCCTGCAGGCCGTGGAGGACTGGCTGCGGGCGGAGGGGTACGAGTACCGCCACCAGCAGAGGCGCTGGAGGGCGTGGACCCGGCCGGACAGGCCCGGGGAAGGGCTGCGCCCCGACGGGATTGAGGAGGACGAGGACCCCAACGCCTACCCGTCGGGCGCCTCGATCAACGTCTCCTTGTGGGACGTGATCGAGAAGAAGTTCCCCGAACCGGGGAGCGAGCGCAGGCTGCAGGGCAGCAGCAGCGCGTCTCCGGCGACGGAGAAGAGGTCCGCCGGGGACAAGAAGAGGGACCGGAGGTGGCGGGAGTACCAGGAGTCCCTGGCTGCCGAAGCCGCCCAAGGCGCCAAGGGCGGAACCCCAGCCCCCAGTCCCCAACGGCCCAATGGTGGACACCACCCCGGCTCCACCACCCTTGGCGACTACATCCAAGTCGCCAAGCAGACCCAGGCCAAGCCCCGTCCGCTGCTCCTGAAGGCCCGGCAGGCCTCAGCAGGCCCCAGCAGCGACATCGAGTCGGCCCACCGCGGGAGGACGCCGGCCGACCAGGCCAGCTCCAGCAGCAGCGTCGCTCCCGAAAGGGACGTGGCGCGCGCCTGTGAGCGCGCCTGTGGGGTGCCCTGCAACCGTCGGGTTGCCCGGCAACGGGCCAAGCAGTACAGCGCTGCTGTGGAGGGCGCCGCCGGCATCGCCCAGGAGGAAGCTGCGCAGTGGGCGCATGGCATGGCCATCCACACCCTGACCGTGGCGGCCATTGCGGCTGGACTCACGGCCGTGGCCGCCCATGGGGTAGCGACTGCCCAGGTCAACGGTGAGTTGGCGGCAGCCGACGAGGAAGCCCGCCTGACGCAGGAGGCCATTGCCTGCAAGGAGGCCGAGGTGAAGGCGCTGGGGGAGGCGCTTGCCCAAGAGAGGGCAAAGAAGGAGGCGGAGGAAAGGGCCCACGCCGAAGCGACGGCTAAGGGCCATGAGGATGCCGCCAAGAAGGAAGCCATCGAGGCCGCGCGACGGAAGGTCGCTGAGGAGAAGGCCAAGACGGAGGCGGAGCTGGCGGCGTTGGAGGCGCAGAAGGCGCAGCTGCTGCAGGCCCGGGAAGCCGAGGCGGCTCGTGCTCGGGAAGAGGCCGAAGCGCGAGCTGCCGCAGCCACCGCCGCCGCAATGGAGGAGGCAGAGGCCAAACTCCGCCACGAGACTCCCCCGGGAGGATCGCGAGTGGAGACCCTTCGAAGGCTTTTCGAAGGGGACGCCTCCTCCAGGATGAAGCTGGATGAGGCGGACACGGGCAGCAGTGGGAGCGGTAGCACCACCGCCCGTCGACGGAGGAAGGGCAAGGGGAAGACCCCTGAGAGGCCGCGGAGGCCAGCGGGTGGGCACCCCCACGACAGTGACCCCTTCTTCACCGCCAGTGACGGGGATGAACGAGGCCGTCGACATCGCCAAGTGGTGGCTTGGACGGGCGGAGGTGGCGGAGACGTCCCCATGGAAGGTGAGGATGAGGATCCCCCTCCTCCCTACCGGAGCTCCGAGTCCTCCGTGACCGAGACGCCCAGGTGGGGCGACATGGACGAAGATGACGACATGGAGTTCGGCATCACGCGCCCATCCTCGGACCCACCGAGGCGACCGGGCGGAGACCCACCGGGACCCCCTGGCGGAGGACCTTCAGGACCCCCTGGAGGACGCCCACCAGGTGGACCCCCTGGAGGCGGACCACCGGGCGGGGGAGGACCCCCTGGACCGGGCGGACCCGGCGGAGGCCCTCCTGGAGGACCCCCTGGGGACCCCGACGACCCACCAGGGAACGGCGACCCGGATGCCACCTGGTGGTGGATTGTCTACCTCCGCAGGAGAGTCCAGTTGCTCGAGCTGGAGGTAGACACGGGCAAAAGCGAGACGGCTCGCATCTCCACGGTCGCCGCGCGCGCGCAGAAGGACCTGGACATCGCCAGGGCCGAGACCAAGTCGCTGACCAACGTCGTCAGCGGCCTGCAGGAGAGGCTGGATGCGCTGGAAGCCCGTGGGAGAGTCGGCAGCGACCACCCACCCCTGGAGTCTGGCTCGTCGGACGACGGCTGGGGACCCGGACCAGGTCCAGGCAGACCCCACGCCCCCGGCGGAGCCCCCAGGAGTCGCCCCAGCGCCAGTGCCCCCTCTCTCACCGCCCCCTCTCACCACAGCGCGGGCCGCCGCAACGAGCGCGTGCCGCCCGGCAGTGGCAGTGAGGAATGGCGCGATGAGTGGCTCAGCGCGGACTACCACAACCGCCGCGCTCCACCGCGGACGCCTGTACGCCCCCGACGCCCGCCACCAGCCCCGGCGCCAATCCCTAGGGCTGGAGGACGTTATGGTGGACTCAGGGATGAGGTCCCCAGAGGAGACGTGGAGTGGGATGTCGGTGAAGGTGAGGACCTGGACCTGGACCTGGACCTGGAGGAGTTCGACATCAGCCCGCCGCGTGGTGTACGACGGGAGGCCGCTGAACGCAGCCGCCGGCGCCGTGATGAGGATGCGTACATGGATGCAGTACGGCGTGAACACTTCGGTTCAGCGTACATGGAGGAACCGCGGCGTAGCCACAGGGACTCCATGGAGGAGATGGACGTGGCGGCCGTGGGAGTCCGTGGGCGAGGCCGATGGGAACCTCGGTCGACCTCGCGGCCGGCGTTCATGGTCTCTAAGGCCGCGGACGCCGCCGTGTGGGAAGACTTGAAGGACATCAAGCCCCCCATGTACGACGGCAACCCCCTCAACCTCGACCGCTTCTTGGAGAAGCTGGACGATTGGGGGCTGGCCGTCACTGAAGACCAACCTCCCGCGGATGCGGAGAGATATGTCTTCAAACGGTTCAGGTACCGCCTGCCGGAAGTGCTCGGCGAGCTATACTTCGTGGCGACCAAGGAGGGGAAAATCAAGACCCTCAAGGACGCCAAGAAGTGGCTCAACGAGCAGGAGCGGGTGGACGCTCCGCAGGTGGCTGCCAAGCGCTGGAAGTCCATCAAGCTTGAGCATGATGGACGGGAGATCCGCCTACGGGAATGGCGTGACTTCCGAGGGAAATACACCCTCTTCCGCCGCAACGTGGAGGATTGGAACGAGGGTGACGAGCAGGCTCGCCTGCTCTCCATGCTACCGGAAGCATGGATCAAGAGGGTCACCAAGGAGGAATCCAAGAGGGCCAAGTCCAACCACACGGTCAAGATGATGCTCCCCAAGGAGTATCATACGAACGTGGTGAGTTGGGCGAAGAAGAACGTGGCCCGGGATGTCAAACGGCACTCCCTGCGGAACGCTCTTCTCATCACCGTCTCGGGCGATCGCGAGAAGACCGCGATTTGGCGCCTTGACGACTGTGAGTTGAGCGGCCAGACCATCCGTCTGCAGCCCATCCCGGCGCGGATGAGCTGCGACGAGATCCTGGAGTGGGTTGGCGAGGAAGTACTCAAGGAGTACCGAAACCTCCACCACACCCGCGGGTTGAGGCCCGGCGACCGCGACGTCAACTACGTTGGCGAGGGGCCTGGCGGGGAATCTGCCATGGACCCAGCGGGAGCCGGCGGCGATGAGACTCTCGTCGACGATGACGACGACGATGAGCCCGCCGAAATGGCCGTGTGTGCCTTCGTGGCCAAGAACCTGAGCGCGGGGACCAGGCCAGCAAACTGGAAGCCCCTGCAGCCAGGTTGGAAGAAGCAGGAGAAGAGGGACCCTCGCCGTATTGGCGACCCTCCGCTGTCCTTTGGGGAGTTCGTACGAGCTCACCCGCAGGGCTGTTTCGTGTGTTATGGGAGGAAGAAAGGCTTCAACCATGACCACCGAACATGCCCCGTCCACAAGGCCGACACGGAGGCTTACAAGAAGGTGCACGGGTCGAAGAAGCGTGCGCCCGCGGGTATCCGGGAAGCCAAAATGGAGGTCGACAAGGACGAGCTGGCCAAGCTGATGTCGTCGGTGGGGACCGAGTTGGCCAAGGAGATCCAGGAGATCAAGCGGAACTGGGTTCCCAGGTCGGACAACAAGAACAAGGAGAACAACCAGAATGACCAGAACAAGGACAAGGACAAGAACAAGGGTAAAGGAGGAGGTAAAGGGGGAAGAAAGAAGGGCGTCAACGACGTTGAGGCCGAGGAGCACACCCCCTCTTCCACAACCGACGCCCCCTAGCGGAGCACCTGCAGCCAAGGGCCCCAGCTAGGGCGGTCGCAGGATGGTGACGTGGGAAGCGCCGATCCATCCCAGTCGGGAGTCGATAAGCACAAGGGGACTGCCGCGGGCGGAAGGCCCGGTCCGGCGCCCAGTCGCGGAGGCGGGGTGAGGGCAAGTGAAGGCACGAACCCTTGCACCCGTCCGTCCTTCGCGACCAAGAACGTGTTTGATGTACTACAGGATCTATCCGAGAGTATCGGAGGATCACCCGGACCGCAGCTGGATGCTGCAGATGGGCAGCCTGAGCCCATTGTCCACGACCTGCACCAGTCGCTTGTGGAGCTTCTGGAACGGCCGGAGATCCTGAGTTTGCACGCCGTGCGCCGTGTCGGTCGCGAGCGGCAGTTGCATCTTAAGGTCCGTGCCTTATGCGGGGAAGTGGAAAAGGTTTTCGACGTGTTGGTCGACACGGGAGCTCAAGTCAGCTTGGTCAAGGCTGGCCTGCTTCCGCCAGAGTGTCTTACCGACAGTCGGAAACCTGTCAGGCTGAAGGTGGCGAACGGCCAGTACATGGTGGGAGGCACGAAGGAAGCGGCCATTGGGCTGCAGTTCGTGAACCATCGTGAACTGAGCCGCCCAGACCTCGGCAAGGAAATCCTCCTGCACGGTAGCTTCTACGAGGCCGAGATGGACTGGGACATGATCGTCGGGTACGACTTCATGATGGAGACGGACTCCGGCGTCCTCCCGGCCCAGGCTTCCATGACCCTGTACCAGGACGACCAACTCTCGTGGCTTTCGTCACCTGAGCACCATGTGGAATGCCAATGGATCCACCCCGAACGCAATCAGCTCGAAGTGGCCGCGCTGGACACTGAGCCAACTGGTTCTGCAAACCAGGAGTACGGCGTAAGGCCGGAAGTGGCGAGCCGAGTTGTCGCGGACTTGGGGGCTTCGGATCTGGCCCTGGATGCGTTCTCTTCAGGAACCTCCGCCCATCTTCGGGTTTGTGAGAAGTACTGGAGCGCCCAGGATTCCGCGTGGAAGAAGCACTGGGGTCCGCATCAGGGATTGATGTGGATCCATTGCCCCCGTTGGGACATTCCCAGAGCGATAGCGAAGATTCGCAAGGACCGCTCCAAGGCAGTGCTGGTTGTTCCTATGGGATGCACCGAGGAGGAAAGTACCCGACATTGGGTAGCCTCATTGACCAACATGACCTTGAACAAGGTCGTCCTACCGGCTGGAGAGAGTGTCTATCAGGACGCTAAGGGACAGCCCATGCCGCCCCAGAGATGGCCAACAGAATTCCACTATGTGGATGGGGGCCTTGATCAGGCCGACACCACGGACTTCGTGTGTGTCAACCGCATCATAGCAGAGCCATGGCGGCAATGCTTTGCGGTTCCCCCTGTTGACATCGAAGAATCGGACTCCGAAGACCCCCTCACTGAAGAGGAGTGGGATCTGGTTCAGGGGTATATGGATCAGCCCTTTCACGACTGGGGAAACCAGCGTGAGGGCAAAGGCCAGGACAAAGCCTGGTGGGAAGTGGACTCAATCGTCTCTGGTTCCTATGACGGGGATACCTTCGTACAGAGGGTGCTGGATCACATGTCCAGCCAAGACGAGCCGCCTGGCGGTAACCCACCCACCTACGGCGATCTGTTCCGAGGCAAAACCAGAGATGGCCCTTTGGGCCACCTGGGAAGACCACCTGAGCCGAAAGTGAGCGGAGTAGCTACCCCTCAAGTAAGCTCCGTGGTTCAAGTGCCCGGAAAAGCCAAGGCGGAGTCCGATGACTGCCCCAAGATCCAGGCGTTGAGGGCCAGGCTGAAGCAGAAGTATGGCGAGACCTTCTTCAGCGGTAAGCCTGTGTTTCCCCCACCGGTGCGTGGACCGTATGGCGAGGCCAAGATACGACTGAAGCAGGACCCCCGTGTGTATCGACACCGGGAGTTTGCCCTGAGGGGCGAGAGGAAAGAGGCCATGGAGAAGATCCTCCGTGACTTCATCCAGAGAGGCTGGCTGGAGCCGTGCCACTCCGAGTGGGCCTCTCCCTGCTTCGTCGTCCCCAAGAAGGTTGCCGGTGAGTGGCGGCTCGTGGTCGACTACCGCGGCCTGAACGCCCAAACGCAGCACGACAGCTATACGCTGCCCCTCATTGAGGATATGCTGCAAAAACAACACCGGCGGAGGATCTTCACGGTGATTGACCTGAAACATGGTTATCATCAGATGCCTCTCGCCGAAGAGTCCCGTGCCTGCACGGCCATGAGCACCCCACTTGGACCTCTCCAGTGGAAGGTGATGCCTATGGGCGTTACCAACGGCAATGCGGCTTTTCAGCGGATGCTGGAGAACCTGCTTGAGCCGGTGCGCGACTGTGCGGACCCCTTCGTGGACGACGTGATCATCGCGTCCGGGGACCCCAGCATGAGCTACGAGGAGCTCCTGGAGGCACACGAAAGGGACGTCACTCGAGTGCTGGACCTTCTGGTTCGGCACAAACTCACGGGCAGCAGTGACAAGGCCACCATTGCGGTAAGCGAGGTGGTCTTCGCTGGCCACGTAGTCGGGAACGGGCAGCGAAAGCCCATACCTGGCAAGGTGGCCGCGATTGAGCACTGGGAAAAGCCCAAAACGGTCTCTGAGCTACGGGCGTATCTGGGGTTCTGCAACTACTACTCGGGGTATATCAAAATGTATGCCGAGTATGCAGCCCCCATGACGACCATGCTCAAGGGCAACCGAGAGGAGACCAAGAAGGGGTCCAAGAAGGCTTTGGTCTGGACTGAAGAGTCTGACCGTGCCTTTGAGGGGATGAAGCAGGCGCTGCTATCCGCAGTGGGTCTGCACCTCGTGGATCCCGACCGAGGGTTCGTCCTGCGCACCGACGCTTCCGACTACGCCATTGGGGCTGTGTTGGAGCAAGTGCTTGACGATGGGAGGCACGTGCCCGTGGCCTTCTGGAGCCGAGTCCTGGCGGAAGGCCAGAGACGGACGTGGACGCCCCGTGAAAAGGAGGCGTATGCCATCGTCATGGCTCTCAGGAAATGGGCTGGGTACATAGCCCTCCATCCCGTCACCGTCTGCACCGACCATCAGAGTCTGCAGTCGTGGCACAAGGAGCACGTGGACACCCCCTCAGGTCCCGCCTCCCGACGGGCACGATGGCACGAGACCTTGGCCAAGTTCGACCTTACGGTTGTTTATATTCCTGGAAAGGATAACACCGTGGCGGACTGTCTCAGTAGGTGGGCCTATCCCGCCAGCAAGGGCATGCAGGATATCTCTGCCCATGGCGATGAGGCTGAGACCGCTGAAGCCAAGAGGATCATTGAAATGGAGCGCCTGATGGAGGAGGAGGGTGCCAAATGCTTCGTCGTCATGGCCGCAGATGCCCCCCTCGCTTCGAGGGTGAGCAGAACGGTCAGTGTACTCGCCCCTGTGGGTGCCGCGGGCGGAAGGCCCGGTCCGGCACCTCCTGTGGGAGTGGAGTCCGACAAGCACCTCTTCCCAGAGTCTTGCCTCCAGGACGACTGGACCGACGATTACGCCAAGTCTGAGGCCTTTGCGGCCGAGTATAGGGCTGTGACCGACCCTGATGACGGGCAGAAGTGGCCAAAGGGGCTGACTGAGGAAGATGGCAAGCTCTACCGGAATGGTAAGCTGCTAGTCCCAGAGTCCCGGGTGCTCGAGCTGTGTGAAGCTTGGCACCACCACATGCTGCACCCAGGGGTCAAGAAGCAAGCTCTTGACATGCAGCGTCGGTTCGAGATCGACCATATCGTTCTCTACACCGCCATCAAGAAGGTCAGGAAGGGTTGCTCGGTCTGTCAGGCCTGCAATCCCGACAACCGGAACGTCAAGGGGGAACCCCAATGGACCCCGGTTCCTGACCAGCCCATGGAGAGCGTGGCCATGGACGTCTTCTCCATGCCCGAATTGCACATTGGCAAAGAGACCTTTGACTGTGTGGTTCTCTGTGTGGACCGCCACAGCGGCTACGTTGTAGCCGTTCCGGCACGCAAAAAGGGGTTGCTTGCCAAGGAAGTGGCAGTCATGATGATTCGTCATTGGCTGACCGTCTTTGACATCCCCCGCACCATTTGCAGTGACCGAGGGCCCCAGTTTACTGGTGGCTGGTTCAAGGCTATGTGTTCCCTCATGGGAATACGACATGCCAAGAGCGTTGCCTATCTCAGCCGGTCTAACGGCCGTGCTGAAGTGGCTGGACGGCAGCTGTTCGAGAAGCTGCGCAAGATCCACATCACCAATCCACGGCGGAACTGGTTCGAGGAGATGTGGCCTGCTCTGAAGGCCCATCATGACACCCCCACTCCGGGCGGTTTGTCCCCTCACCAGATTCTGTTTGGCAGGGACCCCCTGGGTAGGGGACTTCCCTTGTCTGGTGATGGCATGGCTATGGATGCCAAGGAGTTCTTCGCGCGGCAAGAGCAAACGGCGCGGGACATCCGCCAGCAGCTTGAGAAGGAGCATGCTGAGCGTCAGAAGTCCGCCCCGAGCTCGACAGCGCAGAGGTTCAGGGTGGGAGACCCGGTGTGGGTGATCAGACCCCGCCCCATGGGCACCCACCGCACCAAGACCTGGTTCACACCCGGCGAGGTGGTCCGCAGGATTGGTGAGGACACCTACCGCATCAAGGTGGGTCACGGACAGTTCCGGGAGCGTCACGAGAGTCAACTCCGTGCGCGGGAACCCGACCTCCGTGGCCGACATGTGTCCCTGGACTATGCCAGACATGAGGCCGACTCGGACGACGACTATGCTGAGCAGGACGACTATACTGTCGAGAAGATCCTGGCTCAGCGTCCGAAGGCCTCGGCACCCGGAGGTCTGGAGTTCAAGGTTCGTTGGCGAGGCTATGGGCCGTCCCACGACACCTGGGAACCCGTCTCCTCATTCGTGCCGCGGGTCAATACTCCCTTCATGGAGTACATCCGCAAGCACAAGACCAAGATCCATGTCTCGGACTTGGCAGCACTCACCCGGGCGATTGCAGCCAGGGGTGCCTGATCAGCGCCCTGAGCTCTCCCCTGATGTGTTATGAGCGCTTGTGAGGCCGACGAATCGTCCCTTACTTGCTTGCTCTCTTCCATCTTTCGGTGACAGAGTGGCCATATACCCCCCCCTGCTACATCCAGAGGAGGATGGCCCCTCTTTTCTTCTATTCGTCACTCCCCCCCCTGCTGAATCCTTGGGAAACCAGGTAGGGCGACTGACCTTCATATTTTTGAGCTCTTGGGGCCTTGAAGCCCATACGACGTTGCGCAACGGATGCCGCTGTCATCGGCATTGCGATTTTTTTTGGTGTGTGGTCTGGTTCCATGGCATTTGCGGAATCCAGACCAGTCGACGTGTGTCTCGAGACTATATATGCCTGAACTCAGGCGTTATCCTGTCCATCCTCCTGCATTTGCCTTATCCTGACCGTGGCGTGGTTTGGCACTCTGTTCTGAGTGTGTTTACACGCCTATTTACCCAAATTGTTGCTTGCTTTTCTGCCCTCCAGGATATGTGCATCTGTATGTTAAGTGTCATCAGCCCATCGCTGAGGGATGGACTGTTTTTCACCACGAATCGGGATACAGAGGCGCCTTGAGTCGCCGAGTACATATTCTTACAGCCTGGTCCAGCCTGGACCAGTACTTGATTACAGATTCTACTGTTTGAGTGCCCGTGATACCGTGTTGCCCTATTCGCTGTGAGGTGTGGAGATCCTGATGGCGCCAGGCGGGAAGCCCAGTTGCCTGACTACACTCCCAGCGGTCCGCCACTGTCAGTCCCAGTGTGAGCCTACCGATTTGCAGACGCACTTGCATTCGGATGGCGGCCTCCGGTGCTCCTGACCTCGGTCAGTCTGCCTGGGAAACTGGTGGTTTGAGGAGTCGACGCCTCCGCCCACACTGCATGAGGACTCCCTCATGTATGGCCACGCTTCGTGGTAGTAGGGCGAGGGAAAAGACGGCCTTGATGCCCGATCCCTTCAGGAGGAGTTCCCTTACGATTTGGGGTTCGTAAGGAGTTCGACTATGGCACTCTGGACTCGCGTCGTATGGATATGGACATGGTGCGCCCGAGGAAGGACCCGTGGGGACTCTCCCCAGTCGGCGGGCCTTGGGAAGCTTGGGGTAGCCTGATGGATCTTTGTGGTCGCTCTCGACTTGTGGGGCCACCTCGGCCGTCGTGTGACGCCTATGTTGGCCGTGTATGCCACTGCCACTGTGGTGGTGACCGTAGCAGCCGGCACCCGGTGCGCCTGGTATGGGTTAACGGGTCCTTTGGATGCCGAACAATCGCCGCCAGGACCCGGGACTTGATACTTGATACTATACATGTGCTACGAGCTGTTACAGCAGCATACCTATCCCACTGTGGGATACCTATCTTACTGTGACTTACTGAAGTGAGGATGTGACACCCCCCCCCCCCCTTTCAGGGAGTGGTCCTGGGTACCCGCTGCCATGCGTGGGTGTTATCGAGCCCCCCCAGGGTTTGCTCTAAGGAGGGGGGTGAAGCGGTACCCAGAACCCCATGGCCAGGTTACGGCATACAACCGGTCTCCGGTCCACTAACCCCATGCGCGGCGTGTTCCGTGCCGTGAAGCCCCGCATCGGCATCCGATGCACCGCCAGCGGAGATTTGTGTATCAGAACATCAGGAATCAACAGGGTTTTATTTTCATATTGTTTCCGTCAATTTTTATGCTTCCGTTCCGATACTCACTGTTTTGACTGCTGGCGGTTGGTTCGCGACTTTACCGTAACGCCAGTTTAACTGTTTATAATGGAAATTTTAACGTTATCCGCGACGAAGGCTCCAAAGTCGCCAGGAACTGCATGGATGCTTCCGCAATTTTCATAATTAATACTCGCAACCTTAATCCGAATTTTTCAGGATGTCGAAATCGGATTTTCGACTTCGACATCCCCGCACTTGATTTGACCTCTTTCGAGTGGACCTACGTGCTTCCGTATGCACGAATCAACTTCCCTTTTATCCTGCCCTCCATTTGTCTTAAAGATATGGGCAAAACAAAGTTGATTCGTGAGGCCACTTGTGAAGGTCATATCTCGTGCCGCTTGCGAGTATTGACGATAAGGAAACGTGGGATGTATTCACAATACTCCCGACGTAATTTAGGAAGCTTCATATGCCTTGCGTTTCTACACATGCGCGCTAGTGTAATGGATCATGGTCAAGAGGGTAGAGTTTGCGTTATAACTCTATGACCATGATATTGCGTGCGTTAAGATAACTTTCGAGTGTAGCGCGCAAGTGTTGGTGTTGCATAGGAACTCTCCTTGAGTTCCTATGAGCGATTGACACAAAGTTATGCCCTTGGAGGGGCATGACATATCGTGGTGGGAGCTACATTTTTGGGCAATATTTGGTATGTGCCATGTGTTGTGTTGCGTGCCCATTTGGCGGGCCCATTGCTCCAAGACAAGCCCGCCAATGGACCTCATATTGTGCAAGCCCCTTCTCCGTACTCCCTACGGTCAATTGCAAGCCTAACCTTCGTGAAGGGAAGCTTGTGTGGTGATCCCGAAGCGATGCGTTGGGAGCAAGGTGTGTATTTTACATTTTTCCATATTTTCATGTGCCCACTTGGGAAGCAGCGCTCGTAACCTTTCAAGGTGCCCCAAGTGGAGCACATACGTGGGATCGAAGGTCATTGGTGTCAAGTCATTGTGTTTAGAAGGATTAAGTGATTGCACGATCCAAGCCAAAGATATTATAATATAATTATGCGCCTTTCAAGGCACTTTGGTTTGTCTTTGTGCCAATTTTGCCATTTTTGGCCCGTCATGATGTCAAGTGGCGACCGTGTATTTCAACGTTGCGCTCAATTGACATCATGACCCAAGTATGATATGAGGGTACATACTTCGGTGCCCAACATATCTTGGACCCGGCGAATAGCTCCTCTTAGGTTTGGCATACCGTGGCCGCCATGTTGGCGATTTGGGACTATCCCAAATCATGGGCTCACTTGGCGACCCTGCCATTCCCAATACCGGAGGAGTTGGGCGACGCCCCAAAGATATGTTGGACACATATGACTTGACATCAATCCTATGGCACACTCCGGTCCAAGTCGGGCACGTGCCTCATTTGCCCTAACCATGAGCGTGCGCAATTTTGGCCATTTTGAGCATTTTTCCACTTTTGCTGCCCGCCGTGCCCCATGTTCTAACCTTCGTGCACGCCGGACGCATGGACCAATGGACCATATATGACATGGGTGTTATGGGTAATGGTCCCCATGGTCCACACACCACGTGGGCGAAGCGGAGCCGCCTTCGTCAAGGCGCTAGGCCAAATTGAGTATGGGCAATTTTGCCATTTTTGCATTTGTGGACCCAATTGGGATCGTCACCACGCCGAGTGGCATGGAGATCTTTGAGAGCCAAGGGCATGGGAGTCTCCGTTGGACTCCCGGTGGATCACGTATGGAATGGCGGATCCGATCTCCAAGCCGGCGTGGAGATATACTATTGGGAGCACACCGAATTTTGGCTCATTTCAAGCAGCCAAAATGACCCAATTTTGGGACCCCAATTTCCCCCTTCCGTGTGGTCAATTGGCGGCCCCATTTCTCTAAGCCCATAGGGAGCCCGGACCTAAATCCAAGTTGTACACTCAGATATAAGTCCTAGGTCCTGCCTCCTACCCTGTGAGCCATTGGCCTCACCTTGGCCGAGCGAGCCGCGCGTGGGAATGACGCCAATTTTGGTGATTTTGGCATCATGACCCCACTTGACTCATCCGTGTTGCCCCGATGCCGGGACCTCAGAGGGAACCAGGTTGGGTGAGGGCTCCAGGGAGTTCGTACTCGAAGGGCATAGGGTCAGTTGCCTCGTCCCTACCTCTGGCGGGTCCGGACGAGGGGTCAATTTTGGAGTTTTTCAAGCCAATTTCAGTTTGGGCTGAAACAGCCCATTTTCAGCTACCAACTCCTGGGTGATAATGGCGGGGCCATATCTCTGGCTCAGAGTGGAGTTGGGACCTGCCGTTAAGGGAGCATAGGGAGCCACTGTCGGTTGGCCTTGGAACCCATTGGTTCCCAGGAACTCGCCTGTGGCTGTGCGGGACACCTCTCCCATTGGCAGGGTTTCAGGGTCCGGACTGAGCAGGGCATGGGTTGTGTTTGAGCCCCCGCCCCCATCAGCCACTGAGAGGGTCGGACCTGGGATTGGGATATGAGTCGGGACTAAGTGTCTATTGTCCCTTGATGCCCTTACCCCAGTCCAGTCTTAACCCCATGTGTACATATCCTGATGTGTTGCTGTACATACTTTCGTTCCCTCTTTGCAGAGTGGCAAGGATTCTGAAACGCTTTGTCACATGACACAGGCGTATTGATGCCCTTGTGAGCGTAGTGCCTTGCCTGCCTGCTCACTTGTGCGTGTCACCGCAGCGTCCCGTGGCCGGCCCCCCACGGGAACGCGTCACCACGGTCTTTTGACTCTCTTCGGAGTTGATGTGTGTGCGGAAAGTTGCTGATTTGAGTAATTTGGTTGGGCACCACATTGTGGCGTGCATTCTGTGGAACCCCTACCTGGGTCATGTGCTTGGGGCATACCTCCATCCTCCGAATATTTGCAATCGATGAGCTCAGGTTCCCTTGTTGGGCATTCGGCTACGGCAATGTGGAGGGCTTTTCCGGCTCCCAATTGGAAAAAGATAGGTAAGTAGTTTCGTATGGAGATGGCACCGGAAAGTAGAACATCATTGACGCAGTGGACGGGAGATGAGTGCGTAGCATGCAATGTGGATTGCATCGGCATCACAAACCAGGTACAATGAACCCAGAACATTTGATGAAAACCAATTCCACAAAAGCACCAAGACGTGAAACACGTTGTAAAACTGATTGACACCATCGCTGCTGTGTCCCATGCTCTCCGGTATGAATATGAATTCCAAACATATCTTGTCGATCTTGTGTTGAAAGCAGCTGCTTTGGATTTGAAATCTCATATGGTCCATTTTACCCATGTTTCACATGCACTTGTCACAATAATCGGATGAAATTCAAACCACTTTTGTGGTGACCAATTCATACTTGTGTCAGAATCCAATTCTCTTTGCAACCAACATGTTTGGCATCATGAAAAATCACCCTAGCCAAACCCGAAAAAAGAAGAAAATAGGGATGGTGGAGATCCACTTGTGCTGTTTGTTTTTTGTCTACTTTACAACTGCATAATCCATGATATGGCGTCTAAGCAATGTTAGCAATGTTATGTAGTTTTGGTGCTGGCAAATCCATGGGCAAGATGTCGTCCTTGTATTGGGTGCAGTGTGTCACTTGGGGGGGAGGGGGTTTGCCCTGCGCGCTACTTTTATGATGACTTTCCCAAATTGAGTCCCCGGGCTTACCATTACCATATAAAGCCCCCGAGTAGACCAAAAGCTGCCCTTTGCCTACTAAATGAAGCAACAAACCATCCGTCCACAACACTAAACAGACTGCCATTGACTGCTATATTTTCCGGACGGATGGGATCGTAGTTTGGGACCGGTAGCCATGTGCCCATTTTGGCAAGCAAATCCACCACCCCATTGCGCCAAATTTGCTCACGCACCTGTGCACTGCGGGCCTCGGACTCTTGACGGTGACTAGGGATCTACTCCATGATGACTCGCTTGTATTGCATGTGATCACACACCTTGTGGCCGCCGTCGGAATAAGAGCCCTTCTGCGTAGGTCGTTTGTCGGCACATTTGGTCATGGCCATGCTGTGGACGTACCTGGGCCACAATGCGCAGGGGTCCTTTTGTCACCGCAGCTCCCGCGGCTTGGTACTCAGAGCCCGTGATTTCCACCGTTTAGAGGCTGCCATCGGAATACAGGGACATGCCTTCAGGCTGCTTTTGATTGTACTAACCCCTTCAAATGTACTAAAGTGTAGCGGAAACAAACGTGGTACCCAGAGGCCGCTGGGTCGGCGCCCTAGGACCCACGGGGACAAAATCGGAGGGGTCCCACAGGGGTAGGAATTGGAAATGGCCCAAAAAATTGCCCTGCGCACACCCTGCGCGCTAACACTCCCTCCTGGTTTGAAAGCTGGGGGGGGGGGGCTGGCAGTGCAGCGACAACCCATCGGGGAGGGTGGGGTTGAGGGGTGCTTTGAAAAACCTCCCAGGAACCACATACACAGAGCAAAAGCGCATGTCCAGTTGAGGCGATGCATCAAATGAAAATGGGAGGCTGGTCAGACCTGGGCGGAAGATAAACACCGCAGAGGACAGGCAGAAACATGTTTCTACATAACAACATGTCAACACCAAGCAGGACATGGAAGTCTGCCAGACAAGCCCCCTCCACAAAGTGCAGAAAAGTGCAAGTCATTGTGCAGGGCTAAATAGTTCCGTGCCACATATGGACACAAGGATTCAGCCTGGAATGCAGCCTGTGCCACCATTGGCCTCAACATCTGCACCTCAAGTGACATCACCCTACGCTTGGATTTGGGCTGAGATGTGGTTGCACTTGGTGAGATCCAAAGGCAAATACAAAATACTGCAGCAAAACAGCTTCTGCATGTTTGGTCTGGGGTATAACATGGTGTGCATCAGTGACTGTTTGATATCTCCAGGCCAGATTCTCCACACCGCACCGCATTGCACAATGCACCAATGCACGCCTGGTGCTGGGACTTGCACTGTTAACCCTCCCATCGGGGAACCTGCCGGCACTCTTACATCTTAGGGACTCTCAGGGACAATGGGGGTAAACAGGGGGTCGATTGCCCAGTTGATGCATGACGCCCCCACACACACCCCTAGACATTGTCCTTGGGGCTATCAGTTGCATGCTGACCCAGTTGAAATAGCACTGGACCCCCAGCCCTGAGTGTCTGTGGGATAATGACATAAAGAGATCCAGCTTTTTTTTTGTGAGGCATGGCGGTCCCCCGGCCAAGACAATGCAGCGTTCATGGCAAGCTGGAGTTCAGTGAAACACACTGCAGACTTTTAGTTCATCTTTTCACCACTGTTCACCATTATCCCACATGACAGCCCAATGCCTCACAGTGGGTTGTTTAGCTCGCAATAAAAAGACGGATGCCAAAATGAGAGGAAGATGTTCAGGCACAACAGAAGCAATGTGCCTCAGCAAACAACCGATACTTCATCGATCATCCTTCCTCACAAATCAGGACCAGAGCAAAATTAGGTGCCAAATAAATGTGGTGCCTACGCCCCCTGCACCTTGGCCATAAAGCGATGACGGTCGTCCCCCTCGGAATCACTCTGGCATGTCTCTCTCTGCATTGTCGTGAGCGTCACAAATACGGTGCCAGGGGCGCCGCCTGTACCTTGGACAACGGGTAGCTTGACCATAAACTCAACGATGGCCGTGAACCAGATCAAATCCCTCAATGCAATGGCACCAATGTTTTTTCTTCCATCAGGCCTCAGAGACCGGGCAGTACGCCCGGTCTCTGTGCCAGTGCCGCGGGTGTCAGGGAGTGCCACATGATTTGCTCATGTGCCCATGCAGTTATCGTCCAGGCGCCCAGGGGGGCTGGGTGGGGGGTCAAGTCAGGTCAGGTCCAGTCAGGAATGCCTCAGCGGCAGGTGGCATACCGATGGCCCCAGGGCATGGGGTGTGTCAGGGCGACTTGAAACAGATATCTGCACCTGAGGGACCCTTCGTGCACTCGCTCCAAACCAAGTGGCCCAGGTCTCAGCGCCAGAAATACCGAGTGCCCCACCCACGACCCACTGGCAACGGGCGGCGCACCGCTACTCACTGAAAAGGCCCGGGGTTTTGGAGTGCGCTGCGGCTGATAAACACACTCGCCGGGCGGAGGTTCGACAAGCTGGAGCCAGTCTGGGCAGCAAGGAATGTCCGGAATACAATGTCATGGGCCAGATCGGCAGGGGGCACGGGTAATGCGGGTGCTGGAACACGGCAAATGCAATGCTTACGAAACTGTAAACGTGCTCAAAGAGTGCGTGTGGACAGATCTCGTTGTTGGAATGGTGAAATGGTGCTGTACAAGAAACTGCCTCAGGCACGAGAGAGCCATGTGTGGGAGGCAGTCTGGAAGGTCAAAACGGTAAAAACGGGCGTAGGCAACAGCTGCCTTACGGATGGTTGTTCCTGTGGCAATCCTGCTGCTGGTGCAGCCTCTGTCTGGTTACGCCGTGGTGGCCCAGAGAACGGGGGAGAGAGTCTCAGCCACGGTGTGAGCGCGGTGCGTATATTGGAGTGGTGCGAAGAATCCCCAGGACAATGATAATGTTGTGGGAAAAACCCTTCACCAAAAAGACGCTGTACCCCAAAACACTCCCGGAAGTCCCAGTCCCGGACATGCGGCCCTTGCCGTCGTCCCACGTGCGGCCTTTGCCATCGTCCTAGGGGCGACCTTTGCCATCGTCCCAGGGGCGGCCTTTGCCATCGTCCCAGGGGCGGCCCCTTTCTGGGGGGGGTGTACGCTTACTCGCTCTGGATACGCACAGGTGCGCACACTTGGCTACCCACACCTATGCATGTACAAGGAGTTTTGGGCCCTGGAAAATTTTGAACAGGTTTTCCCTGCAAACACAACTTTGGTTCGGTGTTGTACAAATAACACCATAATCGGCCGCGACTGGCACCTGAGGGGCTTTCTGGGCGAAAAAAACGGTCTGGGAGTGACTGAACGTGAAGCCTGTCAGTGCTGGCAGGGGAGTGCACAGCATGGGGGCTGTAAGCTGCATCATGAGAGTGGGCACCCACAAAACAACGCAAACCCATCCCCAGTTCCCTTACACACGCACTGGAAGGCCTCCCTGTAAGTGCGGCTAGCCCCATCTGCTCAGATTTTCAGACATTCTGCCCAGATTGGCTACATTTTGGTCATTTTCTTTGCTTCGGCGGAATCGCCGCCTCGCAGTTCAGTCTCAGGATATTTCCTATATATTTCTGATATGCCGGATTTGATTCCGCGGTCCATTTCCCGTAAATCCGCCGCGTTCCGCTATTTTAGCTGGAATCGCCATTTGCCGCTGACGCGCGCTCGCGGGCCAGATCGGCCAAACATTTTTACATAATTGGATTATTTAAATCTTTTCAGACAGTTTTGGACACTCAGATGTATTTAGAATAATCCGCCTCAATTTTCTTCATAGACTGGGATTTTCTGCCGGACCACAATCAGCATGGACCTTGCTTTAGTTGTTGCTGCTCTCGCCTCCGTTGGTGTCCGAGTATCTGGTTCCACCCCCAATAGCAACGTTCAGGGAGACTCCTCGCGTGCCTGCCCCACTGGTCTTGCCGGCAGGGTTGGAAAAGACGGCGTATATATACGCGTAACGTATATATACGCGTACTGTATCGCGAGAATACAATACAGTACGCGTCTTGTTCCTAGGCTAGCATCTGGCGCCAGCCGCGGGCGCCGCTGAGCAAACAAACATGGCCAAGGATTAACAGTGCAAATGTGAGGTACTTTATAGAATTCGCAATGATTTTAATTTGGATTTCGTTTCATTAACATTGGTTGTTGAATTTTTCTGCCTGTCTTGCGTTTGCAGGGCGACACAAGAAGCAAGTGAAGAAGAAGGAGAAGAAGAACAGGAGGGAAGAATATGAAGAGAGAAAGAACAGAAGAAAGAAGCGGAAGAGGCGAAGGAGATCAAAGAGACGTTAAGAAGATCGAGAAGCTGCAACAGCGAAGAAGACTGAGGAGTGAAGACAAAGAAGACGAAGAAGGAGCACAAAAGGAAGAAGGTGCTGTCAGTGTCACTTGAGTGTTCGCGCGTGCTGTGAGTGTCATTTGAGTGTTCGCGCATGCTGTGAGTGTCCTTTGAGTGTCGGCGCGTGCTGTGAGTGTCATTTGAGTGTCGGCGCGTGCTGTGAGTGTCATTTGAGTGTCGGCGCGTGCTGTGACTGTTATTTGAGTGTCGGCGCGTGCTGTGAGTGTCATTTGAGTGTCGGCGCGTGCTGTGAGTGTCATTTGAGTGTCGGCCCGTGCTGTGAGTGTCGTTTGAGTGTTCGTCGCGCTCGCTTCTGTTGTCTCGACAGTTTTGAGTGAGCCTTCGTTGTCCTTTATATGATCCTTTATGGTGGACTCAGTCAGTTTGCTGCTGCATCTCAGTGATGTCATTTGAATCTCAAAATTTCACTTCTGCACAGAGGCCTCAAGTGACGCCAGGGACCTGTTATGTGTGCTGCAGCAGCTGTACAGATACATGCGCTTGCTTTATTTTTTGCTGGTTGCTCACTTTTTGCCATTTGCCATTTTTGGCCATTTGGTGGTCAGCCTGGGGACAGGTGCCTTTGTGAGGCTGGAATTCCTGGGGCCTTGACCTCGAACGCAATGGTTTTCAAAAATATCTGAATTCTTCTTTTTTCAAAAGAAGCACAATGGTTTTTAAAAAAATCCGAAACATTATTTTGTCCACAGAAAACATTGTAAGTCTACTTTTTTTGAAAAAGCACTAGGAAGGGGCACAATAGAAGCAAGTAAACCATTAGAAGCATTGTTCGTTCGTTCGTTCCTTAATTTTCAAAAAAAAATAAACAAGCAACGTTTGTTAATTCCAACCCTGTCTTGAACATCATAAAATTAAGACAAAAAATTATTTTTGAAAACAATTGCAGGTTGTACACTAAAACAGAATAGCTGCAAGTTCTAGGAACATAACTTCTGTGACCAAACAGTACTTTGTCAGGAAACGATACGATACGTTACATTACAGTACTGTATCGGAACGATACGATACATTACACGTACTGTATCATACCAACCCTGCTTGCCGGCCCCGAGCCCTCCGGCACCCACAACGACCCAGGGCAGCACTTTCATGGTAGCAGAGGCTACTTGAATGTTGTTCCTTTGGTGTCCCAACCACAGCTAGCTCCCCAGTACGGCCCGGTAGACTCCGCCACCTCCGAAGACGTAACGATTACGCTGCCGTGGTGCTGTGCGAACGAGGCCTTGAGAGGAATGCCTTGCGCAAGCCCAAATTGCCCAAGAAGGGCACAAATCAGCAGCTGTGGAGGCCCAGATTACAATCAACATCCCAGTCGAAATTGGCCATCAAGCAGCTGGAATCTCCCAGCCTACGCTAATGGCAACGCTCCGGTGGAGCTTACGGACCTGGCAGGTACTAATACTCCTTACCAATGTCCACATTTTGAGACCATCGACGCCGACATTGACGACATTGAGATGGGTGGTCCAGGTGAGGTACCTACCTACAATCGACCAGCCTCATGGGCACAATGGGACAACCATTTGTCTTCAGAAGTGACCCGTAACCTTGAGGCGCTTGAGGCCCTTTGTCTATTAGCCACGTCTAAGCTGATAGGTCAAGAAAGAATCGCCTCTGATTTTTTATTCGAATATTTTTTCCTCCTTCAAGAAGAAATTAATACCAGGATGTGGTGGTGTTCTCAAGAAGATGAATCTTTTGCCATTTTTTTGCAGATCTGGGAGGCAAGCCCCTTCCCGAAGGAGAAGACCAAGGCACCTGTTGCCGGGCCCTCCGCCCCTCATCCCTCTGTTTCCATCCGCGACGATCTAGCCACCGCGGTTGAGGAAGGAATTTTAGAGGCAGCCAGGCAGGCAAGCCTAGAAATTAGGACTGAAGGAGCTCCCCAAGTGGACTCCTGGCTGCGAACCACTGAGATTAGCGGCCCGACAGCCTGCTCAGGCCCTTCAGGACACGGTATGTACTGTCCTGCCGACTGCTCTTGCAGATTACAGCGAGATACTGAGCTCCAATTGCTCAAAGATCAAATGCAACTCATCATTCAGACGCTGGGAATTAAAGATCTTTTCAAGACACACATGCGGTCTGAGGGCGCATCATCGGTGGAACAAACAACAGAACCGTCGGAGGAGGCGACAGAAATTTTTTCGATTGCTCCTTCGGTGGACTCTAAGACCACCGATGCACGGATCAGCAGGAATAAGCTAAAGGAAAGGGTTACAATCTCTCGATCACAGAGTAGGTCGGCGAAGGCTAGGACTGAGGCTCAGAATGCCAAGCGAACTGCCTCCCGTACTGCCCTTCCTGCTGTTGATTCCAATGCAATAGCCCAGATGTTGCTCGCCCAGACCCTCGCCGGAGCTGGTGTGGCTAATGATGCCGCCAAAGTGTCTGCCATTACGGCCGGTGTTGGGCTGGATTCACTTCTAAATCCCACTTCATTGCGACTTCGTCAGGTTGCCAAGCAACCGAAGTATAATGGAAACCCCAGACGTTGGCCTCAGTTCCAACGGGAATTTAAATTGTGGGTTAAGACTCAAAAGCTCCAGGATGATCAGTTCCTGATGGCCCTCCTGGACTGCCTTGAGGGAGCGCCGGCCAACACTTGGCTCAGAACCTGGAGTGATCGTGAGGATTCAAGTTCCCCCCTTACCTTTGATGAGGTGTGGGAACAGTTGGAGGTACGTGGATCCCGGCTGCCAGAGGACCATTACCACCAGATGTTGAAGAATTTTCCTTCGTTCTCGCGATTAATCTTGCACGAAGTGCAAGACAAGAGACAGCGCTTCTGGAATCTCGTAGAAGAATCTGAACATTCAGGCGAAAAATTTTCTAGTGCCGAGCTGAAAAATCTGATTTTTGACAAGATCCCCTCAGAAACCGCCGCCACCCTTCGGAATAAACAGTCCGAAGAAAAGGTCAAGACCTGGTGGGCGGAAGTCGATGGCTTCGACGCCTCGGCCAACCGGTTTACCGTCAGGGAATCACTTCAAAAGTGTTCCCCCACGTTGTTTACCAAGGTGAAATTCACTGAAAACACGTGGAAAATCAAGTTTAATGAACACGAGGATCGGGACTTGTTTGTCCAAGTCCTCAATAGGAGAGTAAGTTTCCACGGCCATCGCCTGAAGGCCAGGAACTGGGTGTTTTCGTTCACCCCGCAGGAACTGTGGGAAGAGGTTGAGCGGCTCGCTGACGCCGCCAATCAAAATTTCCATGAGGGTCTTGGGGGAAACAAGAATACCCAGCAAAACACCCAAAATGGGGCCCAAAAGGGCAACAAAAAGGTGAATGACACCAGGAATGTTCAGGATCATTGTAGCATCTGCCTTCTTTTAGGTTCTACGAACCGAGCTAAGACGCATTCTACTGCTAATCACCGATGGTCTGCTTACGATCACAAGGTGATTGGTGAAAATGTCAGTAATTCGCAGAATTCAGACAGGAATGACAGACAGGTGCATGGTGCAAAGGGGGGAAAGGGTAATCCGACCCCCTCCGGTGGAAACAAAAATACTGGAGGCCCTGGCGGGTCCCAAGGCAAAGGGAATCGGACTCCATCCGGTTCCAGTGGGCAACCAAACGGCCAGACAAGTCCCAATGGCAACGCCGGAGGCGGAAATCGAAATCCAGGCCAAACCCCTCAATCCGGTACAAACAAAGGAAATGCTCCAGGATCACAGGGTAAAGGTAAGGGAAATCCTTCAGGAACCCCTTTCTCTGGTAAGGGCAGAGGGCGTGGCGACGGTGGTGGTCCATCATCCGGCGGCCGTGGCCGTGGACGTGGAAAGGGAAATCATCGTGTGGATCAGGTCTCAGGTGCAGATCAGGTGTCCGATGCGGATCGAGATTACGTCGAAAATGCCCTGAATCCAGCGGATGATCCGTTCCAAGATGAGTGGATCGACAAATCAGGCTGTGTTCACAATGTTAACGCAGCCGCTGGAGGTCAGAACGCCTAGGGGAGCCACGAAAATCGCCCCTCTCCAGGCGATTTCAGGCATGATCCCCAAATTCCTGATCGACCATTACTTGATGTAGGGTCGCTTGTCTCCTCTCCCCTGGATCCGGCAGCGGATCCTTCTGTTGTAGTGGACGAGGTTGGTGTACAGTCCAAGCACAGGGCCCGTCAGTTTGTCACAAAGCTGTGGGTCTCTGATTGCAAGGGAAATTTCCATCTCGCCACTTGTTTGTGTGACAATGGATCAGAGGTAAATCTCCAATCCAATTCATTCTTACCCGACGACTGCGTGTTTGAATCGCCTCATCCTGTTACCCTCGAGGGAGTTTCTGGACATTCTCTCGCAGGTGGGCAACGCGGTTGTTATATATCAACTCATTTGGTCGCTCAAGACCTTTGGGAAGAGCAAAATGTGGAAGAAGTTGTCCTTAAGGATGACTACTTCTATCGTGCTGACATAAAGTATGACCTTTACTTGGGCCATCCTTGGCTTCGCAAGAACAGGGTAGCGCCCGTAGGTCATCGTCGTTGTTTTTTGCTGGAGTCAGGTCCCTTGGAGCGTCCTGAATTTCGTTTTTTGCACGCAGGGTTTAAAAGTGCAGAAGAATTTTTGAAGCAAAAGGTGACACCAAAATTTGGTGAAGATGTCACCATTGCAGAGGTGAATGGGAGTGCCGATTACTCCCAAGAGTTAGAATGTCTTCGTAGGGACTCCCAGCCACGACGCCCTTCGCGCTGGCACTCTTCATCCTACAGAGTTGTCGACAAATGGCGCGATGCAATTTGTGAATATTTTCATGAACACCATTCCTTTTGGCCACAGTATGATGCCTTTGCTAACCGTATGAACAAGCGCTTCGACAAGCACTTTAGCGACGCTTGGACCCATAAATGGGACAAGAAGTTGTGGATTAATCCTCCGTTTCACTTAATCCAGCAGGTCATCCACAAAATCAAGCAAGATAAAACCCAGGCAATTTTAGTTGTGCCCTTGTGGGACGACAAGCCTTGGTTTCAGGAATTACAAGACATTTGTGTAGATTACATCGAACTGCCCAGGAAGATTAAGCTGTATGCCAGGGACGACACAGGTCCCCTGCCACAGCGGTCCTGGAGTTCGCTTGCATTCCTGGTGGATGGAAAGCTTTCTGACTCTAATTCTGCTGATTCTAGTACAGATTTCTGTGCTGGGTCTGAATCTGAGGTTGAGCGTGGTACTGATGATGAATCTATTTTTTCTGATTTTTGTCCGTCGGATACCCAAGGTGATTCAACGTCCAATGGATCCGCCTCGTCTCCCTCTTCCCCAATACGGTCGACATCGAAAAGAATCTTCAGTGCACGGGCGAAGAAAAATTCCAAATCGCGCCGCAAATTCAGAGTTTTTTATGAAAAACCCCCTGTGGAAGCTTTCATGGATCCTTTCGAGGAGCTGGATCACGAAGAGAATCTCTGGGATTTCGACACAAGACCCACCTATCTTCAGGAGGCAGTTGATACGGACCTGTTTAGGGACATCCGTAAGAAGATTCTTCCTGCCAAAGCCGAAGAAGTCGCCAAAGTTTTTTCGACAGTAATTCCTGGCGATCAGGTGGACACTGAATTGTGTTCCAAGTCAAGAGAAAAGATTTTTGAGGAACGGAAGGACACAACCCTTTCAGGAAAGTTGACCAAGGACCCCCCTGTCCGTGGACAGTTCGGTGAAGCCTTCATCGAGCTTCGTGAAGGTTACAAGGCGAAGAAACAGCGCCCTTATGAGAACCATGGACATAAACATGAGATCCTCAGAAAAATCATCGAGAGAAATCTCAGGGAATTTGGTTGGCTTGAGGGTTGTATGACCAGCGAATGGTGCTGTGCACCCTTTACAGTCCCGAAGCCACCGCCTGCAGACCAGAACACTATAGATGGTTGGCGAATGGTGGTTGATTTTCGCAATCTCAACGCCGAAACCAAGGCGGATTCGCACCCCCTGCCCCTCATTGAGGAGGAAATCGCCAAGAGGGCAAGAGGTCGTTTGTTTTCTGTGCTGGATCTCCGTCACGGCTTTCACCAAATGCCGTTGAGGAAGGACAGCCGACCTCTCACCTGTATGTGCACGCCATGTGGCCCAGTCCAATGGACGGTCATGCCCATGGGCCTGAAGAACGCCCCTTCATTTTTTCAAAGAATGATGGAGGATGTGCTGTTCACAACCCATCCTGAGCTTCGTGCCTTCGTGAGTGTGTACATAGATGACATAATCATCGCGACGGAGGGGGAGGGACTGACCGAAGCCGAGCTGGTGGCCTTACATGAGAAGCAGCTGAACCAAGTTTTGGACATTCTTGACGCCAATCAGCTGATTTGTGGGCCAAAGAAGGGAAAATTATTTTTAAAATCAGTCGAATTTTGTGGTTCTCTCCTTGAGAATGGCACCCGACGACCCAGTCCAGGGAAGCTCGTCGCTATTCAGAAGTGGAAGCGCCCTGAGACGATCACGGAGTTGAGAGGATTCCTGGGTTGTTGCAATTTTTATCACACTTTTGTGCCGAATTATGCCAAATTTGCTGCCTCCCTCACTGAATTATTGAAGGTAGGGAGAGATGCGGGCAAGGCAGGTTCAAAGGTTCGTGTCAAGTGGACTGACGAGTGCGAGGAGGCCTTCCATCACTTGAAGGCGGCCCTATGCGAAGTCGCCACGTTGCATGTGCCCCAATTCGACCGACCCTTCTACATTAGAACCGACGCTTCTAGGTACGCGATCGGAGCTGTCCTTGAGCAGGTTGATGAAGTCACCGGCGATCACTACCCTCTTGCATTTTGGTCTCGGAAGCTAGCCCCACGCCAAATGCAATGGTCGCCGCGTGAGCAAGAAACCTACGCCATCATCTGTGCTTTAAAAAAGTACCAATCGTGGGTTGGCACCAATCGAGTCGAGGTCCTGACGGATCATCGATCTCTGGAATATTGGGCCACCGAACACATTGATACTGTCGCGAGCCCAGCTGGTCGACGGGCCAGATGGCACGAATTTCTCAGTCTGTTTGACCTCCATGTGTCGTATTTGCCTGGAAAACACAATACGGTAGCGGATGCTCTGGGCCGATGGGCTTACCCCGCCTCAAAGGGGCTGCAAAGTACCAACATCCATGGTACGGAGCAGGACCGCCATGTAATAATCGAATGGGATCAGGAAGAAAAGAAACTCATTCGACGTGCATGCATGCAGTGCGCTGTTAAACAGCACGCATTGCCGTGTCACGACATCACGGCCATTTCAGATCCGGCGCATGCTCATGAGATCTGCACCAAAACGCTGAAAGTCGTGGAAAAAGTCACCGATCCCTCTTCAGGGAGTGTGAAACGGTTTGACTATACCCGACAAGTAAGTAGATTTCGGTTGATCCAGGGCATTAAGCGTCGAGATCCGGCCAAAACTCCACCCCTGCCTAAAGATTCCCTGATAATCCGTGACTGGACGTCCGATTACCTGCAGGATCCCATGTTTAAAGAGGTCTTTGGAAATCTCAAATCCAAAGATGCTCACAAGGATGGGATTTTTCCTGAGTATTCGTTGGATGGGGGGAAGCTGTGGATGGAGGGTAAATTGTGTGTGCCAGACGCCCTAGCCCCCCGAGTGTTAAACTGGTGGCACAAATGGGAGTCCCCCCACGCACATGGCCGTCGACTGTGGTCGATGATTAAACATAGGTTGTTTGGCTCACGGCTATATACTCACTGCATGAAAGTAGCCGCCGGATGTGCCCAATGTGCTGTCTCAACGCCCCCCAGCGCGAAGAAGCACGGCCATCTGAGGCCTCATCCTATTCCGGAGCGCCTCTTTAACAGAGTCACCAGTGATTTCTTCTATCTCGGTGAACTCGATGACGAAGAGTGCCATTGGACTAACAAAAAAGTCAATGGTGTGCTCCTTATTCAGTGCCGTCATTCCGGCTACATGCAGGTGTTGCCTTGCAACATCGAGTCGATGACTGGCAAGGCTGCCGCCAAATGGTGCGCGCAGACCTGGATGGGAGGTTGGGACGTCCCATCCGAGGTGGTTACGGACTCAGGCAAAGAGTACACCTCCGAATGGTGGAGGGAATTATGCGCTCGCCTTGGAATCCACCACCTCAGGTGTGAAATCCACTCGCATCGAGCGCTGCCTGGCGAAAGAGCCGGCCGCTCTATAATTAATATGCTTCGTAAGGAGCTCGCGAGTGAAAAGGATTTCCACTGGCTTGAAGTTCTCTTCGCATTGCTTCGCCGTTACCACAACACGCCTTTGTATCATGGCCTTTCTCCAAATGAAATTGTCTTTGGACGAAAGAAGTGTTGGTGGAACATGCCGTTGAATAATCCTCGCCCCTGTAAAGATGCTTCGCTGTTTTTGGACGAAGTCCAACGAGCAGATAAATCTGTGTCGAAATTAATCGAGAAGCATCAGGCTGACTGGCTTTGGGTTCAGAATCAAGGCCGAAAAAACCCCCACAATTTTGAAGTCGATGATCGAGTTTGGCTTCGAAAATCCGAAACCACCCTGGACGGAGATGACAAGCTTCTTCCCTTGTGGGAGGGGCCATTCGCTGTTACAGCGCGTCTTGGTGAGAACAGGTGGAGGATTCGTGTGGATGTCAGCAGGGAAATTGACGTTTCGGGCGATTGCCTCAAGAGAGAGATCCCCTCCCCCAAGGATCGGGTTAAACCCCTTTTTTGGACTGCGAAACATTTGTCTGATCGGGTCATCGAAGGGGGGAAGTATGAACTCAAGAGGATTGTTGAAGCAAGACGTGACGCCAAGGGCGAATGGGAATTTCTGTGTGAGTGGAGGGGCTTTGATTCCGGTCACAACAACTGGGAACCAGCCCAATCTTTTGTCCATGGATACACCAAGGGGTTCATCGACTTCCTGAAGAAGCACCCCGAAATTGGTGTACTCCTGACAGATTGTTTGTCGAAACCAGACAGACAAGTGGAGAGCGACGGAAAACGACCTGTGGTGAATCGAGATCCAGCCTTTTACGGCCCTCAGCAGCCACATTCAAGGGCTGATCCGTCGATCCCCCCTCCTGCGGTCAGGCCAGCCCAGGAGCCAAATGAGGACCAAGCTTCGAGTTCGGCCGCTGATTTGCAGCGCCCAAGCCGTACGAGGGCCAGGCCAGACAGGTTGGTGGTCACATGTATTCGTGCTTGGCCGAATTGAGGAAGCCATCCTACCACATTCTGCTCAATCCACTGTTCATTCTTTCTGTTTATGTCATGATGTGGAGAACTGCGAATGTTTGATAATTTGACGTCAATCAACTTTTCTTTGGTCTCCGTTCGGCAGACAAGGCGTAGATACGCTGACGGAGGGTGCTGCCGTGTTCAGAAAAAACCAAACTCAGGCTTAATTCAGGCAGATTCGGGGTAATCTTGTCTCTGTTGGCCTGTGCATCTTTGGAATTTGGCTACTCGTGCAGATGGAAGCAAATGTACATAGTGTCAACGCCGGCCGGCGACATTCACCCCTACAGGCACCCCCTGTAGTACTGGCTGCACCAGATGCGACGCCAGGGACTCAGATCTCACCTTCATTTGCTGTGATGCTGACGCCAAAGTCCAGATTCAGATCCAGGATCCTCAAATTTGCCTTGAATTTCTCAGGTTTGTCCATCATTCTGCCACTGTTGTGCAAAAGCCAGACGTCAATTGTTCAGACAACCTTCAGATAGGAGCTCTAGGGACTTCTAAAAGCAACCTCTGAAGTCCGTAAGCTTCGTTGTATTTTTGGCACACGCCAATGTGAGCTCAATCCGACCTGAAACTGTCGAAAATGGTGAATCTAAGTGTCTTGTGGGACTTCATCGAAAGATTGGCCTTGTCCAAGTCGATTGACACCACCGCCACTGTAAATTCGGTGTCTCTCAGTTATATACTGTCAGTAAAGCGCCTTCAGCGAACCTTCGGCGCGTTACATGCCAAGGATCCAGGGCTATCATGTTCCATCATGATGCATCATCACATGATCCACATTTTGATAGAATCTGTTAGATGCTCGCGAACCAACGTGCCGGAAAGCACAATTGAGCTGAATAAACGACAATATATATTAACTCTAGTCTAAACGAAAGTGTTAGTAGTTTCAGTTCTAGACATTCCGCTTCATTTCACCCTCATCTTAAGGAATTTGCTGATTTTAGGACAATTTAGGTTGATGTCATTGTCATCTTCTCTCATTCCTCGAAGATCTGTCGACGGTGTTGCCTAACTTCGTTGACGCTTATGATTTTCGGTGCACTTGGGGTCTGTAGACGACCTCTGTATTTGTTTTTCCTCTCTGTGATTGTCTCATCCCCTTAATCACTGCTCAATTTGACTCTCAATCTTGCTCAATTTTGTGATCATCCACCAGATGCGCCAATTCTGAGCCACATGCTGCACTTTTCAGAACGAGAAAAGCGGGAATAACACGATGTAGAGTTCGGCGAGGACACCGTAGCGTGCCCGCGACAGCGAAACTGTGCCAGAGCGCTGAGATGTCACTCCATTTCTTCATCCCCCCACTCAATCCACCAATAATCTACCTCATTCTCAACCAATGCATGGTTTGGTATCGATTCTCGATACGTTTACATGCTTTTTAGCCCCTAACCTAATGTTTTACAGCACGGAGGACTGTTCGTCACTTCTCATTCTGTCTCATTTCAGGTTCATCCAGCCTGATTTAGTGCCAATTCAGCCCAAATCAGGTCAGATCAAGCAGATTTCGCCCCATCGAGGCTACATTTCTATTTTTTTCTGGGACTTACCCGCACTACGTTCTTCGTTGACGTAGCGACACACCCCAGTGTGTTTTTGGAGGGGGAGTGTAAGTGCGGCTAGCCCCATCTGCTCAGATTTTCAGACATTCTGCCCAGATTGGCTACATTTTGGTCATTTTCTTTGCTTCGGCGGAATCGCCGCCTCGCAGTTCAGTCTCAGGATATTTCCTATATATTTCTGATATGCCGGATTTGATTCCGCGGTCCATTTCCCGTAAATCCGCCGCGTTCCGCTATTTTAGCTGGAATCGCCATTTGCCGCTGACGCGCGCTCGCGGGCCAGATCGGCCAAACATTTTTACATAATTGGATTATTTAAATCTTTTCAGACAGTTTTGGACACTCAGATGTATTTAGAATAATCCGCCTCAATTTTCTTCATAGACTGGGATTTTCTGCCGGACCACAATCAGCATGGACCTTGCTTCAGTTGTTGCTGCTCTCGCCTCCGTTGGTGTCCGAGTATCTGGTTCCACCCCCAATAGCAACGTTCAGGGAGACTCCTCGCGTGCCTGCCCCACTGGTCTTGCCGGCCCCGAGCCCTCCGGCACCCACAACGACCCAGGGCAGCACTTTCACTCCCTTAAAACTCTTCTGCAGGCGAGGAGAGAGTGGCGAGCCGAATGCGATGCAGTTAGACTTGACTCTCAGAGAGATCAGCGATATTGATGAAGGGTTTTCGACACAATCAGCAAGGGGGAAAGGGCTGCAGACCTGCACCTGGAAACAAGGGGCCGAAGGAAGCAGTTCGCAATGTCAGCAGCGGGATCAACGTTCCACGCTCACCCACAAGAACTGCATCTTTCTGTACCCCCGCTGTAGGATGCGAATGTTGAATGCTAACCTTTCAACCCTACAAGGCAAAAGGCTGCAGAGCAACACAGTCAGAACACAAAGCTCTCTAGTGACATTGTCATAGGCGCCTTTCGCCGAGACAACAGAAGTACCCGGCAGTAGCAAGGATTTGGATGTGGATCTCTACCCCCTCCCAAAAAACACCAGCGCCCTCGATCAACAACAGCAGCTCACACGAACAAATGACATGGCACGGGACAACGATCCATTACATCGTTGCCAACCAGCCTTTATGCCAACCGCATGTATAACAGGCAATCGTTTGGTGCCACTCCGGCGCCGCACGTAAGTGCGCCGGTGGACCTGGTCAAATGCCACCATAGACACACCCACGATGATGACATCCGCGTCTTCTTGGGTTAAAGGGCAGAGGGTGCAATCGGCTAGGACAGGTCAGAGACGATTGAGTTGCGCAGTCCATGAGGGCAGGGTGTTGGCCGCGGCCCTCGCTTTGGGGCCAGGATTAGACAAATGGAGACCTGCAGTCGAAACGCAGCAATGCGAAGCCTCGGTGCGAGATCCAGTACAGCCAGAGGTCAAAGCAAGCTGGGGATGCCCGGAGAGTCATGAAGGTTTTCTGGGGTTGTTCAAGGGATTGCTGGACATCGGCACGAACGAGAGGGAAGATCGAATAAGAAGCTCCCATTTCGAGTAGAAGGTGAAAATCAGAAGCGTTTGTTTGTATGTTTGTTTGATGCAAGAGTGGGATGCTTAGCTTGTACAGTTTTAACTGACACTAACACTCGACCACTGGGTAATGTACGATTAGACCAACTACGTATTCGACACGGCGAAGCAACTCTTCTTTGAATATGTTCCAAAGATTGCTTGAAGGTGAAGACTGAGTCCCTGGGCCTCTTCTCCCCCTCATCAAGTCTATGGGCCCGAGCGTGGCCCTCTTGCCCCTACGTCACTCGCACTTATCGCTCCACGCGTCGAGGTCTTTCACACGTGTGTGTCGCGGCGTCTGCTTTTTGACATGGCCTTTTCGGAAGTTGGTACACTCCGAGCGACCAGATCTTCGACTTGCAGTCGCTGCATCATGAGCCCACTTCAGTGCTATTGCTTGCCTGCCTGCCGGCCTGCATTATATACTGCACAGGTCTCTGTCTGCAGTCATCACCAGACCAGTAGAGGATCCAAGCCCCCCTGGCCCGAGGATGACCGCTGCCCACGTCAGCTCCTGGTGACCTCTCCCGGGTCGGCAGCTTCCGGTGGTGCCGGTTCCGGACCGGCGGCCATGTTCAGGTGGTTCTCCAGGTTCTCCCTGATGACCTGGCTGTCTCTGCTTTCCGACCTTTCTCGCCCATGATGAGGGTGCCTCCACGTCCTCATGGGCTTCATCGAGCGCCGCTTCGGCTTCTGTTCGATGATCTTGGACTGCGTCTGCAGCTCGGTCCGCTTTGACTTTGCCCTCTCCAGATTGAACGGCGTGGCGGTCTGCAGCACCCGCTCCATGGCCCGGGCATTCAGCTCCACTCCGTCCAACGTCCCCATCTTACGCGACATCTCCTGCGCGTTCACAAGCCACTCGTTGTCCGGCCGCAGCGCCTCCGTGACCCAGGGCACGGCGTATCTGCGGGGGATACGGGAACGCGGCATGAGGATCAGGACGCGGTTGAATTAAAATGGAAAAAAAACAGATGGTCCAGTGGCCAGCCCGGTAATTGGTCACACAATTGGACGGTACTTGAAGGGCAACCAAGGGCGGTTGGGGGGTATCCAACGACGGTTGGAGGGTAACCGATGGCAGTGGTAGAGTAACCGACGGCGGTTGGAGGTCGACGTCTTTTAACAAGGGGGGAAAAAAGCAAAAAACTTGCTCACTAAGAAACACCCTACTGAGAATCAGGGCCATGGCTCTAATTGTATTTCACGGCACCCGGGAAACGTCTCGGAAACCCTGTAACATCCAGCCCCACCCACCTACCGTTTGCGACTGTCATGACACGTGTTTCGAAATGACGGGGTGTGTGACACATGGCACGTACGAAGGACGCCATTGTTCCCCCCGCCCACACGTGCGTGTACCCCTCATAGCACCTCCGGACACAGGGGGCGGCAACGAGGCACACCGGTGATTCCTTCGCCCCCCCCGGTCCAGGGTGAGAGTGACCGGGCACCAACGCATGGCCCGTCTTCCAAGGTCTCCAAGGGGACCGTCCTCTCCCACACAGGACTGGGCAGCCCTCCAAACGGACCACGGTGCCCAGCCGCCCCTACTTTTCCCAAAAAGCCAACATGCCTGAAAATATCGCGCACCGCTGATGTGTAACACTTGGTGATCCGGAACCAGGGATGCATTTGAAAGGGGGGGGGTGTTGGCATGCCGGCTGGTTGTGTTGCTATCTGCAGCTGCCGGCGCCTATTGGCCTCTCGCCACTTACCCTTGTGCTTTCCTTGAACCCTCTCCCTCTGTAGGCAGCGGTGCCCATCAGCCCCTCACCCCCAGAGCCCTTGATCTACCCGCCTGGCCTATTGTTATCTCCCTGCACCCCCTTCCTTTCCCTCGGTTGGTTGTGCCAACGGAGCCCCCGGACTCTCCCTGTTTCAATGCTCTCTGTCGGGTCCACATGGAGCAGAGCAAAAAGGAAAGGGGGGGGGGGCAGCCCCTGTCAGCCAAGCCCACGGCCCAGCCGCCCCCTCCCTTTCCCCAACTGCCCCCCCTCCCCACCCGGGCATTTGCAACGGGCAATAAACCGCCTCCCTAGCCACTCCTGCCACCCTGCGCAGGGCCCCATCCCGTTCCAATGCATCCCTGTCCGGACCCCCTGGCGCTTTGTTACATTTCGTGGTGGTGAGCACCCTCCAAACTTCACAGTCCTGGGAAAGCATGGCAGGGCTCATGATGCATCCCCACGGGGACCAACGGGGACGGTGGGGCCGGGGACGGGCATAAAGCGCGCGTCGGACCGGAGACAGCCGCTGAACCCGGCACCGGGGGCAGGGGCATGCAATGGGCGCCAAGGATGGCGCCGGGCACGGGGCGTCGGGCAGGGGAAGGGGCTGTACTTGTCGAACTCGTCGATGTGACAGCACCCCGGGCCCACCCGCAAGTTGCACATCTGCGCCCCCCAGAAGCGCTGGTCCATGAGGAGGGTGCCGGTGACGAGGATCGGCTTGCCCGCACGCAGCGCCTCCGCGGTCGTGCCCAGCCCCCCGTGGATGATGTTGCAGTCCATCTCCGGGAGCAGCAGGTTGAAGGGCGCGGCCCGCCCCTCCAGCAGCTGCCCGTTTGCCTTCAGCTGGTCCACGCGGCGCTGCAGCGCCGAGGAGATGGGCTCGGGCTCCCGGGCGCCCAGCATCGCAATCACCGCCGGGTCGGGCCGCGCCAGCTCGGCGATGAGGCAGGCGGTGGAGAGGATGTTCTCCGTGGGGACGGGCATGCTGCTGAAGGCCATGAGCACCAACGGCCGCCCAGCATCGCGGGCCTGGGCAGAGCATACCACGCAGGGGCATGGCGCGACGGCGGATGGGCGAGGCGGGACAGCACAGCCGAGCTAGGTTTCCTAGAATTGGTTTACGCAGCTTGAGCTTCAAACATGGGCTTGGCATTCTGGCAAGCAAGAAGCAAGCAGCAAGCAAGCATTGCCAAGCAAGCATACCTTCGAACTTTGTGTTTCAGTTTACCCGCAAATTCCAGTCTTGCTTTTTCTGCTATTTTCATGCTTTGGGATGCATTTGGAATTGACGGGACATCAGTACAACTAGTTGGCAAGGGAGAAAATCGGCTTCCATCCCTCAACACACTGCTTTGCCCTGCAGCATGCCCACAGCAAGGGCAGTGGAGAAAACGACAGGCTCACAGTGGGCCTGGGCGAGCCCCACACACACGGGGGAGGGTGTGTGGGAAGGGTCTCGGATATTACAATTGTTGTGAAGCTGAAAAGTGGTGCAGAATTTTGCATTGTACGTGTACCCATGAAACTTGTGAACACGAGGCACACTAATTCAGGGCTGGTGGGCATGCCATCACTGCCTCATTTGCCGAGGAATTACTGAATCTACATGCAAGCTGTGCAGTGGCGCCGACTGCGATTCTATTCACAAATTCACAAGCGGTTGGTGCACAACATTGTGTTTGTGATGCTTTTTGGGGGATGCATATCTCTCGGGGACGGTGGGGATTGTGCCAACACGGAGCCTTTTCATGGGTCGGTGCCATTGTTGCTTCATTTGTGCCCGCTGAGTGTCCCGGAGGGGGGGGTATGTGGGGTATATTCGGAAAGCCCTCAAAAAGGGCTATTCGGAACAACCCAGGTCTGATGCTGTACTGACGATATATTTGAGACTTTCGTCCATTTTGGACGATGCCTGTGTTGCTTGCTGCCTCTTTTTGTCAACAGGCAGCTATCATGTCCGCATACAAATTCACGCAACGTGTTGCTTTGCCCGATGCACCACAGAAACGGTGCGGAAAAGAGCGCGCTCTGGGGGTGTAAAGTGGGTGCAGGTGAGTTGGGACGAGCCTGGCAGGAAGGCCAAAAAGCCTCGTACAGCCGGTTCACAGCAACCTGCATGCACCCACAAGGCACACCAAATTCTGTCCACTGCTGAGGCCACTGCTTTTGCAGCCCAGTTTTGGGATCGTAAAGAGCACCCCAGCATAGCTTCCCAGCATGAATTTCTGGCGAAGCATTGACGTTGATTTGGAGCAGAAGGTTACACTTGCAGGTCGCCAGAGGTACACCAGAAAGATGGGGCATCAGACAAGGTATTTTGTATTATGATGCCCACCACAGACGTGCGAACGCACAATCAAAAAAAAAATACTGTTGTCCTTGGATTCTCGCTCCTCATTTTTGTCATGTATGAGCGAGACGTAGCTCGAAACTTTGGGGGTTTGCACGTGTACCTTCCACCGTAATTTGGGCCCCTCTCACGCTGGATGCTCAGACTGATTGTCCGCCAGTTCTGGCAAACCCAGTTCCGCGATCTTCGTCTCATCCTCCTCCGATCTCAGGACACCCTGTCCTATCCTTTCCAACAGGATTGTACATTGGATTGAGCTGCTTGAAAGACGGTGCTGCACAAGCAAGCAGACGAGCAGGGTGCTTAGCGGGCACAGCAGTGCTTCGGTTTCCACCCGTCAGCAGCAAGCAACAAGCAGCATGCAGCATGCAGCAAGCAAAACCGAATACTGTCAGCCATGCAGAGCGGCACGGCACCTGCCAGATGTGATGGGCCATCGTGTACTCCCGGGGGTCGTGAAGGGGATGGACTCCCTTCCCGGCACCTGGCCTACGGATTTTGACCCTCTCTGGGAGTGCTTCCGGGTCTCTCGCGTGGGTGTCCCGGGCTCACCCTCTTTGAATCTGGCATGCAACGGGCTTTGGGGAACATGTTTTCGCCCCCCAGCCCACCATGTGTGTCGGGCGGCCGGTGGGGCTCCTGAAAGGCCCCCAACAGCCCCGGGGGTGGGGGGTTCTCTGATGGGGGTGGGGGGACATATGTAAGAGCAGCACACTTGCGCTGAGTGCTCTCACCCAACAGCGTGATTGCGATATCACTGCGGCGGTTAATATGTGGCATTGTTCTGTATCTTTTCCAAGTCACGTATGATGTCGCCCTTACAACCATTGCCCTCTTTTACAACCGCTTTAAGGCAAGGACTGTCCCGTCGATGCACTCAGTACAACAATCTGGCCAATCTGGGGCCCATCCCCCATTGGGGCGCGGTCATTTTGGCCTCTGGGCGTGGGGTCGCAGGAAGCAGGGATGCCAGTCTGGTAGCCCCGTTCACCCTCATCTCTCTACGTCTGTGCTTTTCGATTTCGCATCACCACTCCACACCGCAAACAGCCAGGCTTTTGCATCAGAATTTTGCGAGGGTGCGTATCCCTGCTGCCGCCCTCAGCACACCTGCCGGATGAAGTCCGCATACAGAGGCTCCAGCCCCGTCACACTCTGGTCCGCCTGGAAGATGAAATCGGTGAACTCCGCCGTTTCCGGCCAGTCCGCTGGACGCCCCCCAAACGCATCCTCATTTATCGGCACCAGCACGGGCGACCCATCGTCGGCGGCCAGCAGGTCGATGGAGACGCCACCGGGGATCCGCGGCAGGCTGTGCGCCGACCGCATTTTCCGGAGGTTCGTTCCCAGCGGGAAGTTCTCCATCAACATCTTTAACGAATTCAGGCCGTGGTGCGAGGTCTTCGCATTCCGCAGCTTCCGACCCACGGATGTCTTGGAGTGGTTCAGCCGCACTACTGGGTCGTACTCGACAGAATGCAGGACCTGTTGGCGACGACGATGCGCAGGGGTGGACGATGATCCGGTGTACCGGATCCGCACAGGCACATCCTCGTCAGGATGAAGGGCATCATGCGGAGGCTGCGTTGCCTTAGGACTCTGGAGAAGGGGCATCCTGAGGGTGGCCTACTTTCTATGTGTAGCACCACCATGTCTTCAAACCCCCCTCCGCCTCTCCAATGCGCCAACCACTGTCTGTTGCACCTCTATGCAGGTCTATCGAGGGGCTCTTGGGGCCTCGCCTCGCCACACCTCCTCTCAGGCTCTGAGGCGGCTCGCCCCAAGAATGTGATGGCTGCGCTTCACACCGCACTACCTTTCCCCCTCATGTGTTGCACGTCTCTAAATTGGTGTACCACCCTCTTGGTTTGTGCACGGGTGCACAATAGTATACAGGGGGGGAGGGTTTCGTGTGGGGACTATTTCGCAGCGGGAAATTTCGCGGAGGTCACTGAAAAAAGCGTGGGAAATTTCGCGGACCATTTCCCATTTCCACTGTAATTCAGTGCATGGCTTAGTGCCAAAATTGCCAAAATAGAGTCGGGCCGCCCAGAGACACCCTCCAGCTGCGAGAGCAGTCGGAAGTTCAAGGCGGGACGAACAGATTGACTGCCAACAATAGCGCAACAATATATGGCTACCGTTGCCACTGAAGATGCACAAAGAGCATAGAGGCGCCGAAGGCGCCAAAGAAAATTTTGTGGTACCTACAACAAGCGTGGGAAATTTCGCGGAGCCCCCCCAGAATCTGTGTGGTCAATTTCGCGGTCAATTTGAAACACGAAATTTCCCATGCGAAATAAACCCCCCACGAAAATCCCCCCCCCGTATTGGAGGTTTTTGTGCCTTGTTTGCCATTGCATACCTCCGTTGAGGGACCTTTGGGGGCGACATCGAAGACCGTGTGAGCGTTCAATTCTGGCCGAATGGCGCAAAAAGTCGACGATCGCCCCACTACCCACAAAACGAGGCCTTCCGAGGCCCTCTCAGTGCTGCCCACCATCAAAAAGCCTGCGAGGGTGGTGGAGTCACACAAGCAACATGCCTACGTGCATCCAACCGTACCGGCCAAGGTTGGTGCCACCGGTGTGTTGTGGATGTGGTCTCTAGACTAGCATCATTTATGTCATTCAATTGCTCCAGAACAAGTCCATAGGCAATTTGTTCGGGTAACGTGAACCTCCACTAAACCGATTTGCCGAGCCCTTGGGCCCCGAATGGGACATGTGGCGGACAAGGCACACCGTGGGCTGTAGGATAAAGCCGATGGCAGGGATACTCAGGGCCTCCGAGCACACCATGGCCACGCTTGCCACTGTGAAGCCGTAGATCATGACGTCAGGCCGCATGGTCTTGGCCCAGTAAAAGACGGCGGGTTCGCAACCAAAGAACTCCACCTCGCTACGGCTTAGCATCAAAGCCTGCATCGTGTCCGACTTGCTATTCATGGCCATTTTGCTCACGGTGCTCTCAATCTTCTTGGAGGTGTCGCCTCCACTAGGTCGAAATTGAATCCGTCCGCTCGTGACGGGTTTGGCAGCCTTCTTGATTTTATCCTTGTAACGCATCTCCGAGCAAATTGTCACCTTTAGCAGGGTTGGTAAGGGGATGCGTGCTTTCTAGGTTGCCACCCGAAGAACGATTAGGACATGGCGTGTGGAATCCGTGGAATCCGGAGGGGCGAGGCGGCACTTCATGAATGTGGCGTCTCTCGCCCACAAAATTCGGCCTTCTCTCTTCGTAATGTAGCATTGTTTGTCCGCGTCTTGTTCATATGGGTGCGAGGCGGGCTTCACAATCAGGCATCGATGGATTTGACCGAGCATGCTTGTTGCATGCAAGCGAAAAGGTTGTTGCGTGTGATACCCTTTGTGGTTTGAATATTCGTGTCACCGTGCAAATTGTTGATGACTTTCTCAGCAAGTTTTATGAAAACCACAGTGGTTCAACCCCGAGTCGAACAATGTGAAGTGGTTTCCAAGGTGTCTACGATAGCTCCGATTTGTGTTGGTCTCGCCAAAATGAGGGGCCTTGGTTTGCACCTAGCCTGACAACGCGGTCTCCACTCTTCTTCTCACACGGGTGGGGATATGGGCACCGAGGATATTGAAGGCTAGGTGCATACCTTCCAACCCAAGATATTCGCCAGCCCTTCTGCGAGAGCGACGAACGGCTGGATGTCGCCGCGAGTCCCACGGGTGATTAGCATGATGTGATGAGGGTACGACTCATCGGGCTCGGGGGAAGGGCGAGGCCATCTTTGAGGAAAGTTGTCCATGCACGGCGCCACCTCCAAGAACGACAATTCGCGGTCCTTTCCGAGCAAGAGAAGGTCGTCGGAGCCATTCAATGTCATCTTTGCGCTGGGCCTATGCACCAAATTCCGTACTCGCCACTCAGCTGTGCCAAGCAGGTTCCGGGTCCACGTCAACCTCTTTTTGCATTCGTACACGCTGAAGTCGAGAACATCTTCGGGGTACATGTGCCCCAAATCCAATGGGCTCTCTTGGTCGAAAACGAAATTTTTCGTGTGCTTTTCATGGCGAACGGACTGTATTGTGCAAAGCTCGACGTTCTTGGGGTTGACTTGGGAGCGTTTGGAGATGGTGATACTAACGGTGCTAAGGCGGCCAATGGGCATGTTGATGGCCTCCTTCACCCACAGAAATAGGCGTTGGTTTGTGTCATCCGCTCCGGGCTTCTCCGGTTCGAGTAAACTCATTTCCACGTTGCCCATTTTGAAGAAAAACAACACTCGCGAAGGACTCGACTCTAAAATTCCAGGGAGAATGGATTATCTAACCTATTGAAAAGCTCGAAATGTGGGTTGGAAGAACAACGCAAAAGGTGGCGCCCAAGAGCCTAGAATATTTGAAAGAAGTAACAAGGATGTTCTTTCACTTTTGCTTTCGAATGCTTCCAAACAAGTTCCCCACTACCACAAATCGCCACAAATCGCACAAACGATTCCATGTGATATGCCTGGTACAACACATGCGACAGCCAAACCGCCAACTCAAAATCCGATGAAGCAACAAACAAACCGAAATATGGTAGGTGAAGCCGGAAGGGTGGGTGCAACGAGGATCGGATACTATCATTTTGCTTCATGCTGAGGTGAAAAATAATCGATCAGACATTTTAGAACGGATGGTCTTCAGTTGGATTGCCAAAGATTTTGCGAAGTGTGGAGCATGCTGTCCAGAAGAAACCTCAGCTTTGCAAGATATCACTCGAAGTTTAACTTATCACAAGAAACCCGTTTTGCTTTCAAATTTGCGCCTTGGTATGTTGAAGCACTTCCGTCCCCAGAACAATAACGGTAGTCGTCACGTTGCACACTGATTTCGCAACTACATAGTTGGGCGATCGGTTGTTGCTTCTCAGAGAACAGTTGGTGTCGGTACTATGCGACACAACTGGGTGCAATGCCGGATTTTCTTGCGAGATTTCCGGAGTTGTTCGATATGGAGTTTTACAAGGGGAAAGAGCGCGTGACTGTCAACCTTACAAAACAAGTGTGGAGGCGGGCTAGCGCTCTGAGACAACACCGCGATTCGTTCCCTGCCCGCATTGTCGAGAAGCTTTGCCTTGATGGATCTTTGGAACGCCATCAATCTTATTCCATTCTCATTCCCGATGCTCGAAACTTGGTTAAATGGCCGACCGAGGTGTGCCTCCTTCGAACTGGCAAAGCTGGCAAATCTAGGAGCGTGTTCCAGTTGCCACGGGCAAACCTGCCAAAGCCAAAATCCGGCTCCGGTTATCAAGTGGTGCCCAAAGCGCGCAGGATCCGACGTGAGAGTGAGCAAGTCAAAACCTGGGTTGTGCGGACTTGCTCCCTTCGAGCAGGCATCTGCACGAGTGTTTCCCCTGAGACCGCGGGTTAAAAAAGATAAACACCCCGCTCTACCTGGCTACTACTGCGCTATGTGCACTGTACGTATCAGCCCGCACGGACAGGTCTTTGCCTTTTGAGGCCCCGTGTTCATTTTTGGTGTCAATTCAAGGTTCAGTGTGACCAAAGTCATATCAGATGACGTCGCTTTGAGCATTGAGTTTTACAGGTCCCGTGACCAGTGGCGCTCCTGGCAGTCAGCCTGCAAACAAATTTCCTGTCCTTTCACATCCTCAAAGTTTCCCACAACCACGGCGTCTGCGTTCTGCAGAGCCTGTCGCTCTGATCTTTGCCCTGTGCTTGGGCATTTTTCGTTGCTACTGCACCCGCGTCTGTGCTCTTTTTCGGCGACGCCTCATGGGCTTTCGCTGCACCATAAGTGTTCCACCACGGAGAGCAACAACGCCGGCAGGGCAATGGGCACCAACGGTAGCACAGCAGTGAGCGCAAGAGGAAGTACCTCTGACAAACATTGCGTGACTGCAATCCCAGTTGTTCATGCTGTGCTGCAGTTCTGGTGCCAATGATACTAAGAGGGCCAATGTGTCAATCTCCGGTGACTCTTTTTGGGGGAGTCTGCATGATGGAATCTTCTGCTTCTGCTTCAAAACAGTGATCAGTGTAGAATTGGGTTGCCATTTTTGTTGACAACCATTGTCTGAAGTCCAGTTGTCTCTAGTGTCTTGTTTGTGGCTTGGCGTCCACAGCTCTACAAGCAACACAGTGTGCATTTTATTGGGTTCATGTTGCCCGCAAAAATGAGTTCGATATGACTGTGTGTTGTCGACTCCTCTCTTCGGTATCGGAATCGTGCTCTCAACTTAACCAATGTTCTAAAACGAAGTTCCGTTGGCATGCTTCCCGACCAGGTATTTGGAGACTTTCGCGATTGGTGTTTGGCCACTGTGGTTGACGACCGCTTCCTTTTGTTCGATGTAGCGTCGAATCGCTTGCGTTTCCGTCAGAAGGTACGCACTTAACCACCACGAAAGCCCTGTAATCAGTCTGTTCCAGAGCCCTCGGCCCCTTTCCCCTGAGCTGCTCGAGCCCGTTTCACACTCCGGTGCCTGTGCACCGTCAAAAGGTGACTGCTCTGAGTCCATGTCGGTGTGCCGCGCATCCTTTAGTGCATTCCCTTCTTTCTGATTGGCGTGGAGGCAATGAACCTCGGTACAACTTGAGGTGCCCACATTCAGTTCTGCCACCTCATCCACACCACACACAGACTCTCACCATGTCAGGTGCTGCCAGCGACATACAGCCTTCACTGAAGTGCTGGTGCGCAGCGGCGTGGCTGCACAGTGCATTCAAGAATGTGTGCGTGGAGATAAGTACCTCTTCCCATCCGTTAAGTACCTCTTCCCATCCGTTAATTCCCCCCGCGGCTTTGAATCAGGACCGACTCAAGGAGCCCAATGCAGGCCATGGGGACTTCGGTTGTAATTGGGGGGAAGAAAAAGAATCGAAGTGGGCGTGACAGCCCTGGCAAGTGTTTTCGGGGGTAGCGGAGTGTGAGGCGCTGTGGCGGGCAATTAGCTTGTGGGGAGGGAGGCACAGTACAACATCGGGACTGAACCGAGACCGAATCCCGATCCACTCGGGACCCAATCAGGCCGAGGGACAGAGGCATGACCGACTCACAGTCCAGATGGAGAGACCACGGCGCTGTGACAGTGATCTCTGGTGTTCAGGTTTGGGCATGCCTACGGACCTCACGGTTTACTCCCTTGCAGAGGCATGGTTGTATGGCAGGCATGATAATTACCTGTGACCCTCCCCTAACCCCCTGGCTGCCTTGCCTTCCCAGACGCACGAAGCTCCGCGAGCAACCTTGCCCGTTGTCCCAGGTTTTCTGTGAGTTTCTGCATACTTACACTCGGATCATCAATATTGAGCCTCGAAGCGCCATGCAAAGTTTGGAAGCGTTGTTGACAGCATTGCAATGGGAGTGCGGCCTCGCGGAGTTGGTATGTATATTGTCATGCAACGTCGACGAAGCTTCTGCGAGCCAGATCCTACTCTGGATGCCGAGGCTGTCGGATTTCAAGGGTGTGGCTTGCGGTCCAGGTTTTTTTGCGACGGGCTTGAGATGAAGAAAAAGGGACCGGAGAACATGGATGGACCCAACAAGCACGCCGGTTGTTGGTCCTTTTGCGTCCCTTACCGTGTCTAAGTCCCAGTGCCATCCGCGATGCCATCCGTGGGTGTTCCAGCGCAAGAATGTTCTTGTCTCGCGATCTCAACCGTGTCACGCATCCACCCTGCCCATCACCAGGCTAAGTTCTTGACCACCCAGGGCTTCCTGCACAACCCAAGGCTCATTGAAGCAGAGGTTTGTGCCACCGTGGAAGGGAGTGCGCAGTTGTTGGCACACCGCTGTCGAGCATACACATATCCTCTGCACCGCACGTTCTTCGCCCGCACTGGGTCTCACAGATCGTGCGCTTGGCGCTCCCTGCTTGCGTGCCCCTCAATTCCCACAAATTCGTGATTTGGCTTCTCACATCGCTGCAGGTGGGCCGTTTGAAACCTGCCACCGTCTCTCCGAAATTAGCTCGCTATCCAGCTCCAGGTATTGGCCCAGTGCACGATTTTGAACCGAACGCGGGTGCAATGAGGGGCCAGTGAGCGTGTGTGGCCAGCGGGGCTTTAACGCGGAACGAGGGGCATGAGGGTTGGTTACACAATCTCGTGGAAGGGATGACTGCTGCGGTTCGGGGCATGGGCGTTCCCGTTGCACGCTCGTTACACACCGTTTCCAGGATGCGGCCCTCTCTCGAACCAAAAGGACACCTCGAATGGAGAGAGAAAGAGAGAGAGAGAGAGACAACACATGGGTGGCTTGGTCCACCGCCTCCTCACCACGGGTCGCGAGGGAGAAATGGATCCCACAATGTCAAAAAATCACCACTTGCGGACATGCGAAGCACCTCCTGAGGCGAAGACCAGGATCGAGAGTCCACTGATATTTGTGTACAGGATACGAATCATGGAAGCGTCCACTGGTTTGTGAGTTAGAGGCCAAAGAGGTGGTGGAAGCCCAGAAGCAAAAGCGGTTGCAAGAGGCAGCAGAAAAACAGGTGCCACTCCTGTTGGATATGCTTCGGGGTACGCATGCGTTGATTGTGCAAGTGGACCCCGGGAATCACATTTTCGCAACACATTTTTGTTTCATCGTGCCATACACCCCTACTGCAAAATGTGCCCTTACAGGTGCATTTTGGGGCGGCCAGATTGTAAGGGTGAGAAACTGCATCATTTTGCAAATCACCTTTGATGCCCCCGACCCCCAATTCCTCCTCCTGAGAAACGCGACGAAAAATTCACACGGTCACGTTGCAGGTCGTTACGAAACGGTCGACTGGTTCGTTATGCCGTTGCATTCTGATTTTGGGTTTGGTGGGGTCCCAAGCTGATGCGCAGTATTCCGCTCGCTGCACTGCTCCGGATTGACCAGAGGTCTATGCAAGTGCACTGAACACCCAAAACTCCCACAACAACAAAAAATCAGATGGTGAGGAAACTCCCACACCGCGGGTGTTGTCCAGTTTTTGAAAATTCTCCCGCTTTGATTTCATATCCTATTTCCGAGTGGTCTCCCACTCTGCCCCTCAACCGGTGAAATCGGTAGCAGTCGTAGAACATCACAAGGGTAGTGGCCGTACAAACCAGGCTGAGCTGCGGGTTCGCTGCGGTGCCAGACTGAGTCCACCCTAATGCACCCACTGTTCTTGGACCCACGCCCTGGGCGTATTTCTTGTGTATACCTGTCCTTGCGAAAGGTTTCTCGCGGTGTCAGCTGGGGTCTGCACAAGGCAAGAGGAAAATTTGGAAAAGAGAGGAATTTTACGACAAAAATGATTCGCTCATGGTGGTGTTACCATTGTTGTAACAATTTCGGCCAAGTCAGGGCGAGTTCACTCAAATATATTGGGAACGAGGCACATGATGTGGTATCAAAGCCCAAGCAGGGTATGCCAGGTCGATCCATTTGTCCCAGAAGTATACATACCTCAGAGGAGTTGTCTCGAGTTATTAGAAGCCCCAGTCAAACTGGGGGGTCACATGAGTGGTCGCAATGGGCGCACAGTAGCTCTTGTTTTGCATATCTAGACCTACTTCTCTCGAAAAATCATTTTGTTTTCTCTTTTCCTGCTTTCGGTATGAGGGGTAAGGGATGGGAAAAGTGGTATACCGTGTTCCTTTAAATCGTATTTTTTGGGGAAGGGGGAGAGGCACCTGGCAAGTAATGAAGGATTTTTTTCATTTTCACAAACGAATTTGAACATCATTCAAACCGCAGAAGAATCTCCCCTCTCCGAGAAAAAAAAAACAACGACCTTTTGGGAGGTAAACGTCTTTCTAACCGTTCCCAACCTCTCCCCTCCTGTTCACTCTCGCACCTGAAAATTGGTGTGGGGGGCAAAGTGACACTCTGCTGCTCGCACAGCAAAGGAGACTGATGTTGAAGCAATGCCTCGCCGAAGTCGCCGATGCACAAAACTCCAAGCCATCCTCTGCAACGCCCGCCACTCCAGAACGCCCCCAGCCCCATGCACCGAAACATGCCACCGCCGCGCCATCCCCTTCTGCTGATGCGTTGGACCTCCAGCCCTCTCGACCCGACACGCCGGCCCGCTCACCGTCGGTCAAGCCGCCCTCGAAGAGCCCCGGCTACGCCGACAAACAGCTCACGCCCGACGGGGACGTGCTGGTCCCCTCGCCGCAGCCGTGCAGCGCCCAGCGTGTGGTCTGCATGCCGGAGTGGCCTTCCGAGTGCTGCGCTGCCGATGCGGAGTCCGCCCCCTGTACACCGTCCTCGGCGTCCCCTGCGTCGGCAAACGGCGTCCGGCCACCCGCCTCCGGGCCCTCCCGGCCACCCGGACTGCGTCCACTGGCCGCCGACGATTGTGAACGGACGAAGGAGGTGAGTGCCCCACGCGACGTCAAGCGATCTCTGTTCGCGCACCCGGAGCTCGATGGCAGTCGGGCCACGCCGCAGCAGGAAACGGTGTCGGGGCTGCAGGCGCCCGCCAGTCCTGTGAGCCTCCGGGAACTGGCTGGGGAGCGTCTGTTTGCCGCCCCCTGGCACTCGTCCCCGTTCGGTGCTGTTGGCTCTGTTACACCGGGTGTGGCACCTTCTTTGCGCTAGTTGGCTGGGCAGTCGCTGGTCCACTGCCAGGTTTCTTAGTTCAGGTCATGATATTGGTGTATGCCTTGTGTGAAAATTGCGTTGAATGCAATGGCATGCAGGCATGTGCAATTGCTCATTTTTGTGTGGTGGCTCTGCATTGAAATGTGCAGCATTGTAATGTATTTTGCACTGCATTGCACTGCTTTGTATGGTACTGCTGGGCTCTGTTGCTTTGTGTGGCACTGCATTAGCAATGCAGGGCTCTCTGTATGGCACTGCATTGGCATGTTGAGCTCTATGTATGGCACTGCATTGGCTTGCTGAGTTCTATGGATGGCACTGCATTGGCTTGCTGAGTTCTATGGATGGCACTGCTGAGCTCTAATGCTTTGTGTGGCACTGCATTCGCATGCGTAGCTCTACGTATGGCACTGCGTTGGCGCTGCTTAGCTCTGTTGCATTGTGTGGCCCTGCGTCAGCATGCTTGGCTCTCTGTATGGCCCTGCATTGGCATGCTTAGTTCTACGTATGGCACTGCATTGGCATGTCCTTTGAATGCGCGTTGCCCAGCCTTGGATACATTGTATTGCATGTCGTGGAGAGCAAGAGCCAGGGCAGATCCCGGTCACCACGAAACCACATCCATTCACCATTGTCACGTTGAAGTCCGAACCAGGCGTCCCAAGTCGTGTGCCCCTTCGTGTTCTCAGGCACCGTCGCAGCTGATGCCTCCAGTGGGCCTCTGCCGTGCCAGCAGCTGTTCTTGGCGCGGGGTCCACTGCATTGCTGGCGCGAGGAGCAACAGCGCAAGTCTCTGTTGTGCTGTGGAAAAGACTGAGTCCTTCCAGGCGGTGCCTTGAGCGTGTTAGCCGTCGCTGTATAACTGGCACCACGCCCGATTTCTCCGTCCCCCTGTTTCCTCCTGCTTTCTCTCCTCCTCCTCCTCCTCCTCCACCTCCTCCCCTCCTGCTACCCCTCGTGCCGCCGAGCCGTGTTGTTCCTCCTCAAACTGCGCACAAGCGACCTTGGTTGCGTCGGGTCTCAGGACTCACATGGAATCGAACAGCCTGCGCTTGCAGTAGGAAGCACCCGGCTCGTGTTGGCGTTGCTGGTTACGCCTGTTGATCCCTCTCCGTTTCAGTCTATTTCGTCGGGTAGCCGTAAGACGCCCTTAGGGACGTGTGGTGCAGCCCGTGCAGCCCATGAGTGCATTGGGGACCACAAATATTCCGCCGACCCAGACGTACTGGACCGTCACCGACGGCTGGGCCCTTTGTTGTGGCCTGTCCAGAAGACGGTTGTGACCTGCGTTCAAGTCGTCAGCGTTCTGCGATTCTGCAGTGGATCGATTGCTGCTTTGAAAGTGTCGTACGATGGTGCAAGGACGGCACAGACCAGGATATGCTGATTGCGAACCCGTGCCAACAGTGACCAGTAGGCTGCTAAAAGAGCACGGAAATGCTGTGCTGACGCGTGTCGCATGTCCATCACTGAATCCAGGACAGACCTCTGACACTGCATTTCACATGCATGCAGTGTTTGACTGCATTTCATATGCAGTGCCTGCCAAATAGAGAAGTGTATGAGTGCTGGCGCGCCTTTGCAGCTTGGAGCTGCCAAGTTTGCTGTCATGCTTGTACTGAGATGGCGTGTGTTGTGCTACAGACGGTAAACACGGCACGGAAAGCTGCCAGGTTTGCTGTCATGGTTGTACTGAGATGGCGTGTGTTGTGCTACAGACGGTAAACACGGCACGGAAAGCTGCCAAGTTTGCCGTCATGGTTGTACTGAGATGGCGTGTGTTGTGCTACAGACGGTAAACACGGCACGGAAAGCTGCCAAGTTTGCCGTCATGGTTGTACTGAGATGGCGTGTGTTGTGCTACAGACGGTAAACACGGCACGGAAATGTTGTGTGCACACATGTCGTGTGAGATTTTGCCGAATCCACGATAGAACCGACACTAAACACATTTGCTTTTCACATGCACGCAGGTTCGAATGTAGATTGTAGATGCGGTGACTGCCAGATAGAGACTGTACAAGTGGTGGCGCACCTTTGCAGCTTGGAGCTGCCAAGCCTGCTGTCATGCTTGTACTGCAGACAGCGTGCCTTTCAATGGAAGCACAAATGCTGTCCAAATCCTCACAGCTTGCTGCTGCCAAGTGGTGGCATGCTGGCACTACTACAGGTGCAGATTTCGCTGTTTCAAACAATTTTATGCTTTGGACACTCTATTCACAATGTTCACAGAATGTCTTCGCTTGTTTGACGTCGGGAGGATGAGAGGAGGCACAAACAGGCCGCTGTCTCAATTTTAATTGCACATCTTCATGCGCCTTCATCTGTGTGGGTGTGTGCCAGCGTTACATGATGCAGAGTGATCTGGTGCAATGTGATATGACGTGATGCAAAACTCCGCTGGTGCGATAACCAAAGCAGTTGCATTTCTTCTTTGAGGTTTGATTCGGTGAACGATTGCACTCCATTTAGAGAAGTGCTCGAAGTGCTATCAGATGTTTGAGGCAGGCTTTGCAGGTTTTGGATACAGCTCCCAAGGCGTCAGGTGTTTAAAGGCGGGTTTTGTACCCAATTCCCTGGTTATGGCAAGGGGTCTACTAACGGATACAGCTCCCAAGGCAGCAGGTGTTTGAAGACGGGTTTGGTACCCAATTCCCTGGACATGGCAAGGGGTCGACCAACAAGTAGTGGATTTGAAAAATATCAGTTGAATATGTGCTGCTGTAGTCGTCTGATGACCCCACTGTGCACATAAGCTGGTGTTGCAGATTGCCTGGGATGAAGAAGAAGCACAATCAGTTTGGAGGGAAAATCTCGATTTTAAATGATATCCTATCAAACAGTTCAACTGTTCATTGCAGCCCAAACCCAGCCTATTTTTCGAATTTTAAATGGTACCTTATTAAACAGTATTTCAACTCTCATTGCAGCCCAAAGTACAGCCCAAATTTCATGTTCGCAACCGATTTTTGATGGGATTCCTATGTGCATTTGTCTACTTACGGCTTTGTTTGTGCATGAAAAAACCAGCTTCTTCGGTAGGCTGGTGGGTCATCAGATTGGTCGTACCAGGTTGTCATTAGGATTTGAACCCAAGACTTTTGTGCTGACAGACCACTGCACAACCACTAGAGTAAAGAAGGACCATTTACAGACTGAGGGGCGGAACTGTTTTTTCGAAATTTGAGGAGACTGGCTGCACAGCAACCAAAAGGAAGGTGTGCTTGGGGCCTGGGATTCGGACCCAGGTCATGCAGGAACCCAGGAACCTCCTAGGGGGGGGGGATTCTGGAAGCATGCGAAATTTCCCGCTCAATTTCAGGCCACTGTGCGAAATAAACCCGGGGCGAAATTTTCTCGTGCGAAAAGTTCCACAACAAAATATTCCCGTCGCACAAATTCCCCTCCCCCCTTGTATGTAAGTGTCCTTCTGCAGGGCCTTGGTGGATGGGAAGATGGAAACAATGAAAAGGGAGACAACCAAACCATGGAACTCATGACCACCTGGATAGGAGGTTGCTACTGTCGCTGGTTTTTGATGCACGGTAGTGGGACAGCTGCCACACCGTATTAATATTGAAAAATTTCTAGGGTGTGGGTGTCAATGGTGCCACCTTTTTCTGTTTCTGGGATTCAGCACAAGTTTGTAGAGTTTCGCAGATTTTGGAATTGTAGTTGGAGCAATAATATGGATGCTTGTACAGTGATGCATTGGAAGTGTAATGTGGTGGGTTCCAAGCCATTGGCAGCATTTTTGCATTTGATCCCTTCAGAGTGGTGAATTGGGGGCAAAGGCCGGACTGAAGGCTGCTTCAACCAGACATCGTGCGGTTTGGACCGAAATTCAAAAATGCCCCACAAAAAAGCTGCAAAACATTCTCAATCCTTCTTCCCTCCCTCCAGACCCCCTGGCTCACACACCCCATGTGGGGCCCCTGCTTTCAGGCTGTTCTCTCTCCAATGTTTGGTATGCGGTTTGTCCCCCGTGTTGCCTCCACTGCTGCCCCACGGCTGGCATGTGGTAACAAGTACCTCCCCCACTGGGCACGTGCTTTTAGCACTCATGATGAGGGAGTGCTGGAGTATCTGCTGAAGGTGGAGAAGGACGGAGAAGAGTATTACCGAGAGCTGGCTGCCAATGCCCCGAACAAGGGGTTTGCACGCATCTTCAACATGCTGGCAGACGAAGAAGAGAAGCACTATGCAGCGATTGAGGACATGGCACACAGTGGGGAGACCAGACTGGTGTGTGGCACTGTGTACGGTTGTGTGTGTGTGTGGGGGGGGGTGAGATATTTGGGTGACGCATGCATATGTGGAATACTGGGTGAATCCTAATTATTTGCTGAAATAATTAATTCCCGGCACAAGGTGTTGTTTACCGCATAAAAATACACGCCTAACCCTCACACTACACTACAGTAGCCAATCAGAGTAGCTGAGTAGCAGAGAGGAAGTCAGTGCGGTGCGAATAGACCGTTCTGCCCCAAGGCAGCATGTGGTGGTAGTAGTAGTACACTGCACTGCACTGCCCTACACTACACTACACTACACTACACTGCAGTACAATACACTACACTGCACTGCGCTACACTACACTACAATACACTACACTACACTACACTACAATACACTACACTACAATACAATACACTGCACTACACTACACTACACTACACTACACTACACTACAATACACTACACTACACTACACTACAATACACTACACTACACTGCACTACACTACACTACACTACACTACACTACACTACACTACACTACACTGCACTGCACTACACTACACTACACTACACTACACTACACTACACTACACTACACTACACTACACTACACTACACTACACTGCACTGCACTGCACTGCACTACAATACACTGCACTGCACTGCACTGCACTGCACTACACTACACTACACTACACTACACTACACTACACTACACTACACTACACTACACTACACTACACTACACTACACTACACTACACTACACTACACTACACTACACTACAATACACACTACACTGCACTACACTACACTACACTACACTACACTACACTACACTACACTACACTGCACTACAATACGGTACACTACACTACACTACACTACACTACACTACACTACACTACACTGCACTGCACTGCACTACAATACACTACACTGCACTGCACTGCACTGCACTGCACTGCACTACACTACACTACACTACACTACACTACACTACACTACACTACACTACACTACAATACACACTACACTGCACTACACTACACTACACTACACTACACTACACTACACTACACTACACTGCACTACAATACACTACACTACACTACACTACACTACACTACACTACACTACACTACACTACACTACACTACACTACAATACACACTACACTGCACTACACTACACTACACTACACTACACTACACTACACTACACTACACTGCACTACAATACACTACACTACACTACACTACACTACACTACACTACACTACACTGCACTGCACTGCACTGCACTACAATACACTGCACTGCACTGCACTGCACTGCACTGCACTACACTACACTACACTACACTACACTACACTACACTACACTACACTACACTACACTACACTACACTACACTACACTACACTACACTACACTACACTACACCACACTACACTACACTACACTACACTACACTGCACTACACTACACTGCACTGCACTGCACTACACTACACTACACTACACTACACTACACTACACTACACTGCACTGCACTGCACTGCCCTGTGCTCTTTACTGCACTGGCTTTCACTGCACTACATGACATTACGACTTTAAAGTACCACCCTACAGTCCAATTGTCGTGTGGTGTCTTGTGGTTGAGTGTGGAGAGTGCATTGCAGTGTGGTAAGCACTGCGCCCCTCAGCACCCGGAGACACAAGAGTAATGTTTTGTGTTGACAGGGCAAATCCACCATTTTGGGTGCGACGAAGACTATCTTTGAGCAGGTCCGTGCAGACCCGAGTGTGGATTTCTTGTCCAGCAAGGACCAGTTGGCGGTTTACACTGAGGCACGGGAGATTGAGGCCCGCAACCGCGACGAATACATCGCCAGGGCAAAGTCTGTGACGGATCCTAAAGTGCGGGCGCTGTTTGAATTGGTATGATGCTGAAACAGGGTGTAGTATGGCCTGGGAACGGTGCAATTTGTGTGGTTCTTTGCGGCTTCGCAGTGGCGAGTGTGTTCGTGGTAGTTTTGAAGGCTGAGTGTTCAGCAGCTGCTGTGTGTGTATGGTGCGTCAGGGGATCAGACATACCCTTCAAAAACTCAAGAGGGTGCACCAGCACTGCTGGAGATTGCACCCCGGAACATCTCTCAACACTACAGTTCCGGAGATGACAGTCTGACGGCTTTGACTAGAACCAGGTGCGTTAATAGTGACCCGGAACATTTCGGAAAATTATTTGCCCCCATTTATGTGTTCGAAGTCTGCACACCGGTACAGGCCACCAAGAGAGCCTGCATGTCCACGCCCGCACATGGCTTGGATCAAACACCAGCAACGTGCGAGGCATCCTCTGCACCATACCGAGTGGGGCACTTTCCGTACGCTGCACCCACACTCCCCCGTGTCACATAAAGCGTCCTTGCAACTGCTGGCTTGTTGGAGCTGGTGGCAATGGAGGGCAATGCACCCCCCTCCCCCTCGCCTCTGCGATTTGAGACATCGTCACAGGAGTCCCGCTCGGAGACATCCGCGCTGGAATCCCCCTCTACGGCTTCAACCATGTCATGCAGTATTGAAGGATCGCTCTGCTTCACCCCTTGAATGTTGTATGTTGTGTTTCTGAATTTAACCAATCCTGTACCCACTGGGTTTTAAACCAATCCTTTACCCACTGGGTTTTAAACCAATCCTGTACCCACTGGGTTTTAGGGCAAACTTGTACCCACTGGGTTTTTCAACCTAAGGCCCTGTCTGAGCCCAACCTGGTGTGGCCGCATGGGGCCAGCCTGTACTGCAGCACGGGGATGGAGTGACCTCTGACCAGGATGCACGCATGACCCTGTAGAGCCCTGAGCACTAGTACAGCAAGGGGAAGCAGGGACCAGGGCTGAACTTGAGATCACGATTCGTACTGTGGAAGCGTCATACGATGGCAGGATGCACAGAAGGCGATGATAGCCATGGGGCAGGCACGGCCAGACCCCAATGCGGACATTGCAACCTGACCATTTGAGGTCCCACAGTCTACCAAAGGTTCCATCCCCCACCTTCGCCTAGTTCACCCTCAACTACGCTTAACCCCCCTCTTCACTCGTATCCTCGACAGTAGTTGTCACCTATCTTTATGCTGCAGTGTTGTGGTCAAGATCTACAGTAACACTGATTCCAATTCGCATGATACTGCATGGATTCTGCATGGCTGGGTCCCCGGGCAACAGCAAAAGCAACAGTGACACCAACAAATACCACCCGCAAGACACAAGAATGACCAGTTTCTAGTTGTGTTGTTCCAGTTTGAGTAGTCTGCGGAAGCCGGCAACACATAAAGAACCCGAAATACCCTACATGTCTTCGCTTGTTGCTAGATCTGAAAATATATCACCTTTGGGATTGAGGTTGCGTGCTGTAGGTTCCAAGTCAAACGACTTCCAGTCCCTGCTGTATCATTCATTGGCAGGTGGCTGCTGAGGAACAGAAGCATTACGTCATGCTGGACGAGTTGATCCAGTTCATCGGCAAAGCAGAGCCTGGCAGTGGACGCTGGACTGAGTCTGCAGAATTCAACCGCCTCGACGACGAGCTGTATGACGGCTACAAGTACTAATCAAACACTGGTACTGCATGCACAGCAGAAGTTTTAATGAATACTTACTTCTCTGTGCAAACTGGCACTCCTGTATTTTGCACCTGATCACACCTGTATTGGATTTCGCAAACCTGAGGGCAGCAACGAAGCCCTGGGCCACCCTAAGCAGGTTGGGATATTGCTGGCATTGTCAGTACCCCAACATTCCATGGATTGTTGAAGAGTGGGACAGGGGTGCCGTAGATCATACTCCCTTCCATACGACGGTGCAGCTTTCTTGCACTGAAGTATTGCACAGGGGATGTTCTTTCGTTTCATAGCAACGGCGGTCATCACAGCATCAAATCAAATGGGAGTGCAGCAGTACAGCAGTGATTGCATGCAGGTTTTCCACAAGCCTACACTGTGCATGTGCTGCTTCAGCTGGACAGACATGCCAGTGCCACACAGTGGGAGACTGGTGTTGGATGAAGTGTGTGTAGGTTTTGGCTGGCTGAGTTGCAGCTGGTCATAATGATAGAATATTGATAACATATGTGTTGCTATGAGGCTTTCTAATGTCATTTTCTGCGTGGATGAGGGGCTTGTCCTCACCATTTGTATATTGAATCCTGGCAAACCCTTTGGGACGCGAGGAAGGCCAGGTACTGCGCTGTGGTCTCTTTTCTCTTCTTGTGGATGGAAGGAGGTTTGAATTGGGTAGTTTGGGAGGAGAGAGGAATCTGAGGAGATATTTGTTGGTTTTGATGTCCTGTGTGGGGAATTCCTTGCCCGCAGTGCGCCCGCAGTGCAAAGTTTGGCCCGTGGCCGGAGTTGGATGAACTGTGCTGAAGTTTTGGCTGGCATAGTTGCAGCTGGTCATGTTGATATAATGTTGATAACACATGGAGTGAAGTGTCACGTGAATGTAAAGATTTTTAAAAAAACAGAGTCATGCGAAAAAAAATAGAATTAGAAAAATTAAACAAATATATGGATATGTATCCTCTAATCTACACCCCTCTCCCCAAATCTAGGTGGCGCCGGCTCACGCCACAAGTGTACACCTTGCTGCATTCATGCGGCTAGATGGGCTAAACTGGGCTGAATGGGCTGAAAATGGGCGCAAGTATCCCATTTACCCCAAATGGTCTAGAATTGTTTTTGAAAAATTGCGTTGATGACCCAAATGGCCCATTTTCATGGCTTTTTGGCACCTTAGAGGGGCCAAAAATGGCTCAAAATAGGCTCATTTCAGTTGATTGTGCACCCCAAATGGTCCAAGATCGTTTTTGGGAAAATGGGTTTTGACCCATTCTGACTCATTTTTGGCCCATTATCAAGGTGCTTTGGGGGGAGCGTTAGCGCGCCGGGCATCTTCTTTTGACCATTCCCCACTCGTGCCTGTTTTTGCCCCCACCTCACCAAACAATTTGGAGTACCTTCTCGCTGTGTCTAAGAATTTGGCCCATCCTTTGCACGCAGTTTATGATGATGGCAGGGGTGGTGATTGGAAGTGGTGGGAGTGACATTTTGTGTTGTTGAATTCTCATATTTCAGCTTATACAAGGTGCCTTGCAGAGAAGGTGTGCGGTCTACTTGGGGGACTTCCCAAGGTGAGGATAACTTGGGGCTAGAGAGAAGATACTGAATACAAAGGTAGCGCCCCGAGAAAACATTCCTCCTTGAGCTTTTCCGCGGGCCAAAACGCGTCACCACAGGCTCAAAACAGGCTAAAAACAATTGTTTGAGTATCCCAAGTGGTGCCAGCTGGGTTTGCCTGATAATACCGGGTTTGCCTGATAATGGTGGAGCATTTGGAAGAGGGTTTGGTGAGGAATGGAGTTGAATGTCCCATTATAAGCAAAGTAAAGGTGGTAGCAAACTGTGAGCATGGGAGACAACATGGATTATGTGATAGGATGCTCTGTGGTTGCAAAGAGCCTCATGCTGGGACGGAGAAGGTAGTTGGTAGAGGAGAAGGCAGTTGGTGGAATTTGATGACCATTGCTATGGACCACCAACTGTGTTCAATAGAGCAATAGGTTGGTAATTTTCAGAGGTGTGAGGGCACACCTTCGTGTTGAGTAAGCACATAGTTGCTTCGGTCCATTTTGTTGGGAAAGTGTGACAAAGGGGTGGAACCGCGTGAGGTTCGCACAACTGCCACTACTGGCAGCCCGAACCAATTGCGCCCCAAACCTCAAAGGTCTAATGATCTGCAGTGATGGGGAGCACCTGATGCGGCGCACACGTGGCGTGGAGAGCCGTTTGGCCCCCAAGCACCCGTAGTCTACCTAGTAGCCAGGCAGGACTTCGCTGAAGTAGGACAAGGTGAACTCACCCACCACCCTTCACTGTGTTCGGCAACACTTTGCATGAAGCATGCTAGTGCCAGCATGCAAGGGATGCTAAGGGGCTGCAGCAGGCCTATGAGAAAGGGACAACCGTGCCTCTCTCGCCCAGGAAAAAATACTTTTTCCCAGCGGCTTAGGGCAAGCAATGGTCCCCATGCTTAGACAAGGCAGTGCCCATAACAGGAAACCTGAAAGAGTGATCGGAAAAAGGATGGTCACCCGGTCCTGACCAGGCAGTGTCATTATTCATATGCAGACGATCATGTGTGAAAATGTGACCCATCGCACTGAATGCCCTTTCCACATGCGACCAGCGTGGACAAAAGGCGATGAAAGTTGCAGGGAGCAGGCACGGCCAGAGCCTGATGCGGAGACTGCAACCTGACCATTGAACATTGCGCCATTTGGCAATTTGTGTATGTGGCCACATTTTGACACATGATCGTCAGCATATGAATAATGACACATTGCACCATTTGGCAATTTATGTATGTGAACAAGAGTGAGAAAAGGCGAAGGATTACGCGATTGGGGTCCAACAAGCAGAGCTGCCAATTGTTTGGATTTTGTGTTGAGTGTTTGCAGGTGGTTGTTGGTGCTTTGGGGAGGAGGAGTGCATGGTTTTTGGGTGCCCATGCAATTCTGGACATGTGACCTACACCCCCACCAACTGCTTGAAGAAGCATGCTGCAGCATGCCATGGCGCAGCAAATTTCTCTTGGGGCACTGTTGGTGCTTGCCCCCACAACTCACAAAATACAACCAACTCTTTGTTTGCAAGTGACTGAGTGTGTCGAATGAGAAAAACAGCAAATGCCCACTGCAAACAGTCAGCAGTATTCCTGGTTGTCTCCTTGTTTCTCTCGGTTGTGTTGTCCCCTCCTGAGTGGGTTCGACAATGGACATCCAAAGACAAAATGAGAAAAAAATTGCCCTGTCAAAGAAGGAGTGCCAACTGCCCATCAACAACAAAAACACCATCAAGATTACAGTGTGCTACGGCATGCTTCAACCGTTGGTGCTTGACTGGGGGTACCTTTGCCATAAATGCGGAGGAAAGGTGCTGGCTGGTACTTCCAGGTGTACACATCAGTTGAGGTTTTGGAAATAAATTGTTTACCCGTCTGACTGTTGTTTTCCTGCCTTTCAGCGTGCTTGCGCAAAATGGCAGGAGGGGGGGGGGTATGAGCTTTTGGTGATTGTTCCACCAGGGCCCTGCAGTGGGACCCAGGTGATTGTGATTTGGGTGCCCCACCCACCCTATTTTCCGTCCACAACGCCCTGCAGTAGGACACCTATTCAGCCTTATATGGCGACCCCCCCCCCCCCCCCCCTGCCCTGCCCTTTTTGTGAAGGAACTGTGGAACGCGTAGTTGCCGTTGGAATGACAGTGCGACCCTGGGTCAGACTCAGACTCCAGCTCTTGCTCTTTACCTGCACCGTCTGCCAAAGCGAGCTGCAGTGCAGCCAGACTGAAGTGCACTGTGTTGAGCTTTGACCGAAGTGCCTGTGACAGGGAGGCATTCAATAGCTAAGTATCCGTTGCTTCATAGCCGCTTTATGACGCTTTATGACGCTCATCGCCCTTTTTAGGACCCTCGTTGCCATTTTGGAAAGCCTGAAAGCTGCTGAGGTGCAGTTTGAGTTTGGACTGCTCCAACCAGATGTGGTGCAGTTTGGAGCAGCCTGGGTGGAACCTGCAGTGCCACAGAAAAAGATGTCACCCCTCCCTTCCCCCCTTTCACCCCCTCACATATTTAGCCCTACTGACAACCCCTCCTTGCTGGTGTTACCCATATGTGGCCCCTGCTTTCAGGCTGTTCTCTCTCCAATGTTTGGTATGCGGTTTGTCCCCCGTGTTGCCTCCACTGCTGCCCCACGGCTGGCATGTGGTAACAAGTACCTCCCCCACTGGGCACGTGCTTTTAGCACTCATGATGAGGGAGTGCTGGAGTATCTGCTGAAGGTGGAGAAGGACGGAGAAGAGTATTACCGAGAGCTGGCTGCCAATGCCCCGAACAAGGGGTTTGCACGCATCTTCAACATGCTGGCAGACGAAGAAGAGAAGCACTATGCAGCGATTGAGGACATGGCACACAGTGGGGAGACCAGACTGGTGTGTGGCACTGTGTACGGTTGTGTGTGTGTGTGGGGGGGGGTGAGATATTTGGGTGAAGCGTACAAATATGGAAAATAGTTTCAGGCGTCTGTTGCTCTCGGGCAGGCGTGAACTGTGACAACAGGAACCATTTTATGTTGATTTGTGTCTTGTGTCTTGCTGTGGGTGTCAGCGGTGCGCGCTTCCATGGTAGGGGTTGGATTCTTGTCCGGCTTTGTGCTGGGTCAACAGGCGTACACGATACCCCACATGGTGCAACGGGCAGCAAACAGGTTGACGCAGTCTCCGGGAGGCTCGTTGCTGCCGACCAATTTCCAACATGAACATGAAGCGAGACACCCAAGCGACACCAAAATCTGCAAAGGCCCTCAGCGGGTGTACCAATGTGTGCCTTGGGTGTGGCCCCAGACCCCTCTCAAAGCAGAGACATTGCGTTGTGCACCCTGGGCAAGGACCTCCCTTTCAGTATCCACCTGCGACCCGGAGCCTGACCACACCATTTTGAGGGACGGTAGGCCTTGGCGCCGGATCTGTTCCGGGCTGCAACTGTTCGTCTACATGCATTTTGGTTGTATGCTGCGCGGTAAGGGAATGCGGTGTAGTGCAGTGTGTTGTGTTGTGGTGTAATGTTATGAGGTGTGGTGTGGTGTGGTGTGATGTAGTGTAGTGTCGTATTGTCGCAGTGTATTGGTTTGATGTCGCGTAGCCAGGGGAGTCGTGTAGGCCCAGCACGTTCCTCCCCAGGGGATCATGTCGTACGGTTGGCAGGCTACTCTATGCGCTGCAGCGCTCATCGGCTCTGCTTGTGGGCCATCTCACCGCCACCCCCTCAACCCACACCTGCACGGGCAACACAGGCATTTATTTTCTGCCACGCCCGACCTGATCTGACCTGACCTCACCTGACCTGACCTGATCTGATGCCCACAAGCACAGTCTTTGACCATCTGGCGGCGGTTGACTGCCACGCAAACAGCCTCCCCAATCAGCGTTTCTAGTCAGGCTGATCGTGTACAGGGCAGGGGGTGGCCAGCAGCAGGCGGTCAGCAGGCACTCTATATTTGCTCATTGGGATGTAGTGTAGTGCAGTATAGAGGAGTGGAGTAGTGTGGTATGGTGTGGTGTGGTGTAGTGGAGTGTAGTGTAGTTTAGTGTAGTGGAAGACATTTCATGCTACGCTGCGCTTCACTGCAGTGCACTGCACTACAGTACACCGCAAACACTACACCGCACTACATTGCAGTAGTATTGTTCGTGGTTCAGTGTAGGGCAGGGCACTGTTAATGTTTTGTGTTGACAGGGCAAATCCACCATTTTGGGTGCGACGAAGACTATCTTTGAGCAGGTCCGTGCAGACCCGAGTGTGGATTTCTTGTCCAGCAAGGACCAGTTGGCGGTTTACACTGAGGCACGGGAGATTGAGGCCCGCAACCGCGACGAATACATCGCCAGGGCAAAGTCTGTGACGGATCCTAAAGTGCGGGCGCTGTTTGAATTGGTATGATGCTGAAACAGGGTGTAGTATGGCCTGGGAACGGTGCAATTTGTGTGGTTCTTTGCGGCTTCGCAGTGGCGAGTGTGTTCGTGGTAGTTTTGAAGGCTGAATGTTCAGCAGCTCCGTTGCACCGCAACTGCTGTACATCGGCGAGAAGTATGAGTTTTCCAGGTCTTGGTTGTATAAGAGGGTTTCCTATCTGGTGGGGTTTACCAAATTGGCACGCAGTGCAGGTAAATGACCGAAACAACCGACAAAGAATGCCCCCCAACCCAACACCTCTGACCCCCTCCCCATTGAGCCGCAGGTTGTGTGGTTAAGATCTACTGTGTACCCTAATTCCAATTCGTATGATACTACATTAATGCTGCATGGTAGGCTGCGCATTGCAACAGCCAAGCAACAGTGTCATCAACCAAGACCAGCTGCAGCAGACGCGAATTATCAGCTGGCCAGCCTCAGTGCATGGAGCTTGGAACAGTCTGTTGTGTGTTGCTGGGCAGGAAGAATTCCAGCTGTTTGGTTCTGAGGTCAAATAGGAGCGAAAGGAAAACGAATCAAGACCAGGACCCAGCAGCTGCATGCTGTGAATGCTCGCTGATGAAATGCTACTCACTGACGTGAATTTGCTTCGTTGATGACTCTGGATATTTTTTTCAGGGGTGGTAAGGGGTGAGCCTCTTTTCTGTGGAATGTGTTTACCTCATTTGGGATTCTTTTCCAAGTGTACTCTTCCGGTTCAAGTAGTCTACCGGAAGCCGGCAACACAACAGACAAAAACCCCAATACCCCAACATGTCTCCGCCTGTTGGTAGACCCTAAAATAGCTTTTTTGGGATTGAGGTCGCTGAGTGTTGCAGCTCCTGTTCTTGCTGTATCATTCATTGGCAGGTGGCTGCTGAGGAACAGAAGCATTACGTCATGCTGGACGAGTTGATCCAGTTCATCGGCAAAGCAGAGCCTGGCAGTGGACGCTGGACTGAGTCTGCAGAATTCAACCGCCTCGACGACGAGCTGTATGACGGCTACAAGTACTAATCAAACACTGGTACTGCATGCACAGCAGAAGTTTTAATGAATACTTACTTCTCTGTGCAAACTGGCACTCCTGTATTTTGCACCTGATCACACCTGTATTGGATTTCGCAAACCTGAGGGCAGCAACGAAGCCCTGGGCCACCCTAAGCAGGTTGGGATATTGCTGGCATTGTCAGTACCCCAACATTCCATGGATTGTTGAAGAGTGGGACAGGGGTGCCGTAGATCATACTCCCTTCCATACGACGGTGCAGCTTTCTTGCACTGAAGTATTGCACAGGGGATGTTCTTTCGTTTCATAGCAACGGCGGTCATCACAGCATCAAATCAAATGGGAGTGCAGCAGTACAGCAGTGATTGCATGCAGGTTTTCCACAAGCCTACACTGTGCATGTGCTGCTTCAGCTGGACAGACATGCCAGTGCCACACAGTGGGAGACTGGTGTTGGATGAAGTGTGTGTAGGTTTTGGCTGGCTGAGTTGCAGCTGGTCATAATGATAGAATATTGATAACATATGTGTTGCTATGAGGCTGTGCATGTGCTGCTTCACATGCCAGTACCACACATGCCAGTTCTAATGTCATTTTCTGCGTGGATGAGGGGCTTGTCCTCACCATTTGTATATTGAATCCTGGCAAACCCTTTGGGACGCGAGGAAGGCCAGGTACTGACTGCGCTGTGGTCTCTTTTCTCTTCTTGTGGATGGAAGGAGGTTTGAATTGGGTAGTTTGGGAGGAGAGAGGAATCTGAGGAGATATTTGTTGGTTTTGATGTCCTGTGCAGCTCAAGTTGGTTTTGATCACCAGAGCAAAATTTGAAAAATACCCTATCAGACGTTGGGGTGGGGTGGGGGGGGGGGGGGCGATATGGTCCAGACCACATTTGATGGAAGTTGCAAGATCAAACATGTGATGCCAGAAGCGGAAATATACTCGGGCGGCATGTGTATGTTGTGTGTAATATTCAAAACGATGTATGATAGGTTTGAGGGCAAACGGAATAATAATCCAACTAGCCACCTTGAGCTCCCAATGCAACATGAAAATCCCATATAAATTCTTTGTCACATGCAATTATGGAGGGCATGCAATCTTTCTCCTAATTGCTCCTATGATGTTGTGAAATGTAAACCACCATTTAGTGGGTAAAGAAGAGTCCAGCGTAGGACATTGAATCAGCATTATCTACACATTATCTACAAAAGTGTTTTGCTTTTCCATCTACAAAAGTGGTATGTGAGGAGTAAAATATGTCTTCATCAAGAAAAACGCGCATATTTGCTCTGATATCATGTACCCTGTGACTGATACATCAAGCAGATTTATTTGCAGACCGTCAAAATGACACGAATTGATAAACATAATTGAGTTTTTTCGGAACACACCAGCGTTGATAAGCTAAAATGAAAGCCAATTGTCCAAAAATATTGAGCAGCATGGGCAGTATTTTTGCAAACTGCACCGACATTGGGTTACGTTGTTGGTGTTTGTGTTTTCGAGTAAAGATGTGTGAGGAGGTAAGGTGCATAATATTCATCTTTGTGGTCACTCTTGAGTTCGTGCCGCATCTTGCATGTAACGCGTCTAGGAGGAGGTTTTGCAGGGAGAAGCTGTTTACATTCTTTTGTCACCACTCTTCCAAGGGGGAGTATTGAACAAAAAGTGGTCATTGAATAAAAAGAGGTCATTTTTGGATCATAGCAAATAAAGTGAATGTTCATTAGACAAACAAGCACTTTGTTTACCATCACATGAAAGTGTGGAAGTTACAATTCTTAGCAAATGCACCAACGTAATTCGCTAAATGATATTGCCACATACCTACTTGACCGTATGGGGTTTCCGGGTAAAACTAGTGGCATCTCAAGGAGCTAAAAAAGGAAGTTTTATTTCCACAGTAGAAATAGAAGCAACAATTGTGCAACCATGTGTGCAATCACTTCTCTTTGTGCAACCTTTCTTAGCACAACAAAAGAGGTCCACTACTTCTGCAAACAAGCAGTTGTGCTTGCTCAAGGCGCCGAAGGTGTCATTGAAGTTGACAACACCAAATATTTACCTTATGTGATGGATCCGTTGCCAAAGAGCCAACCTCAGGCGAGGACAATTAATATTTACTTGCACTCCGCGAATGCGATGGATCTGGCATCAAAGAACGAGATAAGCTTGGATGAAGACAATCAATCTGTGCTTGGTAATGATGTACTCTCACCACTCGCATCAAGCGCCAATCGGGACTAAAGTTTGCCCGAGCAACACCATCAGCATGATGATGGATGTTATCCCAGCTCTTCTGAGAGCCGTGATGTTGCTGCTATGTCCTCTCCACAAGTCCTCTCCTCCTGGCCTACAAGCATTGACATACAGTTTGGGTTGAAGAAAAGCGGATCGACGGTAATATGAAAATAGCATGGACCTATACAGGAGTCCTTTAGCATCATTCAAGGGGCCAAGAGATCATTGAGGGGGAGTCTTGTGCATTTATCAAAATCTATTACCCATTCCAGTTCATTGCCTTTGTATCTATTTTGTGCGTGTTGATTTAGATAACCATATTGACTTAATTATGCAATACGGGTAGTAACTTTAACTAGGGGATTAGACACTATATGTTCAATGATGGATGACCGACATTTGTTGGGCCGACAGTTACCTTTTCTCACATCTTCATGGTATGCCCCCAAAGGGAAAGAAAATGGGAGGGTTACTTTGAAATCACCGAAAGAATGAATAGGGATGGAGATGGGCTCTAACATAGCTGTGTTGTCATACCATTTCACAAATGATGGTGGCAGATCTTCTATTGCCTTCGGCAGTGCACCTCGAAGAGAGGTTGACAGTCAGCCAATCAGTCCCTGAGCCAGCAAGCAGGCACTCAGACAGATACACACAGTTTGGGTTTTTTGTCAGTGGCAGATGCGGCCCCAAGCGGCAGGGAGGCCGGTCAAGCAGTCCAAGCAGTGGCCGAGTGGTAATGCAGCCGACCGGCATCCGTGCAGTCGGCGGATTCGAACCCTAGTCTGGCCACTTTTGCGCCGCCGCCGCCGGCGCTAAAATTCACCAGACCAGGATACGAACCGACGCCTGCGAATCTGGATCCGGCTGCGTTACCATTGGACCGCAGGCCGTGTTATCAGCACCGTGCGTCCCCACTGTTTGTAGCCTATTCAGCAAAAACTTTTGACCCCCCCCCCCCACCCACCCCCACCCCCCCCCCTCAAAAAAGTGATATCCAGTTTTAGGGGGTAGAGGCCTCAAAATCAAAAAATCCATTGGGGGATGCTCTTATTGGGCAAAATAATGATTTTACAAAGGGTTGGACATCCAATATCATGCCTTGGGGTATGCTACGCGAATGACCCCCAAAAAGGGGGGTATATGACGCCCGCGCCTGCGCTTGATCTAACAACCTCTCTTCGAGGTGATTTGAGCTGGTACTATGTATCTAGGGGATTAGAATGTTTATTGATCAATACACAACCTGATCATCTTTGCTACAGTGGTGTTATAAACTCATTGTTAGAAATCATTGCATGGATATTCCGGAATGAGTGCACCATTGTAGTGCTCTCTGTCCAAAACCTTTGCACATTTGATTTGCAATACGGTTGTATTTTTCAACAGTTTGATTGGTCAAATTCATTCGTTGAGTCCGAATTTAACTCACCAATCATTCCCAAATCTTTTCAACAGCAAAATAATTCCCCAATTTTTAGCTTGGCAATAGATTAATAGATTGACACTGGGATAAGTGCAATTGCATGCACCAGTTGCAACTGAAGCGCACCTATAAGTGTAGTAACTACCATAAAAGACCCAAACAACATGTATCTCAACACACATGCCTCATTTTGTCAGCGATGTCTTGAGATTTCTTTGCGCAATGCCTTAGCCACATGTTGTCCTTTTAGATAGGATAAACTGGAAATTATTTCTGAGGAATGCACAAACCAAATCAGATTTCACAAAATTGTTTTGCAACAAACCACTACGAATACTGAGGTAACTCGGGGTCAAAATGAATACCAAATTTGAAATGGCATAACTTGATACCCTGCTAACATTTTAGGAAAAAATCACCCCTTTTGGGACTGTTTTCACTCAAATTCAAAATTAACAATTCAACACTACTCTTTTGCTATTTTTTTGCCACTAAAAAAAGGTTTTTGCCTTTACAAAATATTTCTCCCTCACAAATGGGGAACACAACAGTACATCACAAAAAAATCACAAAGCCTGAAAACATTTCTCAGGCTGTTTGCTTGCAGCAGCATGAGGACAAGGCAGGTTGAGGCTGTCAGGTGCACTCATGGGCTGGCAGCCTTTGCACAATGCTTATTCATGGTCCGTACTGCATTAATGGCCCGGGGACTTGTGAAACAGCTGAAACAACCCGGCAAAACCCCCTCCGCCGGCCATGCTGCCAGTAGGGTGCAGACTTGCCACTACCCCCAGCACAAGCATAACATTGATCAGACTGGATGCTACACTGCCTTCAATACAGGGCATGGGTGGGGGAAATGAGTCAGCAGAACGGGTCCAGTAAATATGATGTAGGAGGGGGCTTACAGAAAGACAGGGCATGCGCGATGGGTTATCTGGGTATTTCATTGTTGGTGTACACCCATTCTAAGATCAGACAGATATAAGACAATGGCTGCTGGTCGCAAGGTTCTGGCTGCATCAGCGGCTGCAATCCTGTTATCCCATGGGTAGCCAGGAGTTTGACACAGCACTAACATTTTGCACAAAGGGAGCAAACTGACTTCTTTTTGGTATTGTTGGCCAAGCTGCAAAGCAGCCCTGGTGGTTCTGTGTACATGCGCCAATTGATGGTGTCGTTGGGGTCCTGGAGGCTGGGGGGTCACTTGTACCCATTCTACAACCCCACCCCCCCAAAACGCCCATGGGGTATCCTTTACCTCATTCCTTTCATTCACATCCGTGAAAGATGGCTGATATGGCTGATGATGGCGATGCTTTGGTCTGGGGGTAGGGATCTGGGGCCTCCCCTGCCTTGAGTGAGGGCACCCGCGGGCCTGTCCAGAACTGCCAGGTGCCAACCTGTGGCACCCAACTCCAACAACAAAATGTACACTGCTGCAATCAGCCAGTCATGTGAAAGGACAAATTTTGCCAGGAAACTCTTTGAATGTTTTGGAAATGACCAAATGCTATGGCCCAGTCGCGGGCACCCACCCACACTGTGGACCCCGTCGTGCCTTGCCACCCTTCCCAGCCCTGTGCACACACCCACACACGTACCCCCCCCCACCGCCCGCGCGCAACCGCGCTCCCCCGCGTGCAGCCGGCCCCCCACCCGACGGTTTTCGAGACAGCCCCCCCCCCCCCCCCCCCGCCCAACCAGCGTGCATCCGTCGCCCTCCTGGCCAGAGGGGTCGTACGAGCGCTGCTCCCTTGCACCGTTCCCAGGGAGAGCGTGTCGGCCACTTCCCCGCCGGCACATGCTGGGCGCCCCAAAAAACCAAAAACCAAAACCCCCCCAGCCCTTGGGGGAAGGCATCGCGGGGCATGCGCAACAGAATGTCAATCCCCCCCTGAGGGACGATGAGGGAGGGTCAGGGGCTGCAGGTACAGCAGCACAGGTGGTCCCAGACCCACCCCCAGAGAGACAACCTGATCGGCAAAAACATACTTTTTTTGTAACCCGGCGTTGGCCGCCACCCTTGCCTGCATCATCATTGTTCACACAGTGTGTCCTCGGCAAAAGCATACTGCTTCCTGTGGACTCCGACAGAGCAGTCGCATGCACATTGGAGCTGCTTCGGTGGCAGCATGTGTTTCCCGTGCGACTCAGTCTCAAATCCAAAACCTGGACATTCATCTGCGGACAACTCATCTGCTTCCTCAAAATAGCTAGACCATCGGACCCAAACCCGTCTGCTCTGCCCCCCTCCCCCCCAACCCCACCCAAACCCTTTGAGGGAGGCTCTGAGAGAGGAAAAAGCCGGAAATGTTGGTTGAAAAAGCACTGGAAAGTGTACCACCAACAGATCACGCCTTAATCCTCAAAGCCATTCCATGTGCTTATGGGTGGGACAGTTGAAATCTCGGCAGGCACACTCAGACCCCCCCCCCCCCCCCGCATCCCCCTTTCGTTCAATACGGGGGAACAATCAAATTCCCCAAACTCAGGGCCACTTTTGGGATGGGATGGTTTTGAATACCCTTCAAAAGAACGCCCGCTATTGGGGGCCCATCCGAAGGCCCAAAAGAGCATATCACGGATAGCCCCAGGGCACAGCACCATGGCAAAATGGCTGTCTGCGGACAGTCGAGCAGTCGCTCTGGTGGGTGGGTGTGTTGATCCAAAGTAAAAGCCGCATGGGGCACTTTGCACGAGGCGGATGTGTATTCAAAGCCCAGCCAACGAAATGTCAGGCGCGCGTCCCAAAAATTTGTTGTCTTCTTTGTTTGTGCTCAAAAGCCTGAAACTTTTGGAATTATTCGATTTCGATCCGAAAAAGTTGATTTTGATTCCGAAATTTTTGGCCTGGTCGTGGCTGGCCGAGCGTCGAAAATGGCCATAACTCGGTCTCGGCGCGTCGGAATTGGCCAAAACATGGATCATGAGTTGGGGGCTCAAGACTCTCAGGGGTCGTGTTGTGCAGAAATTTCCTGCCTCTGGGAATGCCCCATGTTCCCCCGGGCCGCAGGTTGGAGGGACGCCTGTCGGGGTAAATGCGGTCCCGGGTGGCTCATTGGCAGCCAGACAAGGGGTATGGCCTCCTCAGCCCTTTGCAAGGGTCGTGGCTGCAATGTTGAGAACGCTGCCGTTTCGGATACGCCCACTGCGGCGCAGTGTACAAGTTGCCCTGCATGAGGAGAGCTCAGTCCCCCCTCCTCCCCCGCAGACAACGCTGCACACAAACACAACCTCCTCCCCACGCCTACACACCTGTGAGCACCGCCGTACGTAAAAACCATACAGACCACCCCCACCCCCACCCACCCACCCAGCAATCAGTCTCCAGCGCCTGCTGGCACTACCTGGATGGGGGAAATTTAGAGGGTGAAAATTGATTTGGACAGCTTTGGAAGCCCTCCCTCCTCACAAAGTTTTCCTTGAATTCTCAGGCAACGTGCCAAAATGTGTGCACAGGAAATAACGGTGATCACCCAGAGCCCACTAGGAAACAACAGCAAGGGACCTTGCACCAAAAATTTCCTTCATTTCTAACGAGTAACAAATACCCCCCCCCCCCAGTTTGCCCCCCCCCCCCCAAGAAAAACAAACCCCTCAAATGCCCTCCCCCCTCCCCCCGCTAGGGGGTTGGTGGCATTAGCCCCCTCCTTGCTCATCATCTGCCTGGTGGAGTAACGTCCAGAAACGTTGCAAGCAGCTGTCTTATTAGCGTAGTTCTTCAGACTGAGTTGCGGTGTTCCTTCCTAGTTCCTGAAAACCTTTGCGCTGTTCCTGCAAGGTTCCTAACAATGTCTACGCTGTCCCTATGTAGGTCCTACCCTGATGCACCTGCGACCTGGCACCTTGCACTTCTTCATAGTGCAATGTGTTATCTGTGGGTCCAAGATGGGCCTCCTTTTCGCACTATTTGTTTGTGCCCCCTCACCCCCTCACCCCCTCACCCCTTTCCAGGGAGCCCCACGCACGACCTCATTCTGGGCGTGCCCAAATCCTCATCCAAGAACTGTGTTTGTGTAAGGTCCCCATTCCTCCCGGCTCTCGACAGGTTGGCGCTCTGCAGCAGATGGCAACTCTTGTGCTAGGCCCGACTATTCACGGTGTTTTAGGGGCTATCAGAAAACCACATAGGTGGGCGGGTTTTCAACTCCGGCGGGGGAGGGTGTGATACAACCCTCTGGCTAGACCCCTCCCTCCCCCCAAAAGGACGCAATTGACAGCCCCCCCAAAATCCTACCGAGACTACCCCGGAGGTGACCCGGATCCCAAATTCGGCAAAAAAAAATGAAAACAGGATTTTTGGAATCATCGCGTGGAGGGGGTTCAGAAAATGCATCATTTGCCATGTATTGCTAAAAAAAATTATCGCCCCCTTTTGGTGCCAGAGTTCATAACAACTGATTGAAGGTCCTGTCAAAGGCGACCTTTCCCCCAACCCCCCCATTTTTGGGGGGCTCTATTGACCCCCCCCCCCCCCCCCCGGAGTTGAAAACCCGACTTCCCCATCGTTGGAGTAGGTGGGGTGGCTTGTCCGAGATCACGCGTAGACCGCGGAGGCAGGGAGCTGGAACCCCTACACGTGCAGCCCATGGAAAGCGGTGCCTCCTGTGTGGCCCAGCACACGGAGACACCGGCCATGGGCATCCGCCCCCCCGCATGACAAAACGCCATGTGTCCCGCCGCGTACTCACGTCCTGAACGGCCCACGCTCAGTCCCCGGGTCCTCACCCATGTTGCAGTTCGGCTGCCTTGTCCACCAACGAAGGTCCACACTGAGCAGCCCTGTGGCTGGAGGGCAGAGAGCACGGCGGTCTGCACACATCAATGAAACGGTGTTGCCCTTGCCCTTGCGCACCGGTGATACTTGAAGCACGCCAGAGGCCGTGCCAGCACCCCCCTTTACTGGCACATGGGCCCCAGCGGGTACTCCGATGCCCAGCAGGCCACCCTGGGCCTGATACACCGTCGGCATCTGAGCCCCCCGCGGCCCGGGCGCGCCGATCTCCGTCCGCCGGCTCCGACCCCCTTCCCCCCCCCCCGAGCGCTCCGCACACGCCCTGCCTTCCCTCCGTGTGGAGCCTTGTGGGTTTACGCGCTACGACAGGCAAGCGCGCAAGCTCGGCAAAACAAAATCCTCATCAGTGGTACCATAGGCGCCTTCCCCCGCGCCCCCGAGCCATGACACTCTGGATCTGGGCCCATGACCGCCGGAGCGATGGATCCCCCCGATCAGTCCTCCTCCTTGAGGAATGCGAGCCGCCTTTTCCGCCGATTCGATCGGTTCGTAAGCCGCTGCAGCAGCTGCTCTTGGTGCGCAATCCCCTGCGACAAACAACGACGGGTGCCGTGCGCCGGAGGCCGTGTCCAGTGCCGCCACAAACACAGGGCCCACCCAAACGATGATCACGGGTCCGCGTTTTTGATTACGCGACTGCGACATTCGCTGTGGGCGGATTTGACCCCCGGAAACAAGACCCAGGCCAACGCTGACCCGCTAAAGATCGCCCTCGAAAAAGGGTGTGTGTGTGCGAGGTGCCCCCCCCCCCCCCCCGCGTGTGACATTCCGTCGGGTGGCCGTTTCTTTACGGGGTCCTAGACAGTCACCAGTTCTTCCCTCTGCGTGCTGCGTCGGGTCGCTGCTTTCGGGCGGCCGCTGCGGCCGGTGTTCCTTGTGGTGTCGTTTCCGCGTTAGCGGGGCCCAGTAGTTGGCGCGCTGGAGGTTGTGCTGGTTGTTGCGGTGGTCGTTGTACGGTCTTTGCTGCCCACTCCCCTCCACGTTCAGGTCGCAGTCCATGCCTCGCCGCGTTTCCGTGTGCAGGAGGCCCAATTGCCCCCCCGAGTGCAGCGCTTCAATCCATCCGCACCCCCACGTCCGGTCGCGCGCACACACGGCGCGCGCGCGCGTGCGTGTGCCGGGGGGGACAGAGGCGCGCGGTGTCGCGTGCAGGAGGCCCCCCGTGCCCGCCCCCGCGCACGACAGACCACGGCCACCGCCTTCTCCTTCCGCTTCCGCGCGCTGCGCTTCATCATCCGCGCCTTGACCTTCTTCTTGGGGCCTTGCCCCGCCACGACCACGTCCAGATCCCCGTCCTTCGCCATCGGCTGCGGCTGGCCCTGAGGACGGGGTCGCGTGCTACCTTTGAACTGCGCCGCCGGCGGAGACGTGAAGGGGGATTCCGGGGCCCACCCGTTGTGAGGCCCTGGCCGGGTCTAAGGCAGTCCCAGGGCTGTGCTCGAGGGAGGGTAGGGGTCAAGAGCGGCAGCAGCAGCGGTTACTGGCGGTTGGAGCGGGTCAGTGGCCGTGCGGGCGGTTGCACAGCGGTTGGAGGGCGATGGGAGGTGGACAGTGGCGGTTGGGGCGGAAATGACCGCCGTTCCCGAAAAGGCCGGGGGTACACCGCCCCCTTCAACCGCAGGCCTGGACAGGGCTCCTTTTAGGGGGGTGTCCAGCCCCCGCCCCCCCCGGCGGTGCTGAGTTCTTAGAGGCGCTGAAAATTTTTTTTGGTCTAAACTAACGAGCGCCAGAGAAAGTTTTTGATTGGCCGAAGGCCCGGAGAAAAATTTGGCGCAATCTTTGAAAGCGGGAGGGGGTGTGGGACCCCCCCCCCCCCCGGCAGTGGTGCTGAGTCTCTAAAAGGAGCCCTGGGCCTGGGCAGAGCACGTGCCAAGTGTCGAACGCACATTGCGGTGGTGGGCACAGGCTCGCCTCTGGTGTACGGTGGCAGGGGCATGGGCCCGTGCCGTGGGCCGTTCTGGTGGGTCCCTCCGATGCACGAATCAGCCCCGAGACCGGCCCCATTGCCCCGCTCCACAAGGCCCCCCTGCGTACGCCTGACGGCCGTCGGGGGAGGGGTGCGCTGGGACGGCGCGGGTTGCGTCCGGCGCGGACGACGGGGCACACTGCACGGGACTCTTGGCCCATTCGTCAGCACCGGGGGACTTTGGGAGCCGGGCAACCGCCCCTCCCCCGGGCGCTGGCACGGCTCAAGGCAGGGGCAACAACGGTCCGACGAGGGGCGTGTGCCGTCAAGGCTGAGGGAGTGCCCGGGATGTAGTAGAGAGGAGGGGGGGGGGTTGGCACCCAAAAGTGTGTGTACCAAAAATGGCCTAACAAGATTTTCCCGATGGTGAATTTCGTTCTTTCCCGCGATGGTCACTTTGGTCCGGGGGGGGGGGGTCCCCTTCTCCTACGGTGTGGCCATTCTTATACTTCTCTGGGGAGTACGCCGGTTGGCATAGGCTTCAAAGCGTAGGAGGTGGGGAGGCTCATGCCTCCACAACCGCCCTTGAAATATGAAACGGGTACCGTACAAATAATAATGACCCGCGGAATCCTAATTTTTGCGTTGGGTGTTTTAAACTTTAATTTCGCAAAATTTTTGTATGCACCCAAAAACGGGAAAAAGCAATTTATTTTTGCGATTTTTTTCTCTGCGAAATTCATTTTTGCAGAGCTGCTGGTAGACTCAGTCGAAAATTTTCTTAGTTGTGCCTTTTTTTTTTTGGCATTTGGCCTCCTTTGTTTTGTGGGTTTTGTTTCATTCATTTTGGGGCCACTGAAAAGAACCTGGGGATGGATCAGCTGGACTCTGGGATGAGTCCACAGCACAGACATGCAGACCAACACGCAAGAGTGCTGGATGATTCATGCCCACAAGTTTTCCACAAAACCAGTTTGTACATTTGTCCATCATAGTACACATGGCACATCAGATGCTGAAACAATTGCATAGAAAGCGATGCGAGAGCAACAGAGAACTGTAGAGGGCTGCCCAAGAGAAATAGAATGGATACATAAACCCTCACCTGTGCAATTTGCAATTTGGCCATAAGTACAGAAAGGCGGACCACGCATTTGCCATCCTGTGCAGACCCACCACCCTCACCCTCACCCTCACCCTGACCGGTACTATTCATTGGACATTCTCTGCAAGTGGAGCAAGGAGCACAATGGGGCACCACGAAGGAGAGGGCAATCAAGAAAAGGGATGCATCATGCAGCACAAGTGTGGTCAATTGTGAAGGGGGGGCGAGAAACTGTTTTGTTTTGCGATTTTCATTTTTGCGAAGGGCATGGGGCTGGTAATTAATTTCCGTTTGCGTTCTATTCTTTGTGCGCTCTTCTACACCTTGTGCTGCGAATTCGTTCATGCTTACAAAACATGCACGGTAATCCGCAACACCCACCAACCGTTTGGCAACCGCGAAAAACGCCTCCCTCCTCGCTACTGCTCAGCACCGGATTTCCTCGACCGCTCCTTCAGCGCCCCTTCAGAGCCCGGATCAGACGGCCGAGATCACCCACGGCCTGGGCCATTCCCGAGGGGATGCGGGGACTGGCTGACGCCGTTCCTGGGCACGGGGCGCCGCAGGTGCGGCACCGCTGCCACAAGGTCGCGGCCGCCACAGCCACGGGGAGGACCCACAACGCACCTCGTCGGAGTTCACATCCTCCCATTCCTCATCGGGCGTGACCTTCAAGTTGTCCACGCACAGACTGTCCAGCAACGCATCGGCCTGAGTTCCGGCACAGCACAAGGGAGGGTGAGCCCAGATGCGACGACACAGCACATGCACAGACATATGCCCCACTGTCGTGCCGCGTGGTGGACAGAAAGCAAAGCACAGGAAAAATAACACATCTTCCGGTCTGCACACATGCGCGGGCGCGCACCCACCCACCCACACGCGCGCGCACACACACAGAGACAAGACACACTGAAAGACCAACCTGCTCAGCAGACACGATTTTCTTTCCCATGGGCCGCTGAAGGAGACGCGCCTCTTTCTTCTTCTGGACTTGCCTTTTCCGTTTGGCCTTCCGCATGGCCATCTTTATCAACCTCTTCACCATAATTACAAAGCCCTGAGAGACACGCTCCCTCCTGAGGTCTTGCCACACCAAAGCGAGTCCCCACCCTGTCACAGTCACACACCGAGTCACAGTGCCCGGCTCACCTGCACAGCCCTCCCGCTTTTACCCAATCTTTCGTACCAACAAGCCCCGTCAGATCCGATGGATGGGGCGCCGCATTTGTCAAGGGCGTGACAGGGCACACAATGAGACCGGTGGTGTGCACCTTTGCAGACGCTGTGGTCGACTTCTCACGGGGGGGGAAGGGGCTCATGGTTGTCAGGTCGTGTCACCGATGGCAAACCCCTACAGAGGGGGAATCTTTGCACTGCGCGCGCACTGCGCGCTACTTTTAGACTATGTTCCCCCCGAAGAGCCCCCAAGCACACCCCTTGGAAACGCCCTTAGAATTAGGTGACCCAAACTGCCCCAGCTCAAGAAAATTGCAAACTACCTTCCCTTCACATAACCCACATCATGCACAACTAGAAAAGCCATGAACAGGCGTGGGTTGCACCATTTTTAGCGATGGAGGTTGGGTTGGGGCAAACTTGCATGTAACCTGATCCATGAATGCCCTTTCCCTTACGTACATGGTACCCCGCCCCCCCCTTGTATAAGCTACGCCAAAGTCCCAAATTAATACGGTCCCTCCGCCTACTGTAGCTTGAACACGGGCGTAGCTTACGCGCGACACATACAACTACCAACACCGGGCACCCACGTTCAAAAAGAGAGGATTGCATGGTGAGCTGGTGCAAGAAAGGGGCATATAATGCACAAACATCCCCAAAATCAGAGCTATCTGGGTCAAGTGGGCAAACACTCACAACAAATGTGTCCATGACTCTATGTGACTCGCAAATCCGTCACCAAACCCATGTCTCATGTGGCTGCACTACGTTTGGTACCAAATTAAAATTAGGTCCCAAATTAATACGGTCCCTACACCTACTGTAGCTTGGACAAGGGCGTAGCTTATCTGCAGAGCGGTGGAAAGTCCAGCAATACGTCCCCACCGACACACGAGCCTTAATCGCGTCCTTGTATCGGATAATCGGACTTGCTTCAATACTTCCACTTCCCAATGGACTCTTTGGCCGTCCGATGCGTGCTTGTCCCCCTGAGTGGAAATGGCTCTTCGCCACTCTGCAGAGATATAATGTAAAGCATAAACACAATCAAGGCAAGAGAGTCGCAAACGGCATTGCGTGTAGTAAAGAGGGCGGAAATGCTACGTCACCCCTGCATTCCTGGGGATCCCCAAACAAAGGGGGACAAAATCAGAAGTCAAAACCTCCGCTAGGGGTCACCATGATGCCCCTAGGGGCCCCTAGTATCTCAAAGTATGGGTCTCTAGTACGGCCACACGCCCAAATAGTTGCACTGCGCGCGCAGTGCGCTTAAGGCTCCCCCAGAGTATGGCTGCCCGATGACGGCTCCGTATCCAGACACTGGCCCCCAAGACTACCAACTACAAAGGGCCCTGTCCTTTATCTTTCTGCATAAAAGTAGAGCTCACTGCGGGACGGCCCAGGTGCTTATCTGCAGTTTTCGTCGAAAAGTGTCCCTTAGTGCACGGAACCTGGATTGAGTGTGATAGGCCTTGCAATGGCATGGGTGGCTAGAGCTGGAGTATGGCGGAAGCGCACAACTGCAGTGGGGCATTCCCATCCGCATTTCAGCCATCGGCCCCACAGGGGGTTGCAAGCACCGTCCACGCACATGACATTGCGGTTGTGCCAAGAACCCACACACCCAGTTGAGAGGTAGTTGACTGCCACAACAGGAAATACTAGAAAAATTTGAGGAAAAGACCAGTGTAGTTCTGAACCACCAAGAGCCTCCAAGGTGCAGTATTTTCAGGGGCTCTAACACTACGCCCCCCGCCCCCCCCCGCTTTGCAAGCACCCCATTGTGCAGTCCCCATTGCCCGCTGAGACTGTCATTTCTAGAACCATTTCCTATGTTGCCTATTCGAAATTCCCCCCCTTGTGCAGTCACCACTACTCGGTGAAAGCGTCAATTGTGGTGTCTCGCTCCTGTTGCCTTGCTTGGGCTAGTGAAACGTCAGTCTGAGGCAGCTCTGCATGAACATACCAAGGTACAAGCAGCAAAGCGTTGGGCAAAAATTTGTGCTGTGCATTTTTTTCTCATATTTTCGTGCAGTTTTCCACACATGGGACCCTTTCGAATGTTTGAAGTTTTGTAATGAAACACCACTTACTTTCGTGCATGATGCCCAAGACTCACCCACCAATGAAAATGCAGGAGGCAGTAGTAAGCATGGTGCGTGTACAATTGGGTTGTTCGAAAGACCTGCAAACCCAATTCACAGGGGTGTGCACACTGCCTTAGTTGTGCAAAGACAGTCTGTTCCAGTGCCCCTGCTTGTTCACGGCGGTAGAATCGTTGGTCTTTGCATGCAATCCTCCTCCTTACCTTTGACCGATTCAAGCACTAGCACCCCCTCCGCCGTGGGGACTCTGCAAGGGGGGGGACTGTCCACAGGGGATACGATCACCCGATTCTTCCTTTTTTTAAGTTCGTTGGACAGCCAGTCCAGCCCCTCATACAGGCCATCTCCGGATGTGGCACAAGTTGCCTGGATATACCACGAGCGGTTGCGAATGTTATGAAGCCCAAGCTTGTCGGTGACCTCCCCCGCATTCATGGCTGTTGGTAAATCTTGCTTATTGGCAAACACCAGCAATGCTGCATCGCGCAGCTCGTCCTCATTTAACAGCATGTTTAGCTCCGCTTTGGCCTCTCCAATCCTCTCCCAATCGCTGGAGTCCACAACAAAGATCAAGCCTTGGGTGTTCTGAAAATAGTGCCGCCACAAAGGGCGGATGGTACCCGGTCCTCCAAGATCCCAATTGGTAAATGAGATGTTTTTGTATTCAACCGTTTCAACATTGAATCCGATTGTGGGGTTCGTTTTCACAATCTGCCCTAACTTCAGCTTGTACAGTATGGTGGTCTTGCCAGCTGCATCCAACCCGACCATGAGAATCCGCATCTCCTTCTTTCCGAAGACGCTTTTGAAAAGGGATTGAAAGGCACCCATCGTCTACACTGAGCAAAAAAGGCAACGGGCACCATGGTGTACATGGTAAGGAGCTCCATACACACAAAGGGGGGCAAGGAAAGGACGTGTTGAGAGTCTGCCTGCCTACATCTTTTGAAGCCAGCGGGGCTGCCGCCATTGGATCATCCCCTTGTACACACAACCCCTTGTGCACACAAAGAGGCTGCGAATAATGATTCCACAATCCCTTGAACTGCCATATTGTTTCATGTTGCCATGGATGTTGTCATGTCTTAAGGAGGAAAAAAGTGTCGCATGGGACAACAGTCAACTGCACAGTGCCGCACCAGTCACCAGCAGCGGTCAGCTTGTCACTAACACCAGTCATGAAGGCCGTTAGCAGACAACTTACAACTTACAGCAGTTGGTGGCCAAAGGAGGGCAGGTGGTGCCTCCTCAACAAACGTTGGCCCTTCGTTGCCCACGCTTGGCAGGTGACCACTGGCGGTTGACAGTCAGCCACCAACGGTTCGCGAGTAAGCGCCAACCCAGATGACCATCCTTAACGGCCATTCCCTTCCTTCAAAAACACTCTCGGTCCTTTAATGACAGTCCTGGTTTGTCAACACCACAAGTGTGGCACAGCATTGATCTTGGGTCACCGTCTCATAAGTATCTGATTCTCAGAACAGACCTCATCAAACTTCCCACTCTCGCGTACCGTGTGCCTACCCAATGCACACCCTGCTACTTCATAGGTAGTCACTATGATATGGGATTGCCCTTGTCACCATCCTCCCTGTTGTAGCATGAATGAAGCAAGTGCTGCCAGTACAGTTTGCTGTTGAACACCACTATTCCATGGCTTTAGGATCAAACAAAACTGAACGGGCATGACTTGACAGCATAGATTGGCATAGATTGGCATTCCTCAAGAACACCCCTTGCATCACCGGCATCACCAGCAAAATTTTGAATCCCTAAAACGCTTTTTCGGCTTGAATTCGAAAAATTAAAAAATAACAAACACAAAACAGAAAAAAAAAAGAAAAGAAAAGGAAAGAGAATCGTGTGTTTCAGCACAAATGAAGGGGTAAAATTATTTTCGGACGCGCCGTGCCTGTTTGGACTGTATTGACACACCTGCGAACCATTCCTAACACCCTCTTCCCCACCCACTTTCTCTTTGTGCATGTTTGTGTGTGTGTGTGTGTGTCGCTCTCTCTTCCCCCTCTTTGTTTGCCTCCCCCGTCTTCCCTTCAAGTGCCCGGGGAAGGGCAAAGCCAGTCTTTCTTGTCGTACACCCCCGTCATCAGGCTGATGGAAGGCGAGCCCTGCAACCCGCTTCATTGCCTAGGTGGTGTCTTAAAGGGGTGTCCAAATTACACTCGTCAAAATAAAAAAAATCTGATCCATCACAGTCAATGGGCGTCACACAAGAAGCATGCGACTGGAACGCCTGCGGAGGTTGTTCACAATTGATCCAGCAAGTAACACCAGTTGCAGTCCAAATGTTTCAACAGGTGACCAAAGAGATTAGCAGCTAGTGTCCATAATCAAGCACAAAATCAACCTGGCCTAGTACACATGCTACTTCTGCAGGTGCAGTTTTTGGATGCAACATGGGTGACTAGATGCGAAATAAAGATATATAAAGATAGTAACAAAGACGCTACATAAGGAAGTGCATCCCAGTGACGTGGGAGATGCCAAACCAAATGGGCCAAAATGGCGTTTATCATATCCACAGACAGACCCCCATGGATTCATTGGTTAGCTTTGATGGACAAACTTTTTCCATGTTGTATGGTCTGCCCACTGATGTGTTTTGGGGCTCAGGATAACCCACAGTCAAAGTCTGCAGCTCAGGGCTTGCTGCCGCCATTAGCCTGCCACCTGCAATGAATGCTCATTGTTCTCTCGTGGACTTTGAACTTCCATATCATAACGTTTCCATTCATAATGTACAATCGGGTACAATGCACCCAAGGAAAGGCGGCCATCAATGTGACGATACACTGACCCAGCGGCCCAACTCCCTTGTGCACAACAGTGCCAAGACTAGTGGGCCTTTTCGACGCATTGGAGATGGCACGGAATTAGATGTTGAAGGCGCGGCAGAGAGTCTGCCGAAGTGCAAGTGAGGTCCGTATGGTCGCGGACATATCCCATTACCATAACCCACACAGCCTCCGAGGGGCGTCGGGAGTCTGCCGGGAGCCAAAGCCTGGGGTCAGCAGCGCAGCGTTGGAGCCAAGGTGTTGAGGTGGTGATACGATCACCCGATTCTTCCTTTTTTGCAGTTCGTTGGACAGCCAGTCCAGCCCCTCATACAGGCCATCTCCGGATGTGGCACAAGTTGCCTGGATATACCACGAGCGGTTGCGAATGTTATGAAGCCTAAGCTTGTCGGTGACCTCCACCGCATTCATGGCTGTTGGTAAATCTTGCTTATTGGCAAACACCAGCAATGCTGCATCGCGCAGCTCGTCCTCATTTAACAGCATGTTTAGCTCATCTTTGGCCTCTCCAATCCTCTCCAAATCACTCGAGTCCACAACAAAGATCAAGCCTCGGGTGTTCTGAAAATAGTGCCGCCACAAAGGGCGGATGGTATCCGGTCCTCCAAGATCCCAACTGGTAAATGAGACCTTCTTGTATTCAACCGTTTCAACATTGAATCCGATTGCGGGGTTCGTTTTCACAATCTGCCCTAACTTCAGCTTGTACAGTATGGTGGTCTTGCCAGCTGCATCCAACCCGACCATGAGAATCCGCATCTCCTTCTTTCCGAAGACGCTTTTGAAAAGGGATTGAAAGGCACCCATCGTCTACACTGAGCAAAAAAGGCAACGGGCACCATGGTGTACATGGTAAGGAGCTCCATACGCACAAAGGGGGGCAAGGAAAGGACGTGTTGAGAGTCTGCCTGCCTACATCTTTTGAAGCCAGCGGGGCTGCCGCCATTGGATCATCCCCTTGTACACACAACCCCTTGTGCACACAAAGAGGCTGCGAATAATGATTCCACAATCCCTTGAACTGCCATATTGTTTCATGTTGCCATGGATGTTGTCATGTCTTAAGGAGGAAAAAAGTGTCGCATGGGACAACAGTCAACTGCACAGTGCCGCACCAGTCACCAGCAGCGGTCAGCTTGTCACTAACACCAGTCATGAAGGCCGTTAGCAGACAACTTACAACTTACAGCAGTTGGTGGCCAAAGGAGGGCAGGTGGTGCCTCCTCAACAAACGTTGGCCCTTCGTTGCCCACGCTTGGCAGGTGACCACTGGCGGTTGACAGTCAGCCACCAACGGTTCGCGAGTAAGCGCCAACCCAGATGACCATCCTTAACGGCCATTCCCTTCCTTCAAAAACACTCTCGGTCCTTTAATGACAGTCCTGGTTTGTCAACACCACAAGTGTGGCACAGCATTGATCTTGGGTCACCGTCTCATAAGTATCTGATTCTCAGAACAGACCTCATCAAACTTCCCACTCTCGCGTACCGTGTGCCTACCCAATGCACACCCTGCTACTTCATAGGTAGTCACTATGATATGGGATTGCCCTTGTCACCATCCTCCCTGTTGTAGCATGAATGAAGCAAGTGCTGCCAGTACAGTTTGCTGTTGAACACCACTATTCCATGGCTTTAGGATCAAACAAAACTGAACGGGCATGACTTGACAGCATAGATTGGCATAGATTGGCATTCCTCAAGAACACCCCTTGCATCACCGGCATCACCAGCAAAATTTTGAATCCCTAAAACGCTTTTTCGGCTTGAATTCGAAAAATTAAAAAATAACAAACACAAAACAGAAAAAAAAAAAGAAAAGAAAAGGAAAGAGAATCGTGTGTTTCAGCACAAATGAAGGGGTAAAATTATTTTCGGACGCGCCGTGCCTGTTTGGACTGTATTGACACACCTGCGAACCATTCCTAACACCCTCTTCCCCACCCACTTTCTCTTTGTGCATGTTTGTGTGTGTGTGTGTGTGTGTCGCTCTCTCTTCCCCCTCTTTGTTTGCCTCCCCCGTCTTCCCTTCAAGTGCCCGGGGAAGGGCAAAGCCAGTCTTTCTTGTCGTACACCCCCGTCATCAGGCTGATGGAAGGCGAGCCCTGCAACCCGCTTCATTGCCTAGGTGGTGTCTTAAAGGGGTGTCCAAATTACACTCGCCAAAATAAAAAAAATCTGATCCATCACAGTCAATGGGCGTCACACAAGAAGCATGCGACTGGAACGCCTGCGGAGGTTGTTCACAATTGATCCAGCAAGTAACACCAGTTGCAGTCCAAATGTTTCAACAGGCGACCAAAGAGATTAGCAGCTAGTGTCCATAATCAAGCACAAAATCAACCTGGCCTAGTACACATGCTACTTCTGCAGGTGCAGTTTTTGGATGCAACATGGGTGACTAGATGCGAAATAAAGATATATAAAGATAGTAACAAAGACGCTACATAAGGAAGTGCATCCCAGTGACGTGGGAGATGCCAAACCAAATGGGCCAAAATGGCGTTTATCATATCCACAGACAGACCCCCATGGATTCATTGGTTAGCTTTGATGGACAAACTTTTTCCATGTTGTATGGTCTGCCCACTGATGTGTTTTGGGGCTCAGGATAACCCACAGTCAAAGTCTGCAGCTCAGGGCTTGCTGCCGCCATTAGCCTGCCACCTGCAATGAATGCTCATTGTTCTCTCGTGGACTTTGAACTTCCATATCATAACGTTTCCATTCATAATGTACAATCGGGTACAATGCACCCAAGGAAAGGCGGCCATCAATGTGACGATACACTGACCCAGCGGCCCAACTCCCTTGTGCACAACAGTGCCAAGACTAGTGGGCCTTTTCGACGCATTGGAGATGGCACGGAATTAGATGTTGAAGGCGCGGCAGAGAGTCTGCCGAAGTGCAAGTGAGGTCCGTATGGTCGCGGACATATCCCATTACCATAACCCACACAGCCTCCGAGGGGCGTCGGGAGTCTGCCGGGAGCCAAAGCCTGGGGTCAGCAGCGCAGCGTTGGAGCCAAGGTGTTGAGGTGGTGATACGATCACCCGATTCTTCCTTTTTTTCAGTTCGTTGGACAGCCAGTCCAGCCCCTCATACAGGCCATCTCCGGATGTGGCACAAGTTGCCTGGATATACCACGAGCGGTTGCGAATGTTATGAAGCCCAAGCTTGTCGGTGACCTCCCCCGCATTCATGGCTGTTCGTAAATCTTGCTTATTGGCAAACACCAGCAATGCTGCATCGCGCAGCTTGTCCTCATTTAACAGCATGTTTAGCTCATCTCTGGCCTCTCCAATCCTCTTCTGATCGCTGGAGTCCACAACAAAGATCAAGCCTTGGGTGTTCTGAAAATAGTGCTGCCACAAAGGGCGGATGGTATCCCGTCCTCCAAGATCCCAATTGGTAAATGAGATGTTTTTGTATTCAACCTGTTCAACATTGAATCCGATTGTGGGGGTCGTTTTCACAATCTGCCCTAACTTCAGCTTGTACAGTATGGTGGTCTTGCCAGCTGCATCCAACCCGACCATGAGAATCCGCATCTCCTTCTTTCCGAAGACGCTTCTGAAAAGGGATTGAAAGGCACCCATCGTCTACACTGAGCAAAAAAGGCAACGGGCACCATGGTGTACATGGTAAGGAGCTCCATACGCACAAAGGGGGGCAAGGAAAGGACGTGTTGAGAGTCTGCCTGCCTACATCTTTTGAAGCCAGCGGGGCTGCCGCCATTGGATCATCCCCTTGTACACACAACCCCTTGTGCACACAAAGAGGCTGCGAATAATGATTCCACAATCCCTTGAACTGCCATATTGTTTCATGTTGCCATGGATGTCGTCATGTCTTAAGGAGGAAAAAAGTGTCGCATGGGACAACAGTCAACTGCACAGTGCCGCACCAGTCACCAGCAGCGGTCAGCTTGTCACTAACACCAGTCATGAAGGCCGTTAGCAGACAACTTACAACTTACAGCAGTTGGTGGCCAAAGGAGGGCAGGTGGTGCCTCCTCAACAAACGTTGGCCCTTCGTTGCCCACGCTTGGCAGGTGACCACTGGCGGTTGACAGTCAGCCACCAACGGTTCGCGAGTAAGCGCCAACCCAGATGACCATCCTTAACGGCCATTCCCTTCCTTCAAAAACACTCTCGGTCCTTTAATGACAGTCCTGGTTTGTCAACACCACAAGTGTGGCACAGCATTGATCTTGGGTCACCGTCTCATAAGTATCTGATTCTCAGAACAGACCTCATCAAACTTCCCACTCTCGCGTACCGTGTGCCTACCCAATGCACACCCTGCTACTTCATAGGTAGTCACTATGATATGGGATTGCCCTTGTCACCATCCTCCCTGTTGTAGCATGAATGAAGCAAGTGCTGCCAGTACAGTTTGCTGTTGAACACCACTATTCCATGGCTTTAGGATCAAACAAAACTGAACGGGCATGACTTGACAGCATAGATTGGCATAGATTGGCATTCCTCAAGAACACCCCTTGCATCACCGGCATCACCAGCAAAATTTTGAATCCCTAAAACGCTTTTTCGGCTTGAATTCGAAAAATTAAAAAATAACAAACACAAAACAGAAAAAAAAAAGAAAAGAAAAGGAAAGAGAATCGTGTGTTTCAGCACAAATGAAGGGGTAAAATTATTTTCGGACGCGCCGTGCCTGTTTGGACTGTATTGACACACCTGCGAACCATTCCTAACACCCTCTTCCCCACCCACTTTCTCTTTGTGCATGTTTGTGTGTGTGTGTGTGTGTGTGTCGCTCTCTCTTCCCCCTCTTTGTTTGCCTCCCCCGTCTTCCCTTCAAGTGCCCGGGGAAGGGCAAAGCCAGTCTTTCTTGTCGTACACCCCCGTCATCAGGCTGATGGAAGGCGAGCCCTGCAACCCGCTTCATTGCCTAGGTGGTGTCTTAAAGGGGTGTCCAAATTACACTCGCCAAAATAAAAAAAATCTGATCCATCACAGTCAATGGGCGTCACACAAGAAGCATGCGACTGGAACGCCTGCGGAGGTTGTTCACAATTGATCCAGCAAGTAACACCAGTTGCAGTCCAAATGTTTCAACAGGCGACCAAAGAGATTAGCAGCTAGTGTCCATAATCAAGCACAAAATCAACCTGGCCTAGTACACATGCTACTTCTGCAGGTGCAGTTTTTGGATGCAACATGGGTGACTAGATGCGAAATAAAGATATATAAAGATAGTAACAAAGACGCTACATAAGGAAGTGCATCCCAGTGACGTGGGAGATGCCAAACCAAATGGGCCAAAATGGCGTTTATCATATCCACAGACAGACCCCCATGGATTCATTGGTTAGCTTTGATGGACAAACTTTTTCCATGTTGTATGGTCTGCCCACTGATGTGTTTTGGGGCTCAGGATAACCCACAGTCAAAGTCTGCAGCTCAGGGCTTGCTGCCGCCATTAGCCTGCCACCTGCAATGAATGCTCATTGTTCTCTCGTGGACTTTGAACTTCCATATCATAACGTTTCCATTCATAATGTACAATCGGGTACAATGCACCCAAGGAAAGGCGGCCATCAATGTGACGATACACTGACCCAGCGGCCCAACTCCCTTGTGCACAACAGTGCCAAGACTAGTGGGCCTTTTCGACGCATTGGAGATGGCACGGAATTAGATGTTGAAGGCGCGGCAGAGAGTCTGCCGAAGTGCAAGTGAGGTCCGTATGGTCGCGGACATATCCCATTACCATAACCCACACAGCCTCCGAGGGGCGTCGGGAGTCTGCCGGGAGCCAAAGCCTGGGGTCAGCAGCGCAGCGTTGGAGCCAAGGTGTTGAGGTGGTGATACGATCACCCGATTCTTCCTTTTTTTCAGTTCGTTGGACAGCCAGTCCAGCCCCTCATACAGGCCATCTCCGGATGTGGCACAAGTTGCCTGGATATACCACGAGCGGTTGCGAATGTTATGAAGCCCAAGCTTGTCGGTGACCTCCCCCGCATTCATGGCTGTTCGTAAATCTTGCTTATTGGCAAACACCAGCAATGCTGCATCGCGCAGCTTGTCCTCATTTAACAGCATGTTTAGCTCATCTCTGGCCTCTCCAATCCTCTTCTGATCGCTGGAGTCCACAACAAAGATCAAGCCTTGGGTGTTCTGAAAATAGTGCTGCCACAAAGGGCGGATGGTATCCCGTCCTCCAAGATCCCAATTGGTAAATGAGATGTTTTTGTATTCAACCTGTTCAACATTGAATCCGATTGTGGGGGTCGTTTTCACAATCTGCCCTAACTTCAGCTTGTACAGTATGGTGGTCTTGCCAGCTGCATCCAACCCGACCATGAGAATCCGCATCTCCTTCTTTCCGAAGACGCTTTTGAAAAGGGATTGAAAGGCACCCATCGTCTACACTGAGCAAAAAAGGCAACGGGCACCATGGTGTACATGGTAAGGAGCTCCATACGCACAAAGGGGGGCAAGGAAAGGACGTGTTGAGAGTCTGCCTGCCTACATCTTTTGAAGCTAGCGGGGATCCCCTCCGCTTCAGAGCGGGGAACACAATCAGACGTGGCCCATAAATGGGCAAGGTGGCTACGTCACCCCTGCCGCCTCGGGGATCCCCACCGCTTCAAAGCGGGGGGCAAAATCAGAAGTGGCCCATAAATGGGCAAGGTGGCTACGTCACCCCTGCCGCCTCGGGGATCCCCTCCGCTTCAAAGCGGGGGGCAAAATCAGAACTGGCCCATAAATGGGCAAGGTGGCTACGTCACCCCTGCCGCCTCGGGGATCCCCACCGCTTCAAAGCGGGGGGCAAAATCAGAACTGGCCCATAAATGGGCAAGGTGGCTACGTCACCCGTGCCGCCTCGGGGATCCCCTCCGCTTCAAAGTGGGGGGCAGAATCAGAAGTGGCCCATAAATGGGCAAGGTGGCCACGTCACCCCTGCCGCCTCGGGGATCCCCACCGCTTCAAAGCGGGGGGCAAAATCAGAAGTGGCCCATAAATGGGCAAGGTGGCTACGTCACCCCTGCCGCCTCGGGGATCCCCACCGCTTCAGAGCGGGGAACAGAATCAGACGTGGCGCATAAATGGGCAAGGTGGCTACGTCACCCCTGCCGCCTCGGGGATCCCCACCGCTTCAAAGCGGGGGGCAAAATCAGAACTGGCCCATAAATGGGCAAGGTGGCTACGTCACCCCTGCCGCCTCGGGGATCCCCTCCGCTTCAAAGCGGGGAACAGAATCAGACGTGGCCCATAAATGGGCAAGGTGGCTACGTCACCCCTGCCGCCTCGGGGATCCCCACCGCTTCAAAGCGGGGGGCAAAATCAGAAGTGGCCCATAAATGGGCAAGGTGGCTACGTCACCCCTGCCGCCTCGGGGATCCCCTCCGCTTCAAAGCGGGGGGCAAAATCAGAAGTGGCCCATAAATGGGCAAGGTGGCTACGTCACCCCTGCCGCCTCGGGGATCCCCTCCGCTTCAAAGCGGGGGGCAAAATCAGAAGTGGCCCATAAATGGGCAAGGTGGCTACGTCACCCCTGCCGCCTCGGGGATCCCCATCGCTTTAGAGCGGGGGGCAGAATCAGAAGTGGCCCATAAATGGGCAAGGTGGCTACGTCACCCCTGCCGCCTCGGGGATCCCCTCCGCTTCAAAGCGGGGGGCAAAATCAGAAGTGGCCCATAAATGGGCAAGGTGGCTACGTCACCCGAGCTGCCTCGGGGATCCCCTCCGCTTCAAAGCGGGGAACATAATCAGACGTGGCCCATAAATGGGCAAGGTGGCTACGTCACCCCTGCCGCCTCCGGCATCCCCACCGCTTCAAAGCGGGGAACAGAATCAGAAGTGGCCCATAAATGGGCAAGGTGGCTACGTCACCCCTGCCGCCTCCGGCATCCCCACCGCTTCAAAGCGGGGGGCAAAATCAGAAGTGGCCCATAAATGGGCAAGGTGGCTACGTCACCCCTGCCGCCTCGGGGATCCCCACCGCTTCAGAGCTGGGAACAGAATCAGACGTGGCCCATAAATGGGCAAGGTGGCTACGTCACCCCTGCCGCCTCGGGGATCCCCACCGCTTCAAAGCGGGGGGCAAAATCAGAAGTGGCCCATAAATGGGCAAGGTGGCTACGTCACCCCTGCCGCCTCGGGGATCCCCACCGCTTCAGAGCTGGGAACAGAATCAGACGTGGCCCATAAATGGGCAAGGTGGCTACGTCACCCCTGCCGCCTCGGGGATCCCCACCGCTTCAGAGCGGGGGGCAAAATCAGAAGTGGCCCATAAATGGGCAAGGTGGCTACGTCACCCCTGCCGCCTCGGGGATCCCCTCCGCTTCAAAGCGGGGGGCAAAATCAGAAGTGGCCCATAAATGGGCAAGGTGGCTACGTCACCCCTGCCGCCTCGGGGATCCCCTCCGCTTCAAAGCGGGGGGCAGAATCAGACGTGGCCCATAAATGGGCAAGGTGGCTACGTCACCCCTGCCGCCTCGGGGATCCCCACCGCTTCAAAGCGGGGGGCAAAATCAGAAGTGGCCCATAAATGGGCAAGGTGGCTACGTCACCCCTGCCGCCTCGGGGATCCCCACCGCTTCAGAGCTGGGAACAGAATCAGACGTGGCCCATAAATGGGCAAGGTGGCTACGTCACCCCTGCCGCCTCGGGGATCCCCACCGCTTCAGAGCGGGGAACAGAATCAGACGTGGCCCATAAATGGGCAAGGTGGCTACGTCACCCCTGCCGCCTCGGGGATCCCCACCGCTTCAGAGCGGGGGGCAAAATCAGAAGTGGCCCATAAATGGGCAAGGTGGCTACGTCACCCCTGCCGCCTCGGGGATCCCCACCGCTTCAGAGCTGGGAACAGAATCAGACGTGGCCCATAAATGGGCAAGGTGGCTACGTCACCCCTGCCGCCTCGAGGATTCCCACCGCTTCAGAGCGGGGGGCAGAATCAGAAGTGGCCCATAAATGGGCAAGGTGGCTACGTCACCCCTGCCGCCTCGGGGATCCCCTCCGCTTCAAAGCGGGGGGCAAAATCAGAAGTGGCCCATAAATGGGCAAGGTGGCTATGTCACCCCTGCCGCCTCAGGGATCCCCACCGCTTCAGAGGGGGGGGCAAAATCAGAAGTGGCCCATAAATGGGCAAGGTGGCTACGTCACCCCTGCCGCCTCGGGGATCCCCACCGCTTCAGAGCGGGGGGCAAAATCAGAACTGGCCCATAAATGGGCAAGGTGGCTACGTCACCCCTGCCGCCTCAGGGATCCCCACCGCTTCAGAGCGGGGGGCAAAATCAGAAGTGGCCCATAAATGGGTAAGGTGGCTACGTCACCCCTGCCGCCTCGGGGATCCCCTCCGCTTCAAAGCAGGGGGCAAAATCAGAAGTGGCCCATAAATGGGCAAGGTGGCTACATCACCCCTGCCGCCTCAGGGATCCCCACCGCTTCAGAGCGGGGAACATAATCGGACGTGGCCCATAAATGGGCAAGGTGGCTACGTCACCCCTGCCGCCTCGGGGATCCCCACCGCTTCAAAGCGGGGGGCAGAATCAGAAGTGGCCCATAAATGGGCAAGGTGGCTACGTCACCCCTGCCGCCTCGGGGATCCCCTCCGCTTCAAAGCAGGGGGCAAAATCAGAAGTGGCCCATAAATGGGCAAGGTGGCTACGTCACCCCTGCCGCCTCGGGGATCCCCACCGCTTCAGAGCGGGGAACATAATCGGACGTGGCCCATAAATGGGCAAGGTGGCTACGTCACCCCTGCCGCCTCGGGGATCCTCTCCGCTTCAAAGCGGGGGGCAAAATCAGAAGTGGCCCATAAATGGGCAAGGTGGCTACGTCACCCCTGCCGCCTCGGGGATCCCCACCGCTTCAGAGCGGGGAACAGAATCAGACGTGGCCCATAAATGGGCAAGGTGGCTACGTCACCCCTGCCGCCTCGGGGATCCCCACCGCTTCAAAGCGGGGGGCAGAATCAGAAGTGGCCCATAAATGGGCAAGGTGGCTACGTCACCCCTGCCGCCTCGGGGATCCTCTACGCTTCAAAGCGGGGGGTAAAATCAGAAGTGGCCCATAAATGGGCAAGGTGGCTACGTCACCCCTGCCGCCTCGGGGATCCCCACCGCTTCAGAGCGGGGAACAGAATCAGACGTGGCCCATAAATGGGCAAGGTGGCTACGTCACCCCTGCCGCCTCGAGGATTCCCACCGCTTCAGAGCGGGGGGCAAAATCAGAAGTGGCCCATAAGTGGGCAAGGTGGCTATGTCACTCCTGCCGCCTCGGGGATCCCCTCCGCTTCAAAGCGGGGGGCAAAATCAGAACTGGCCCATAAATGGGCAAGGTGGCTACGTCACCCCTGCCGCCTCGGGGATCCCCTCCGCTTCAAAGCGGGGGGCAGAATCAGAAGTGGCACATAAATGGGCAAGGTGGCTGTGTCACCCCTGCCGCCTCGGGGGGCCCTCCGCTTCAAAGCGGGGGGCAAAATCAGATGTGGCCCATAAATGGGCAAGGTGGCTACGTCACCCCTGCCGCCTCGGGGATCCCCTCCGCTTCAAAGCGGGGGGCAAAATCAGAAGTGGCCCATAAATGGGCAAGGTGGCTACGTCACCCCTGCCGCCTCGGGGATCCCCACCGCTTCAGAGCGGGGAACAGAATCAGACGTGGCGCATAAATGGGCAAGGTGGCTACGTCACCCCTGCCGCCTCGGGGATCCCCACCGCTTCAAGGCGGGGGGCAAAATCAGAACTGGCCCATAAATGGGCAAGGTGGCTACGTCACCCCTGCCGCCTCGGGGATCCCCACCGCTTCAGAGCTGGGAACAGAATCAGACGTGGCCCATAAATGGGCAAGGTGGCTACGTCACCCCTACCGCCTTGGGGATCCCCACCGCTTCAAAGCGGGGGGCAAAATCAGAAGTGGCCCATAAATGGGCAAGGTGGCTACGTCACCCCTGCCGCCTCGGGGATCCCCACCGCTTCAAAGCGGGGAACAGAATCAGACGTGGCCCATAAATGGGCAAGGTGGCTACGTCACCCCTGCCGCCTCGGGGATCCCCACGCTTCAAAGCGGGGAGCAAAATCAGAAGTGGCCCATAAATGGGCAAGGTGGCTACGTCACCCCTGCCGCCTCGGGGATCCCCACCGCTTCAAAGCGGGGGGCAAAATCAGAAGTGGCCCATAAGTGGGCAAGGTGGCTACGTCACCCCTGCCGCCTCGGGGATCCCCTCCGCTTCAAAGCGGGGGGCAAAATCAGAAGTGGCCCATAAATGGGCAAGGTGGCTACGTCACCCCTGCCGCCTCGGGGATCCCCACCGCTTCAAAGCGGGGGGCAAAATCAGAACTGGCCCATAAATGGGCAAGGTGGCTACGTCACCCCTGCCGCCTCGGGGATCCCCTCCGCTTCAAAGCGGGGGGCAGAATCAGAAGTGGCACATAAATGGGCAAGGTGGCTGCGTCACCCCTGCCGCCTCGGGGGGCCCTCCGCTTCAAAGCGGGGGGCAAAATCAGATGTGGCCCATAAATGGGCAAGGTGGCTACGTCACCCGTGCCGCCTCGGGGATCCCCTCCGCTTCAGAGCGGGGGGCAAAATCAGAAGTGGCCCATAAATGGGCAAGGTGGCTACGTCACCCCTGCCGCCTCGGGGATCCCCACCGCTTCAGAGCGGGGAACAGAATGAGACGTGGCGCATAAATGGGCAAGGTGGCTACGTCACCCCTGCCGCCTCGGGGATCCCCACCGCTTCAAAGCGGGGGGCAAAATCAGAACTGGCCCATAAATGGGCAAGGTGGCTACGTCACCCCTGCCGCCTCGGGGATCCCCTCCGCTTCAAAGCGGGGAACAGAATGAGACGTGGCCCATAAATGGGCAAGGTGGCTACGTCACCCCTGCCGCCTCGGGGATCCCCTCCGCTTCAAAGCGGGGGGCAAAATCAGAAAGGGCCCATAAATGGGCAAGGTGGCTACGTCACCCCTGCGGCCTCGGGGATCCCCACCGCTTCAAAGCGGGGAACAGAATCAGACGTGGCCCATAAATGGGCAAGGTGGCTACGTCACCCCTGCCGCCTCGGGGATCCCCTCCGCTTCAGAGCGGGGGGCAGAATCAGAAGTGGCCCATAAATGGGCAAGGTGGCTACGTCACCCCTGCCGCCTCGGGAATCCCCTCCGCTTCAAAGCGGGGGGCAAAATCAGAAGTGGCCCATAAATGGGCAAGGTGGCTACGTCACCCCTGCCGCCTCGGGGATCCCCTCCGCTTCAAAGCGGGGAACATAATCGGACGTGGCCCATAAATGGGCAAGGTGGCTACGTCACCCCTGCCGCCTCCGGCATCCCCACCGCTTCAAAGCGGGGGGCATAATCAGAAGTGGCCCATAAATGGGCAAGGTGGCTACGTCACCCCTGCCGCCTTGCAGATGCTCTCCGCTTCAAAGCGGGGGGCAAAATCAGAAGTGGCTCATAAATGGGCAAGGTGGCTACGTCACCCCTGCCGCCTCGGGGATCCCCACCGCTTCAGAGCTGGGAACAGAATCAGGCGTGGCCCATAAATGGGCAAGGTGGCTACGTCACCCCTGCCGCCTCGGGGATCCCCACCGCTTCAAAGCGGGGGGCAAAATCAGAAGTGGCCCATAAATGGGCAAGGTGGCTACGTCACCCCTGCCGCCTCTGGGATCCCCTCCGCTTCAAAGCGGGGGGCAAAATCAGAAGTGGCCCATAAATGGGCAAAGTGGCTATGTCACCACTGCCGCCTCAGGGATCCCCACCGCTTCAGAGCGGGGGGCAAAATCAGAAGTGGCCCATAAATGGGCAAGGTGGCTACGTCACCCCTGCCGCCTCGGGGATCCCCACCGCTTCAGAGCGGGGGGCAAAATCAGAACTGGCCCATAAATGGGCAAGGTGGCTACGTCACCCCTGCCGCCTCGGGGATCCCCACCGCTTCAGAGCGGGGGGCAAAATCAGAACTGGCCCATAAATGGGCAAGGTGGCTACGTCACCCCTGCCGCCTCGGGGATCCCCACCGCTTCAAAGCGGGGGGCAAAATCAGAACTGGCCCATAAATGGGCAAGGTGGCTACGTCACCCCTGCCGCCTCGGGGATCCCCTCCGCTTCAAAGCGGGGGGCAGAATCAGAAGTGGCACATAAATGGGCAAGGTGGCTACGTCACCCCTGCCGCCTCGGGGATCCCCTCCGCTTCAAAGCGGGGGGCAGAATCAGAAGTGGCACATAAATGGGCAAGGTGGCTGCGTCACCCCTGCCGCCTCGGGGGGCCCTCCGCTTCAAAGCGGGGGGCAAAATCAGATGTGGCCCATAAATGGGCAAGGTGGCTACGTCACCCGTGCCGCCTCGGGGATCCCCTCCGCTTCAGAGCGGGGGGCAAAATCAGAAGTGGCCCATAAATGGGCAAGGTGGCTACGTCACCCCTGCCGCCTCGGGGATCCCCACCGCTTCAGAGCGGGGAACAGAATGAGACGTGGCGCATAAATGGGCAAGGTGGCTACGTCACCCCTGCCGCCTCGGGGATCCCCACCGCTTCAAAGCGGGGGGCAAAATCAGAACTGGCCCATAAATGGGCAAGGTGGCTACGTCACCCCTGCCGCCTCGGGGATCCCCTCCGCTTCAAAGCGGGGAACAGAATGAGACGTGGCCCATAAATGGGCAAGGTGGCTACGTCACCCCTGCCGCCTCGGGGATCCCCTCCGCTTCAAAGCGGGGGGCAAAATCAGAAAGGGCCCATAAATGGGCAAGGTGGCTACGTCACCCCTGCGGCCTCGGGGATCCCCACCGCTTCAAAGCGGGGAACAGAATCAGACGTGGCCCATAAATGGGCAAGGTGGCTACGTCACCCCTGCCGCCTCGGGGATCCCCTCCGCTTCAGAGCGGGGGGCAGAATCAGAAGTGGCCCATAAATGGGCAAGGTGGCTACGTCACCCCTGCCGCCTCGGGAATCCCCTCCGCTTCAAAGCGGGGGGCAAAATCAGAAGTGGCCCATAAATGGGCAAGGTGGCTACGTCACCCCTGCCGCCTCGGGGATCCCCTCCGCTTCAAAGCGGGGAACATAATCAGACGTGGCCCATAAATGGGCAAGGTGGCTACGTCACCCCTGCCGCCTCCGGCATCCCCACCGCTTCAAAGCGGGGGGCATAATCAGAAGTGGCCCATAAATGGGCAAGGTGGCTACGTCACCCCTGCCGCCTTGCAGATGCTCTCCGCTTCAAAGCGGGGGGCAAAATCAGAAGTGGCTCATAAATGGGCAAGGTGGCTACGTCACCCCTGCCGCCTCGGGGATCCCCACCGCTTCAGAGCTGGGAACAGAATCAGGCGTGGCCCATAAATGGGCAAGGTGGCTACGTCACCCCTGCCGCCTCGGGGATCCCCACCGCTTCAAAGCGGGGGGCAAAATCAGAAGTGGCCCATAAATGGGCAAGGTGGCTACGTCACCCCTGCCGCCTCTGGGATCCCCTCCGCTTCAAAGCGGGGGGCAAAATCAGAAGTGGCCCATAAATGGGCAAAGTGGCTATGTCACCACTGCCGCCTCAGGGATCCCCACCGCTTCAGAGCGGGGGGCAAAATCAGAAGTGGCCCATAAATGGGCAAGGTGGCTACGTCACCCCTGCCGCCTCGGGGATCCCCACCGCTTCAGAGCGGGGGGCAAAATCAGAACTGGCCCATAAATGGGCAAGGTGGCTACGTCACCCCTGCCGCCTCGGGGATCCCCACCGCTTCAGAGCGGGGGGCAAAATCAGAACTGGCCCATAAATGGGCAAGGTGGCTACGTCACCCCTGCCGCCTCGAGGATTCCCACCGCTTCAGAGCGGGGGGCAGAATCAGAAGTGGCCCATAAATGGGCAAGGTGGCTACGTCACCCCTGCCGCCTCGGGGATCCCCTCCGCTTCAAAGCGGGGGGCGAATCACAAGTGGCCCATAAATGGGCAAGGTGGCTATGTCACCCCTGCCGCCTCAGGGATCCCCACCGCTTCAGAGCGGGGGGCAAAATCAGAAGTGGCCCATAAATGGGCAAGGTGGCTACGTCACCCCTGCCGCCTCGGGGATCCCCACCGCTTCAGAGCGGGGGCAAAATCAGAACTGGCCCATAAATGGGCAAGGTGGCTGCGTCACCCCTGCCGCCTCAGGGATCCCCACTGCTTCAGAGCGGGGGGCAAAATCAGAAATGGCCCATAAATGGGCAAGGTGGCTACGTCACCCCTGCCGCCTCGGGGATCCCCTCCGCTTCAAAGCGGGGGGCAAAATCAGAAGTGGCCCATAAATGGGCAAGGTGGCTGCCGCCTCGGGGATCCCCACCGCTTCAGAGCGGGGAACATAATCGGACGTGGCCCATAAGTGGGCAAGGTGGCTACGTCACCCCTGCCGCCTCGGGGATCCCCACCGCTTCAAAGCGGGGGGCAGAATCAGAAGTGGCCCATAAATGGGCAAGGTGGCTACGTCACCCCTGCCGCCTCGGGGATCCTCTCCGCTTCAAAGCGGGGGGCAAAATCAGAAGTGGCCCATAAATGGGCAAGGTGGCTACGTCACCCCTGCCGCCTCGGGGATCCCCACCGCTTCAGAGCGGGGAACAGAATCAGACGTGGCCCATAAATGGGCAAGGTGGCTACGTCACCCCTGCCGCCTCGGGGATCCCCACGCTTCAAAGCGGGGAGCAAAATCAGAAGTGGCCCATAAATGGGCAAGGTGGCTACGTCACCCCTGCCGCCTCGGGGATCCCCACCGCTTCAGAGCGGGGGGCAAAATCAGAAGTGGCCCATAAGTGGGCAAGGTGGCTACGTCACCCCTGCCGCCTCGGGGATCCCCTCCGCTTCAAAGCGGGGGGCAAAATCAGAACTGGCCCATAAATGGGCAAGGTGGCTACGTCACCCCTGCCGCCTCGGGGATCCCCACCGCTTCAAAGCGGGGGGCAAAATCAGAACTGGCCCATAAATGGGCAAGGTGGCTACGTCACCCCTGCCGCCTCGGGGATCCCCACCGCTTCAAAGCGGGGGGCAGAATCAGAAGTGGCCCATAAATGGGCAAGGTGGCTACGTCACCCCTGCCGCCTCGGGGATCCTCTCCGCTTCAAAGCGGGGGGCAAAATCAGAAGTGGCCCATAAATGGGCAAGGTGGCTACGTCACCCCTGCCGCCTCGGGGATCCCCACCGCTTCAGAGCGGGGAACATAATCGGACGTGGCCCATAAATGGGCAAGGTGGCTACGTCACCCCTGCCGCCTCGGGGATCCCCACGCTTCAAAGCGGGGAGCAAAATCAGAAGTGGCCCATAAATGGGCAAGGTGGCTACGTCACCCCTGCCGCCTCGGGGATCCCCACCGCTTCAAAGCGGGGGGCAGAATCAGAAGTGGCACATAAATGGGCAAGGTGGCTACGTCACCCCTGCCGCCTCGGGGGGCCCTCCGCTTCAAAGCGGGGGGCAAAATCAGAAGTGGCCCATAAATGGGCAAGGTGGCTACGTCACCCCTGCCGCCTCGGGGATCCCCTCCGCTTCAAAGCGGGGGGCAGAATCAGAAGTGGCCCATAAATGGGCAAGGTGGCTACGTCACCCCTGCCGCCTCGGGGATCCTCTCCGCTTCAAAGCGGGGGGCAAAATCAGAAGTGGCGCATAAATGGGCAAGGTGGCTACGTCACCCCTGCCGCCTCGGGGATCCCCACCGCTTCAGAGCGGGGAACAGAATCAGACGTGGCCCATAAATGGGCAAGGTGGCTACGTCACCCCTGCCGCCTCGGGGATCCCCACGCTTCAAAGCGGGGAGCAAAATCAGAAGTGGCCCATAAATGGGCAAGGTGGCTACGTCACCCCTGCCGCCTCGGGGATCCCCACCGCTTCAAAGCGGGGGGCAGAATCAGAAGTGGCACATAAATGGGCAAGGTGGCTACGTCACCCCTGCCGCCTCGGGGGGCCCTCCGCTTCAAAGCGGGGGGCAAAATCAGAAGTGGCCCATAAATGGGCAAGGTGGCTACGTCACCCCTGCCGCCTCGGGGATCCCCTCCGCTTCAAAGCGGGGGGCAAAATCAGAACTGGCCCATAAATGGGCAAGGTGGCTACGTCACCCCTGCCGCCTCGGGGATCCCCACCGCTTCAGAGCGGGGAACAGAATCAGACGTGGCGCATAAATGGGCAAGGTGGCTACGTCACCCCTGCCGCCTCGGGGATCCCCACCGCTTCAAAGCGGGGGGCAAAATCAGAACTGGCCCATAAATGGGCAAGGTGGCTACGTCACCCCTGCCGCCTCGGGGATCCCCTCCGCTTCAAAGCGGGGAACAGAATCAGAAGTGGCCCATAAATGGGCAAGGTGGCTACGTCACCCCTACCGCCTCGGGGATCCCCACCGCTTCAAAGCGGGGGGCAAAATCAGAAGTGGCCCATAAATGGGCAAGGTGGCTACGTCACCCCTGCCGCCTCGGGGATCCCCTCCGCTTCAAAGCGGGGGGCAAAATCAGAAGTGGCCCATAAATGGGCAAGGTGGCTACGTCACCCCTGCCGCCTCCGGCATCCCCACCGCTTCAAAGCGGGGGGCAGAATCAGAAGTGGCCCATAAATGGGCAAGGTGGCTACGTCACCCCTGCCTCCTTGCAGATGCTCTCCGCTTCAAAGCGGGGGGCAAAATCAGAAGTGGCCCATAAATGGGCAAGGTGGCTACGTCACCCCTGCCGCCTCGGGGATCCCCACCGCTTCAAAGCGGGGAACAGAATCAGGCGTGGCCCATAAATGGGCAAGGTGGCTACGTCACCCCTGCCGCCTCGGGGATCCCCACCGCTTCAAAGCGGGGGGCAAAATCAGAAGTGGCCCATAAATGGGCAAGGTGGCTATGTCACCCCTGCCGCCTCGGGGATCCCCACCGCTTCAGAGCTGGGAACAGAATCAGACGTGGCCCATAAACGGGCAAGGTGGCTACGTCACCCCTGCCGCCTCGGGGATCCCCACCGCTTCAGAGCGGGGGGCAAAATCAGAAGTGGCCCATAAATGGGCAAGGTGGCTACGTCACCCCTGCCGCCTCGGGGATCCCCACCGCTTCAAAGCGGGGGGCAGAATCAGAAGTGGCACATAAATGGGCAAGGTGGCTACGTCACCCCTGCCGCCTCGGGGGGCCCTCCGCTTCAAAGCGGGGGGCAAAATCAGAAGTGGCCCATAAATGGGCAAGGTGGCTACGTCACCCCTGCCGCCTCGGGGATCCCCACCGCTTCAAAGCGGGGGGCAGAATCAGAAGTGGCACATAAATGGGCAAGGTGGCTACGTCACCCCTGCCGCCTCGGGGGGCCCTCCGCTTCAAAGCGGGGGGCAAAATCAGAAGTGGCCCATAAATGGGCAAGGTGGCTACGTCACCCCTGCCGCCTCGGGGATCCCCTCCGCTTCAAAGCGGGGGGCAGAATCAGAAGTGGCCCATAAATGGGCAAGGTGGCTACGTCACCCCTGCCGCCTCGGGGATCCTCTCCGCTTCAAAGCGGGGGGCAAAATCAGAAGTGGCGCATAAATGGGCAAGGTGGCTACGTCACCCCTGCCGCCTCGGGGATCCCCACCGCTTCAGAGCGGGGAACAGAATCAGACGTGGCCCATAAATGGGCAAGGTGGCTACGTCACCCCTGCCGCCTCGGGGATCCCCACGCTTCAAAGCGGGGAGCAAAATCAGAAGTGGCCCATAAATGGGCAAGGTGGCTACGTCACCCCTGCCGCCTCGGGGATCCCCACCGCTTCAAAGCGGGGGGCAGAATCAGAAGTGGCACATAAATGGGCAAGGTGGCTACGTCACCCCTGCCGCCTCGGGGGGCCCTCCGCTTCAAAGCGGGGGGCAAAATCAGAAGTGGCCCATAAATGGGCAAGGTGGCTACGTCACCCCTGCCGCCTCGGGGATCCCCTCCGCTTCAAAGCGGGGGGCAAAATCAGAACTGGCCCATAAATGGGCAAGGTGGCTACGTCACCCCTGCCGCCTCGGGGATCCCCACCGCTTCAGAGCGGGGAACAGAATCAGACGTGGCGCATAAATGGGCAAGGTGGCTACGTCACCCCTGCCGCCTCGGGGATCCCCACCGCTTCAAAGCGGGGGGCAAAATCAGAACTGGCCCATAAATGGGCAAGGTGGCTACGTCACCCCTGCCGCCTCGGGGATCCCCTCCGCTTCAAAGCGGGGAACAGAATCAGAAGTGGCCCATAAATGGGCAAGGTGGCTACGTCACCCCTACCGCCTCGGGGATCCCCACCGCTTCAAAGCGGGGGGCAAAATCAGAAGTGGCCCATAAATGGGCAAGGTGGCTACGTCACCCCTGCCGCCTCGGGGATCCCCTCCGCTTCAAAGCGGGGGGCAAAATCAGAAGTGGCCCATAAATGGGCAAGGTGGCTACGTCACCCCTGCCGCCTCCGGCATCCCCACCGCTTCAAAGCGGGGGGCAGAATCAGAAGTGGCCCATAAATGGGCAAGGTGGCTACGTCACCCCTGCCTCCTTGCAGATGCTCTCCGCTTCAAAGCGGGGGGCAAAATCAGAAGTGGCCCATAAATGGGCAAGGTGGCTACGTCACCCCTGCCGCCTCGGGGATCCCCACCGCTTCAAAGCGGGGAACAGAATCAGGCGTGGCCCATAAATGGGCAAGGTGGCTACGTCACCCCTGCCGCCTCGGGGATCCCCACCGCTTCAAAGCGGGGGGCAAAATCAGAAGTGGCCCATAAATGGGCAAGGTGGCTATGTCACCCCTGCCGCCTCGGGGATCCCCACCGCTTCAGAGCTGGGAACAGAATCAGACGTGGCCCATAAACGGGCAAGGTGGCTACGTCACCCCTGCCGCCTCGGGGATCCCCACCGCTTCAGAGCGGGGGGCAAAATCAGAAGTGGCCCATAAATGGGCAAGGTGGCTACGTCACCCCTGCCGCCTCGGGGATCCCCTCCGCTTCAAAGCGGGGGGCAAAATCAGAAGTGGCCCATAAATGGGCAAAGTGGCTATGTCACCCCTGCCGCCTCAGGGATCCCCACCGCTTCAGAGCGGGGGGCAAAATCAGAAGTGGCCCATAAATGGGCAAGGTGGCTACGTCACCCCTGCCGCCTCGGGGATCCCCACCGCTTCATAGCGGGGGGCAAAATCAGAACTGGCCCATAAATGGGCAAGGTGGCTACGTCACCCCTGCCGCCTCGGGGATCCCCACCGCTTCAGAGCTGGGAACAGAATCAGGCGTGGCCCATAAATGGGCAAGGTGGCTACGTCACCCCTGCCGCCTCGAGGATTCCCACCGCTTCAGAACGGGGGGCAGAATCAGAAGTGGCCCATAAATGGGCAAGGTGGCTACGTCACCCCTGCCGCCTCGGGGATCCCCTCCGCTTCAAAGCGGGGGGCGAATCACAAGTGGCCCATAAATGGGCAAGGTGGCTATGTCACCCCTGCCGCCTCAGGGATCCCCACCGCTTCAGAGCGGGGGGCAAAATCAGAAGTGGCCCATAAATGGGCAAGGTGGCTACGTCACCCCTGCCGCCTCGGGGATCCCCACCGCTTCAGAGCGGGGGGCAAAATCAGAACTGGCCCATAAATGGGCAAGGTGGCTGCGTCACCCCTGCCGCCTCAGGGATCCCCACCGTTTCAGAGCGGGGGGCAAAATCAGAAGTGGCCCATAAATGGGCAAGGTGGCTACGTCACCCCTGCCGCCTCGGGGATCCCCTCCGCTTCAAAGCGGGGGGCAAAATCAGAAGTGGCCCATAAATGGGCAAGGTGGCTGCCGCCTCGGGGATCCCCACCGCTTCAGAGCGGGGAACATAATCGGACGTGGCCCATAAATGGGCAAGGTGGCTACGTCACCCCTGCCGCCTCGGGGATCCCCACCGCTTCAAAGCGGGGGGCAAAATCAGAAGTGGCCCATAAATGGGCAAGGTGGCTACGTCACCCCTGCCGCCTCGGGGATCCTCTCCGCTTCAAAGCGGGGGGCAAAATCAGAAGTGGCCCATAAGTGGGCAAGGTGGCTACGTCACCCCTGCCGCCTCGGGGATCCCCACGGCTTCAGAGCGGGGAACAGAATCAGACGTGGCCCATAAATGGGCAAGGTGGCTACGTCACCCCTGCCGCCTCGGGGATCCCCACGCTTCAAAGCGGGGAGCAAAATCAGAAGTGGCCCATAAATGGGCAAGGTGGCTACGTCACCCCTGCCGCCTCGGGGATCCCCACCGCTTCAGAGCGGGGGGCAAAATCAGAAGTGGCCCATAAGTGGGCAAGGTGGCTACGTCACCCCTGCCGCCTCGGGGATCCCCACCGCTTCAAAGCGGGGGGCAAAATCAGAAGTGGCCCATAAATGGGCAAGGTGGCTACGTCACCCCTGCCGCCTCGGGGATCCCCACCGCTTCAAAGCGGGGGGCAAAATCAGAACTGGCCCATAAATGGGCAAGGTGGCTACGTCACCCCTGCCGCCTCGGGGATCCCCTCCGCTTCAAAGCGGGGGGCAGAATCAGAAGTGGCACATAAATGGGCAAGGTGGCTGCGTCACCCCTGCCGCCTCGGGGGGCCCTCCGCTTCAAAGCGGGGGGCAAAATCAGAAGTGGCCCATAAATGGGCAAGGTGGCTACGTCACCCCTGCCGCCTCGGGGATCCCCTCCGCTTCAAAGCGGGGGGCAAAATCAGAACTGGCCCATAAATGGGCAAGGTGGCTACGTCACCCCTGCCGCCTCGGGGATCCCCACCGCTTCAGAGCGGGGAACAGAATCAGACGTGGCGCATAAATGGGCAAGGTGGCTACGTCACCCCTGCCGCCTCGGGGATCCCCACCGCTTCAAAGCGGGGGGCAAAATCAGAACTGGCCCATAAATGGGCAAGGTGGCTACGTCACCCCTGCCGCCTCGGGGATCCCCTCCGCTTCAAAGCGGGGAACAGAATCAGACGTGGCCCTTAAATGGGCAAGGTGGCTACGTCACCCCTACCGCCTCGGGGATCCCCTCCGCTTCAAAGCGGGGAACAGAATCAGACGTGGCCCATAAATGGGCAAGGTGGCTACGTCACCCCTGCCGCCTCGGGGATCCCCTCCGCTTCAAAGCGGGGGGCAAAATCAGAAGTGGCACATAAATGGGCAAGGTGGCTACGTCACCCCTGCCGCCTTGGGGATCCCCTCCGCTTCAAAGCGGGGAACATAATCGGACGTGGCCCATAAATGGGCAAGGTGGCTACGTCACCCCTGCCGCCTCGGGGATCCCCACCGCTTCAGAGCGGGGGGCAAAATCAGACGTGGCCCATAAATGGGCAAGGTGGCTACGTCACCCCTGCCGCCTCGGGGATCCCCATCGCTTCAAAGCGGGGGGCAGAATCAGAAGTGGCCCATAAATGGGCAAGGTGGCTACGTCACCCCTGCCGCCTTGCAAAGGCTCTCTGCTTCAAAGCGGGGGGCAAAATCAGACGTGGCCCATAAATGGGCAAGGTGGCTACGTCACCCCTGCCGCCTCGGGGATCCCCACCGCTTCAGAGCTGGGAACAGAATCAGGCGTGGCCCATAAATGGGCAAGGTGGCTACGTCACCCCTGCCGCCTCGGGGATCCCCACCGCTTCAAAGCGGGGGGCAAAATCAGAAGTGGCCCATAAATGGGCAAGGTGGCTATGTCACCCCTGCCGCCTCGGGGATCCCCACCGCTTCAGAGCTGGGAACAGAATCAGACGTGGCCCATAAACGGGCAAGGTGGCTACGTCACCCCTGCCGCCTCGGGGATCCCCACCGCTTCAGAGCGGGGGGCAAAATCAGAAGTGGCCCATAAATGGGCAAGGTGGCTACGTCACCCCTGCCGCCTCGGGGATCCCCTCCGCTTCAAAGCGGGGGGCAAAATCAGAAGTGGCCCATAAATGGGCAAAGTGGCTATGTCACCCCTGCCGCCTCAGGGATCCCCACCGCTTCAAAGCGGGGGGCAAAATCAGAACTGGCCCATAAATGGGCAAGGTGGCTACGTCACCCCTGCCGCCTCGGGGATCCCCACCGCTTCAGAGCTGGGAACAGAATGAGGCGTGGCCCATAAATGGGCAAGGTGGCTACGTCACCCCTGCCGCCTCGAGGAATCCCACCGCTTCAGAGCGGGGGGCAGAATCAGAAGTGGCCCATAAATGGGCAAGGTGGCTACGTCACCCCTGCCGCCTCGGGGATCCCCTCCGCTTCAAAGCGGGGGGCGAATCACAAGTGGCCCATAAATGGGCAAGGTGGCTATGTCACCCCTGCCGCCTCAGGGATCCCCACCGCTTCAGAGCGGGGGGCAAAATCAGAAGTGGCCCATAAATGGGCAAGGTGGCTACGTCACCCCTGCCGCCTCGGGGATCCCCACCGCTTCAGAGCGGGGGGCAAAATCAGAACTGGCCCATAAATGGGCAAGGTGGCTGCGTCACCCCTGCCGCCTCAGGGATCCCCACCGCTTCAGAGCGGGGGGCAAAATCAGAAGTGGCCCATAAATGGGCAAGGTGGCTACGTCACCCCTGCCGCCTCGGGGATCCCCTCCGCTTCAAAGCGGGGGGCAAAATCAGAAGTGGCCCATAAATGGGCAAGGTGGCTGCCGCCTCGGGGATCCCCACCGCTTCAGAGCGGGGAACATAATCGGACGTGGCCCGTAAATGGGCAAGGTGGCTACGTCACCCCTGCCGCCTCGGGGATCCCCACCGCTTCAAAGCGGGGGGCAGAATCAGAAGTGGCCCATAAATGGGCAAGGTGGCTACGTCACCCCTGCCGCCTCGGGGATCCTCTCCGCTTCAAAGCGGGGGGCAAAATCAGAAGTGGCCCATAAATGGGCAAGGTGGCTACGTCACCCCTGCCGCCTCGGGGATCCCCACCGCTTCAGAGCGGGGAACAGAATCAGACGTGGCCCATAAATGGGGAAGGTGGCTACGTCACCCCTGCCGCCTCGGGGATCCCCACGCTTCAAAGCGGGGAGCAAAATCAGAAGTGGCCCATAAATGGGCAAGGTGGCTACGTCACCCCTGCCGCCTCGGGGATCCCCACCGCTTCAGAGCGGGGGGCAAAATCAGAAGTGGCCCATAAGTGGGCAAGGTGGCTACGTCACCCCTGCCGCCTCGGGGATCCCCTCCGCTTCAAAGCGGGGGGCAAAATCAGAACTGGCCCATAAATGGGCAAGGTGGCTACGTCACCCCTGCCGCCTCGGGGATCCCCACCGCTTCAGAGCGGGGGGCAAAATCAGAAGTGGCCCATAAATGGGCAAGGTGGCTACGTCACCCCTGCCGCCTCGGGGATCCCCACCGCTTCAGAGCGGGGGGCAAAATCAGAACTGGCCCATAAATGGGCAAGGTGGCTGCGTCACCCCTGCCGCCTCAGGGATCCCCACCGCTTCAGAGCGGGGGGCAAAATCAGAAGTGGCCCATAAATGGGCAAGGTGGCTACGTCACCCCTGCCGCCTCGGGGATCCCCTCCGCTTCAAAGCGGGGGGCAAAATCAGAAGTGGCCCATAAATGGGCAAGGTGGCTGCCGCCTCGGGGATCCCCACCGCTTCAGAGCGGGGAACATAATCGGACGTGGCCCATAAATGGGCAAGGTGGCTACGTCACCCCTGCCGCCTCGGGGATCCCCACCGCTTCAGAGCGGGTGGCAAAATCAGAACTGGCCCATAAATGGGCAAGGTGGCTACGTCACCCCTGCCGCCTCGGGGATCCCCACCGCTTCAAAGCGGGGGGCAGAATCAGAAGTGGCCCATAAATGGGCAAGGTGGCTACGTCACCCCTGCCGCCTCGGGGATCCTCTCCGCTTCAAAGCGGGGGGCAAAATCAGAAGTGGCCCATAAATGGGCAAGGTGGCTACGTCACCCCTGCCGCCTCGGGGATCCCCACCGCTTCAGAGCGGGGAACAGAATCAGACGTGGCCCATAAATGGGCAAGGTGGCTACGTCACCCCTGCCGCCTCGGGGATCCCCACGCTTCAAAGCGGGGAGCAAAATCAGAAGTGGCCCATAAATGGGCAAGGTGGCTACGTCACCCCTGCCGCCTCGGGGATCCCCACCGCTTCAGAGTGGGGGGCAAAATCAGAAGTGGCCCATAAGTGGGCAAGGTGGCTACGTCACCCCTGCCGCCTCGGGGATCCCCTCCGCTTCAAAGCGGGGGGCAAAATCAGAACTGGCCCATAAATGGCAAGGTGGCTACGTCACCCCTGCCGCCTCGGGGATCCCCACCGCTTCAAAGCGGGGGGCAAAATCAGAACTGGCCCATAAATGGGCAAGGTGGCTACGTCACCCCTGCCGCCTCGGGGATCCCCTCCGCTTCAAAGCGGGGGGCAGAATCAGAAGTGGCACATAAATGGGCAAGGTGGCTGCGTCACCCCTGCCGCCTCGGGGGGCCCTCCGCTTCAAAGCGGGGGGCAAAATCAGAAGTGGCCCATAAATGGGCAAGGTGGCTACGTCACCCCTGCCGCCTCGGGGATCCCCTCCGCTTCAAAGCGGGGGGCAAAATCAGAACTGGCCCATAAATGGGCAAGGTGGCTACGTCACCCCTGCCGCCTCGGGGATCCCCACCGCTTCGGAGCGGGGAACAGAATCAGACGTGGCGCATAAATGGGCAAGGTGGCTACGTCACCCCTGCCGCCTCGGGGATCCCCACCGCTTCAAAGCGGGGGGCAAAATCAGACGTGGCCCATAAATGGGCAAGGTGGCTACGTCACCCCTGCCGCCTCGGGGATCCCCTCCGCTTCAAAGCGGGGAACAGAATCAGACGTGGCCCTTAAATGGGCAAGGTGGCTACGTCACCCCTACCGCCTCGGGGATCCCCTCCGCTTCAAAGCGGGGGGCAAAATCAGACGTGGCCCATAAATGGGCAAGGTGGCTACGTCACCCCTGCCGCCTCGGGGATCCCCACCGCTTCAGAGCGGGGGGCAAAATCAGAAGTGGCCCATAAATGGGCAAGGTGGCTACGTCACCCCTGCCGCCTCGGGGATTCTCTCCGCTTCAAAGCGGGGGGCAAAATCAGAAGTGGCCCATAAATGGGCAAGGTGGCTACGTCACCCCTGCCGCCTCGGGGATCCCCACCACTTCAAAGCGGGGGGCAAAATCAGAAGTGGCCCATAAATGGGCAAGGTGGCTATGTCACCCCTGCCGCCTCAGGGATCCCCACCGCTTCAGAGCGGGGGGCAGAATCAGAAGTGGCCCATAACTGGGCAAGGTGGCTACGTCACCCCTGCCGCCTCGGGGATCCCCTCCGCTTCAAAGCGGGGGGCAAAATCAGAACTAGACCATAAATGGGCAAGGTGGCTACGTCACCCCTGCCGCCTCGGGGATCCCCACCACTTCAAAGCGGGGGGCAAAATCAGAAGTGGCCCATAAATGGGCAAGGTGGCTATGTCACCCCTGCCGCCTCAGGGATCCCCACCGCTTCAGAGCGGGGGGCAAAATCAGAAGTGGCCCATAAATGGGCAAGGTGGCTACGTCACCCCTGCCGCCTCGGGGATCCCCACCGCTTCAGAGCGGGGGGCAAAATCAGAACTGGCCCATAAATGGGCAAGGTGGCTACGTCACCCCTGCCGCCTCGGGGATCCCCACCACTTCAAAGCGGGGGGCAAAATCAGAAGTGGCCCATAAATGGGCAAGGTGGCTACGTCACCCCTGCCGCCTCGGGGATCCCCACCACTTTAAAGCGGGGGGCAGAATCAGAAGTGGCCCATAACTGGGCAAGGTGGCTACGTCACCCCTGCCGCCTCGGGGATCCCCTCCGCTTCAAAGCGGGGGGCAAAATCAGAACTAGACCATAAATGGGCAAGGTGGCTACGTCACCCCTGCCGCCTCGGGGATCCCCACCACTTCAAAGCGGGGGGCAAAATCAGAAGTGGCCCATAAATGGGCAAGGTGGCTATGTCACCCCTGCCGCCTCAGGGATCCCCACCGCTTCAGAGCGGGGGGCAAAATCAGAAGTGGCCCATAAATGGGCAAGGTGGCTACGTCACCCCTGCCGCCTCGGGGATCCCCACCGCTTCAGAGCGAGGGGCAAAATCAGAAGTGGCCCATAAATGGGCAAGGTGGCTACGTCACCCCTGCCGCCTTGGGGATCCCCACCGCTTCAAAGCGGGGGGCAAATCAGAACTAGCCCATAAATGGGCAAGGTGGCTACGTCACCCCTGCCGCCTCGGGGATCCCCACCGCTTCAGAGCGGGGAACAGAATCAGACGTGGCCCATAAATGGGCAAGGTGGCTACGTCACCCCTGCCGCCTTGGGGATCCCCTCCGCTTCAAAGCGGGGGGCAAATCAGAACTAGCCCATAAATGGGCAAGGTGGCTACGTCACCCCTGCCGCCTCGGGGATCCCCTCCGCTTCAAAGCGGGGGGCAAAATCAGAAGTGGCCCATAAATGGGCAAGGTGGCTACGTCACCCCTGCCGCCTCGGGGATCCCCACCGCTTCAGAGCGGGGAACAGAATCAGAAGTGGCCCATAAATGGGCAAGGTGGCTACGTCACCCCTGCCGCCTCGGGGATCCCCTCTGCTTCAAAGCGGGGGGCAAAATCAGAAGTGGCCCATAAATGGGCAAGGTGGCTATGTCACCCCTACCGCCTCGGGGATCCCCTCCGCTTCAAAGCGGGGGGCAAAATCAGAAGTGGCCCATAAATGGGCAAGGTGGCTACGTCACCCCTGCCGCCTCGGGGATCCCCACCGCTTCAGAGCGGGGGGCAGAATCAGAAGTGGCCCATAAATGGGCAAGGTGGCTACGTCACCCCTGCCGCCTCGGGGATCCCCACCGCTTCAAAGCGGGGGGCAAAATCAGAACTGGCCCATAAATGGGCAAGGTGGCTACGTCACCCCTGCCGCCTCGGGGATCCCATCCGCTTCAAAGCGGGGGGCAAAATCAGAAGTGGCCCATAAATGGGCAAGGTGGCTACGTCACCCCTGCCGCCTCGGGGATCCCCTCCGCTTCAAAACGGGGGGCAAAATCAGAAACGGCCCATAAATGGGCAAGGTGGCTACGTCACCCCTGCCGCCTCAGGGATCCCCTCCGCTTCAAAGCGGTGGGCAGAATCAGACGTGGCCCATAAATGGGCAAGGTGGCTACGTCCACCCTGCCGCCTCGGGGATCCCCACCGCTTCAAAGCGGGGGGCAAAATCAGAAGTGGCCCATAAATGGGCAAGGTGGCTACGTCACCCCTGCCGCCTCGGGGATCCCCTCCGCTTCAAAGCGGGGGGCAAAATCAGAAGTGGCCCATAAATGGGCAAGGTGGCTACGTCACCCCTGCCGCCTCGGGGATCCCCACCGCTTCAGAGCGAGGGGCAGAATAAGAAGTGGCCCATAAATGGGCAAGGTGGCTGGCTACGTCACCCCTGCCGCCTCGGGGATCCCCTCCGCTTCAAAGCGGGGGGCAAAATCAGAAGTGGCCCATAAATGGGCAAGGTGGCTACGTCACCCCTGCCGCCTTGGGGATCCCCTCCGCTTCAAAGCGGGGGGCAAATCAGAACTAGCCCATAAATGGGCAAGGTGGCTACGTCACCCCTGCCGCCTCGGGGATCCCCTCCGCTTCAAAGCGGGGGGCAAAATCAGAAGTGGCCCATAAATGGGCAAGGTGGCTACGTCACCCCTGCCGCCTCGGGGATCCCCACCGCTTCAGAGCGGGGAACAGAATCAGAAGTGGCCCATAAATGGGCAAGGTGGCTACGTCACCCCTGCCGCCTCGGGGATCCCCTCTGCTTCAAAGCGGGGGGCAAAATCAGAAGTGGCCCATAAATGGGCAAGGTGGCTATGTCACCCCTACCGCCTCGGGGATCCCCTCCGCTTCAAAGCGGGGGGCAAAATCAGAAGTGGCCCATAAATGGGCAAGGTGGCTACGTCACCCCTGCCGCCTCGGGGATCCCCACCGCTTCAGAGCGGGGGGCAGAATCAGAAGTGGCCCATAAATGGGCAAGGTGGCTACGTCACCCCTGCCGCCTCGGGGATCCCCACCGCTTCAAAGCGGGGGGCAAAATCAGAACTGGCCCATAAATGGGCAAGGTGGCTACGTCACCCCTGCCGCCTCGGGGATCCCATCCGCTTCAAAGCGGGGGGCAAAATCAGAAGTGGCCCATAAATGGGCAAGGTGGCTACGTCACCCCTGCCGCCTCGGGGATCCCCTCCGCTTCAAAACGGGGGGCAAAATCAGAAACGGCCCATAAATGGGCAAGGTGGCTACGTCACCCCTGCCGCCTCAGGGATCCCCTCCGCTTCAAAGCGGGGGGCAGAATCAGACGTGGCCCATAAATGGGCAAGGTGGCTACGTCCACCCTGCCGCCTCGGGGATCCCCACCGCTTCAAAGCGGGGGGCAAAATCAGAAGTGGCCCATAAATGGGCAAGGTGGCTACGTCACCCCTGCCGCCTCGGGGATCCCCTCCGCTTCAAAGCGGGGGGCAAAATCAGAAGTGGCCCATAAATGGGCAAGGTGGCTACGTCACCCCTGCCGCCTCGGGGATCCCCACCGCTTCAGAGCGAGGGGCAGAATAAGAAGTGGCCCATAAATGGGCAAGGTGGCTGGCTACGTCACCCCTGCCGCCTCGGGGATCCCCTCCGCTTCAAAGCGGGGGGCAAAATCAGAAGTGGCCCATAAATGGGCAAGGTGGCTACGTCACCCCTGCCGCCTCGGGGATCCCCACCGCTTCAGAGCGGGGGGCAGAATCAGAAGTGGCCCATAAATGGGCAAGGTGGCTACGTCACCCCTGCCGCCTCGGGGATCCCCACCGCTTCAAAGCGGGGGGCAAAATCAGAACTGGCCCATAAATGGGCAAGGTGGCTACGTCACCCCTGCCGCCTCGGGGATCCCCACCGCTTCAGAGCGGGGAACAGAATCAGAAGTGGCCCACAAATGGGCAAGGTGGCTACGTCACCCCTGCCGCCTCGGGGATCCCCACCGCTTCAAAGCGGGGGGCAAAATCAGAACTGGCCCATAAATGGGCAAGGTGGCTACGTCACCCCTGCCGCCTCGGGGATCCCCTCCGCTTCAAAGCGGGGGGCAGAATCAGACGTGGCCCATAAATGGGCAAGGTGGCTACGTCCACCCTGCCGCCTCGGGGATCCCCACCGCTTCAAAGCGGGGGGCAAAATCAGAAGTGGCCCATAAATGGGCAAGGTGGCTACGTCACCCCTGCCGCCTCGGGGATCCCCTCCGCTTCAAAGCGGGGGGCAAAATCAGAAGTGGCCCATAAATGGGCAAGGTGGCTACGTCACCCCTGCCGCCTCGGGGATCCCCACCGCTTCAGAGCGAGGGGCAGAATAAGAAGTGGCCCATAAATGGGCAAGGTGGCTGGCTACGTCACCCCTGCCGCCTCGGGGATCCCCACCGCTTCAGAGCGAGGGGCAGAATAAGAAGTGGCCCATAAATGGGCAAGGTGGCTGGCTACGTCACCCCTGCCGCCTCGGGGATCCCCACCGCTTCAAAGCGGGGGGCAAAATCAGAAGTGGCCCATAAATGGGCAAGGTGGCTACGTCACCCCTGCCGCCTCGGGGATCCCCACCGCTTCAGAGCGGGGGGCAAAATCAGAACTGGCCCATAAATGGGCAAGGTGGCTACGTCACCCCTGCCGCCTCGGGGATCCCCACCGCTTCAGAGCGGGGGGCAAAATCAGAACTGGCCCATAAATGGGCAAGGTGGCTGCGTCACCCCTGCCGCCTCGGGGATCCCCACCGCTTCAGAGCGGGGGGCAGAATCAGAAGTGGCCCATAAATGGGCAAGGTGGCTACGTCACCCCTGCCGCCTCGGGGATCCCCACCGCTTCAGAGCGGGGGGCAAAATCAGAACTGGCCCATAAATGGGCAAGGTGGCTACGTCATCCCTGCCGCCTCGGGGATCCCCACCGCTTCAGAGCGAGGGGCAGAATAAGAAGTGGCCCATAAATGGGCAAGGTGGCTGGCTACGTCACCCCTGCCGCCTCGGGGATCCCCACCGCTTCAAAGCGGGGGGCAAAATCAGAACTGGCCCATAAATGGGCAAGGTGGCTACGTCACCCCTGCCGCCTCGGGGATCCCCACCGCTTCAAAGCGGGGGGCAAAATCAGAAGTGGCCCATAAATGGGCAAGGTGGCTACGTCCACCCTGCCGCCTCGGGGATCCCCACCGCTTCAAAGCGGGGGGCAAAATCAGAAGTGGCCCATAAATGGGCAAGGTGGCTATGTCACCCCTGCCGCCTCAGGGATCCCCACCGCTTCAGAGCGGGGGGCAAAATCAGAAGTGGCCCATAAATGGGCAAGGTGGCTACGTCACCCCTGCCGCCTCGGGGATCCCCACCGCTTCAAAGCGGGGGGCAAAATCAGAAGTGGCCCATAAATGGGCAAGGTGGCTGCGTCACCCCTCCCGCCTCAGGGATCCCCACCGCTTCAGAGCGGGGGGCAAAATCAGAAGTGGCCCATAAATGGGCAAGGTGGCTACATCACCCCTGCCGCCTCGGGGATCCCCTCCGCTTCAAAGCGGGGGGCAAAATCAGAAGTGGCCCATAAATGGGCAAGGTGGCTACGCCACCCCTGCCGCCTCGGGGATCCCCACCGCTTCAGAGCGGGAAACACAATCAGACGTGGCCCATAAATGGGCAAGGTGGCTACGTCACCCCTGCCGCCTTGGGGATCCCCACCGCTTCAAAGCGGGGGGCAAATCAGAAGTAGCCCATGAATGGGCAAGGTGGCTACGTCACCCCTGCCGCCTTGGGGATCCCCTCCGCTTCAAAGCGGGGGGCAAAATCAGAACTGGCCCATAAATGGGCAAGGTGGCTACGTCACCCCTGCCGCCTCGGGGATCCCCACCGCTTCAGAGCGGGGGGCAAAATCAGAAGTGGCCCATAAAGGGGCAAGGTGGCTACGTCACCCCTGCCGCCTCGGGGATCCCCACCGCTTCAGAGCGGGGGGCAGAATCAGAAGTGGCCCATAAATGGGCAAGGTGGCTACGTCACCCCTGCCGCCTCGGGGATCCCCACCGCTTCAAAGCGGGGGGCAAAATCAGAACTGGCCTATAAATGGGCAAGGTGGCTACGTCACCCCTGCCGCCTCGGGGATCCCCTCCGCTTCAAAGCGGGGGGCAGAATCAGAAGTGGCCCATAAATGGGCAAGGTGGCTACGTCACCCCTGCCGCCTCGGGGATCCCCTCCGCTTCAAAGCGGGGGGCAAAATCAGATGTGGCCCATGAATGGGCAAGGTGGCTACGTCACCCCTGCCGCCTCGGGGATCCCCACCGCTTCAGAGCGGGGAACAGAATCAGACGTGGCGCATAAATGGGCAAGGTGGCTACGTCACCCCTGCCGCCTCGGGGATCCTCTCCGCTTCAAAGCGGGGGGCAAAATCAGAACTGGCCTATAAATGGGCAAGGTGGCTACGTCACTAGCGCCTCGGGGATCCCCTCCGCTTCAAAGCGGGGGGCAGAATCAGAAGTGGCCCATAAATGGGCAAGGTGGCTACGTCACCCCTGCCGCCTTGGGGATCCCCTCCGCTTCAGAGCGGGGGGCAAAATCAGAAGTGGCCCATAAAGGGGCAAGGTGGCTACGTCACCCCTGCCGCCTCGGGGATCCCCACCGCTTCAAAGCGGGGGGCAAAATCAGAACTGGCCTATAAATGGGCAAGGTGGCTACGTCACCCCTGCCGCCTCGGGGATCCCCTCCGCTTCAAAGCGGGGGGCAGAATCAGAAGTGGCCCATAAATGGGCAAGGTGGCTACGTCACCCCTGCCGCCTCGGGGATCCCCTCCGCTTCAAAGCGGGGGGCAAAATCAGAAGTGGCCCATAAATGGGCAAGGTGGCTACGTCACCCCTGCCGCCTCGGGGATCCCCACCGCTTCAGAGCGGGGAACAGAATCAGAAGTGGCGCATAAATGGGCAAGGTGGCTACGTCACCCCTGCCGCCTCGGGGATCCTCTCCGCTTCAAAGCGGGGGGCAAAATCAGAAGTGGCCTATAAATGGGCAAGGTGGCTACGTCACTAGCGCCTCGGGGATCCCCTCCGCTTCAAAGCGGGGGGCAGAATCAGAAGTGGCCCATAAATGGGCAAGGTGGCTACATCACCCCTGCCGCCTCAGGGATCCCCTCCGCTTCAAAGCGGGGGGCAAAATCAGAAGTGGCCCATAAATGGGCAAGGTGGCTACGTCCACCCTGTCGCCTCGGGGATCCCCACCGCTTCAGAGCGGGGAACAGAATCAGACGTGGCGCATAAATGGGCAAGGTGGCTACGTCACCCCTGCCGCCTCGGGGATCCTCTCCGCTTCAAAGCGGGGGGCAAAATCAGAACTGGCCCATAAATGGGCAAGGTGGCTACGTCACCCCTGCCGCCTCGGGGATCCCCTCCGCTTCAAAGCGGGGGGCAGAATCAGAAGTGGCCCATAAATGGGCAAGGTGGCTACGTCACCCCTGCCGCCTCCAGGATCCCCACCGCTTCAAAGCGGGGGGCAAAATCAGAAGTGGCCCATAAATGGGCAAGGTGGCTACGTCACCCCTGCCGCCTCGGGGATCCCCTCCGCTTCAAAGCGGGGGGCAAAATCAGAAGTGGCCCATAAATGGGCAAGGTGGCTACGTCACCCGTGCCGCCTCGGGGATCCCCACCGCTTCAAAGCGGGGGGCAAAATCAGACGTGGCCCATAAATGGGCAAGGTGGCTACGTCATCCCTGCCGCCTCGGGGATCCCCACCGCTTCAGAGCGAGGGGCAGAATAAGAAGTGGCCCATAAATGGGCAAGGTGGCTATGTCACCCCTGCCGCCTCGGGGATCCCCACCGCTTCAGAGCGGGGGGCAAAATCAGAAGTGGCCCATAAATGGGCAAGGTGGCTACGTCACCCCTGCCGCCTCGGGGATCCCCACCGCTTCAGAGCGGGGGGCAAAATCAGAACTGGCCCATAAATGGGCAAGGTGGCTACGTCACCCCTGCCGCCTCGGGGATCCCCTCCGCTTCAAAGCGGGGGGCAAAATCAGAACTGGCCCATAAATGGGCAAGGTGGCTACGTCACCCCTGCCGCCTCGGGGATCCCCACCGCTTCAGAGCGGGGGGCAGAATAAGAAGTGGCCCATAAATGGGCAAGGTGGCTATGTCACCCCTGCCGCCTCGGGGATCCCCTCCGCTTCAAAGCGGGGCGCAAAATCAGAACTAGCCCATAAATGGGCAAGGTGGCTACGTCACCCCTGCCGCCTCGGGGATCCCCTCCGCTTCAAAGCGGGGGGCAAAATCAGAACTGGCCCATAAATGGGCAAGGTGGCTACGTCACCCCTGCCGCCTCGGGGATCCCCACCGCTTCAAAGCGGGGAGCAAAATCAGAAGTGGCCCATAAATGGGCAAGGTGGCTACGTCCACCCTGCCGCCTCGGGGATCCCCACCGCTTCAGAGCGGGGAACAGAATCAGACGTGGCGCATAAATGGGCAAGGTGGCTACGTCACCCCTGCCGCCTTGGGGATCCTCTCCGCTTCAAAGCGGGGGGCAAAATCAGAACTGGCCCATAAATGGGCAAGGTGGCTACGTCACCCCTGCCGCCTCGGGGATCCCCTCCGCTTCAAAGCGGGGGGCAGAATCAGAGGTGGCCCATAAATGGGCAAGGTGGCTACGTCACCCCTGCCGCCTCCAGGATCCCCACCGCTTCAAAGCGGGGGGCAAAATCAGAAGTGGCCCATAAATGGGCAAGGTGGCTACGTCACCCCTGCCGCCTCGGGGATCCCCTCCGCTTCAAAGCGGGGGGCAAAATCAGAAGTGGCCCATAAATGGGCAAGGTGGCTACGTCACCCGTGCCGCCTCGGGGATCCCCACCGCTTCAAAGCGGGGGGCAAAATCAGACGTGGCCCATAAATGGGCAAGGTGGCTACGTCATCCCTGCCGCCTCGGGGATCCCCACCGCTTCAGAGCGAGGGGCAGAATAAGAAGTGGCCCATAAATGGGCAAGGTGGCTATGTCACCCCTGCCGCCTCGGGGATCCCCACCGCTTCAGAGCGGGGGGCAAAATCAGAAGTGGCCCATAAATGGGCAAGGTGGCTACGTCACCCCTGCCGCCTCGGGGATCCCCACCGCTTCAGAGCGGGGGGCAAAATCAGAACTGGCCCATAAATGGGCAAGGTGGCTACGTCACCCCTGCCGCCTCGGGGATCCCCTCCGCTTCAAAGCGGGGGGCAAAATCAGAACTGGCCCATAAATGGGCAAGGTGGCTACGTCACCCCTGCTGCCTCGGGGATCCCCACCGCTTCAGAGCGGGGGGCAGAATAAGAAGTGGCCCATAAATGGGCAAGGTGGCTATGTCACCCCTGCCGCCTCGGGGATCCCCACCGCTTCAGAGCGGGGGGCAAAATCAGAACTAGCCCATAAATGGGCAAGGTGGCTACGTCACCCCTGCCGCCTCGGGGATCCCCTCCGCTTCAAAGCGGGGGGCAAAATCAGAACTGGCCCATAAATGGGCAAGGTGGCTACGTCACCCCTGCCGCCTCGGGGATCCCCACCGCTTCAAAGCGGGGGGCAAAATCAGAAGTGGCCCATAAATGGGCAAGGTGGCTACGTCCACCCTGCCGCCTCGGGGATCCCCACCGCTTCAGAGCGGGGAACAGAATCAGACGTGGCGCATAAATGGGCAAGGTGGCTACGTCACCCCTGCCGCCTCGGGGATCCTCTCCGCTTCAAAGCGGGGGGCAAAATCAGAATTGGTCCATGAATGGGCAAGGTGGCTACTTTCCCCCATGCCGCCTCGGGGATCCCCACCGCTTCAAAGCGGGGGGCAAAATCAGACGTGGCCCATAAATGGGCAAGGTGGCTACGTCATCCCTGCCGCCTCGGGGATCCCCACCGCTTCTCAGCGAGGGGCAGAATCAAAAGTGGCCCATAAATGGGCAAGGTGGCTACGTCACCCCTGCCGCCTCGGGGATCCCCACCGCTTCAGAGCGGGGGGCAAAATCAGAAGTGGCCCATAAATGGGCAAGGTGGCTACGTCACCCCTGCCGCCTCGGGGATCCCCACCGCTTCAAAGCGGGGGGCAAAATCAGAACTGGCCCATAAATGGGCAAGGTGGCTACGTCACCCCTGCCGCCTCGGGGATCCCCTCCGCTTCAAAGCGGGGGGCAAAATCAGAAGTGGCCCATAAATGGGCAAGGTGGCTACGTCACCCCTGCCGCCTCGGGGATCCCCACCGCTTCAGAGCGGGGGGCAGAATCAGAAGTGGCCCATAAATGGGCAAGGTGGCTACGTCACCCCTGCCGCCTCGGGGATCCCCACCGCTTCAAAGCGGGGGGCAAAATCAGAACTGGCCCATAAATGGGCAAGGTGGCTATGTCACCCCTGCCGCCTCGGGGATCCCCACCGCTTCAAAGCGGGGGGCAAAATCAGAACTGGCCCATGAATGGGCAAGGTGGCTACGTCACCCCTGCCGCCTCGGGGATCCCCTCCGCTTCAAAGCGGGGGGCAAAATCAGAACTGGCCCATAAATGGGCAAGGTGGCTATGTCACCCCTGCCGCCTCGGGGATCCCCACCGCTTCAAAGCGGGGGGCAAAATCAGAAGTGGCCCATAAATGGGCAAGGTGGCTACGTCACCCCTGCCGCCTCGGGGATCCTCTCCGCTTCAAAGCGGGGGGCAAAATCAGAACTGGCCTATAAATGGGCAAGGTGGCTACGTCACTAGCGCCTCGGGGATCCCCTCCGCTTCAAAGCGGGGGGCAGAATCAGAAGTGGCCCATAAATGGGCAAGGTGGCTACGTCACCCCTGCCGCCTCAGGGATCCCCTCCGCTTCAAAGCGAGGGCAAAATCAGAAGTGGCCCATAAATGGGCAAGGTGGCTACGTCCACCCTGCCGCCTCGGGGATCCCCACCGCTTCAGAGCGGGGAACAGAATCAGACGTGGCGCATAAATGGGCAAGGTGGCTACGTCACCCCTGCCGCCTCGGGGACCCTCTCCGCTTCAAAGCGGGGGGCAAAATCAGAACTGGCCCATAAATGGGCAAGGTGGCTACGTCACCCCTGCCGCCTCGGGGATCCCCTCCGCTTCAAAGCGGGGGGCAGAATCAGAGGTGGCCCATAAATGGGCAAGGTGGCTACGTCACCCCTGCCGCCTCCAGGATCCCCACCGCTTCAAAGCGGGGGGCAAAATCAGAAGTGGCCCATAAATGGGCAAGGTGGCTACGTCACCCCTGCCGCCTCGGGGATCCCCTCCGCTTCAAAGCGGGGGGCAAAATCAGAAGTGGCCCATAAATGGGCAAGGTGGCTACGTCACCCGTGCCGCCTCGGGGATCCCCACCGCTTCAAAGCGGGGGGCAAAATCAGACGTGGCCCATAAATGGGCAAGGTGGCTACGTCATCCCTGCCGCCTCGGGGATCCCCACCGCTTCAGAGCGAGGGGCAGAATAAGAAGTGGCCCATAAATGGGCAAGGTGGCTATGTCACCCCTGCCGCCTCGGGGATCCCCACCGCTTCAGAGCGGGGGGCAAAATCAGAAGTGGCCCATAAATGGGCAAGGTGGCTACGTCACCCCTGCCGCCTCGGGGATCCCCACCGCTTCAGAGCGGGGGGCAAAATCAGAACTGGCCCATAAATGGGCAAGGTGGCTACGTCACCCCTGCCGCCTCGGGGATCCCCTCCGCTTCAAAGCGGGGGGCAAAATCAGAAGTGGCCCATAAATGGGCAAGGTGGCTATGTCACCCCTGCCGCCTCGGGGATCCCCACCGCTTCAGAGCGGGGGGCAAAATCAGAACTAGCCCATAAATGGGCAAGGTGGCTACGTCACCCCTGCCGCCTCGGGGATCCCCTCCGCTTCAAAGCGGGGGGCAAAATCAGAACTGGCCCATAAATGGGCAAGGTGGCTACGTCACCCTTGCCGCCTCGGGGATCCCCACCGCTTCAAAGCGGGGGGCAAAATCAGAAGTGGCCCATAAATGGGCAAGGTGGCTACGTCCACCCTGCCGCCTCGGGGATCCCCACCGCTTCAGAGCGGGGAACAGAATCAGACGTGGCGCATAAATGGGCAAGGTGGCTACGTCACCCCTGCCGCCTCGGGGATCCTCTCCGCTTCAAAGCGGGGGGCAAAATCAGAAGTGGTCCATGAATGGGCAAGGTGGCTACTTTCCCCCATGCCGCCTCGGGGATCCCCACCGCTTCAAAGCGGGGGGCAAAATCAGACGTGGCCCATAAATGGGCAAGGTGGCTACGTCATCCCTGCCGCCTCGGGGATCCCCAGGGCTTCATAGCGAGGGGCAGAATCAAAAGTGGCCCATAAATGGGCAAGGTGGCTACGTCACCCCTGCCGCCTCGGGGATCCCCACCGCTTCAGAGCGGGGGGCAAAATCAGAACTGGCCCATAAATGGGCAAGGTGGCTACGTCACCCCTGCCGCCTCGGGGATCCCCACCGCTTCAGAGCGGGGGGCAAAATCAGAAGTGGCCCATAAATGGGCAAGGTGGCTACGTCACCCCTGCCGCCTCGGGGATCCCCACCGCTTCAAAGCGGGGGGCAAAATCAGAACTGGCCCATAAATGGGCAAGGTGGCTACGTCACCCCTGCCGCCTCGGGGATCCCCTCCGCTTCAAAGCGGGGGGCAAAATCAGAAGTGGCCCATAAATGGGCAAGGTGGCTACGTCACCCCTGCCGCCTCGGGGATCCCCACCGCTTCAGAGCGGGGGGCAGAATCAGAAGTGGCCCATAAATGGGCAAGGTGGCTACGTCACCCCTGCCGCCTCGGGGATCCCCACCGCTTCAAAGCGGGGGGCAAAATCAGAACTGGCCCATAAATGGGCAAGGTGGCTACGTCACCCCTGCCGCCTCGGGGATCCCCTCCGCTTCAAAGCGGGGGGCAAAATCAGAACTGGCCCATGAATGGGCAAGGTGGCTACGTCACCCCTGCCGCCTCGGGGATCCCCTCCGCTTCAAAGCGGGGGGCAAAATCAGAACTGGCCCATAAATGGGCAAGGTGGCTATGTCACCCCTGCCGCCTCGGGGATCCCCACCGCTTCAAAGCGGGGGGCAAAATCAGAAGTGGCCCATAAATGGGCAAGGTGGCTACGTCACCCCTGCCGCCTCGGGGATCCCTTCCGCTTCAGAGCGGGGTGCAAAATCAGAACTGGCCCATAAATGGGCAAGGTGGCTACGTCACCCCTGCCGCCTCGGGGATCCCCACCGCTTCAAAGCGGGGGGCAAAATCAGAACTGGCCCATCAATGGGCAAGGTGGCTACGTCACCCCTGCCGCCTCGGGGATCCCCACCGCTTCAGAGCGGGGGGCAGAATCAGAAGTGGCCCATAAATGGGCAAGGTGGCTACATCACCCCTGCCGCCTCGGGGATCCCCTCCGCTTCAAAGCGGGGAACAGAATCAGACGTGGCCCTTAAATGGGCAAGGTGGCTACGTCACCCCTGCCGCCTCGGGGATCCCCATCGCTTCAAAGCGGGGGGCAGAATCAGAAGTGGCCCATAAATGGGCAAGGTGGCTACGTCATCCCTGCCGCCTCGGGGATCCCCTCCGCTTCAGAGCGGGGGGCAGAATCAGAAGTGGCCCATAAATGGGCAAGGTGGCCACGTCACCCCTGCCGCCTCGGGGATCCCCTCCGCTTCAGAGCGGGGGGCAAAATCAGAAGTGGCCCATAAATGGGCAAGGTGGCTACGTCACCCCTGCCGCCTCGGGGATCCCTTCCGCTTCAGAGCGGGGTGCAAAATCAGAACTGGCCCATAAATGGGCAAGGTGGCTACGTCACCCTTGCCGCCTCGGGGATCCCCACCGCTTCAAAGCGGGGGGCAAAATCAGAACTGGCCCATAAATGGGCAAGGTGGCTACGTCACCCCTGCCGCCTCGGGGATCCCCACCGCTTCAGAGCGGGGGGCAGAATCAGAAGTGGCCCATAAATGGGCAAGGTGGCTACATCACCCCTGCCGCCTCGGGGATCCCCTCCGCTTCAAAGCGGGGGGCAAAATCAGAACTGGCCCATAAATGGGCAAGGTGGCTACGTCACCCGTGCCGCCTCGGGGATCCCCATCGCTTCAAAGCGGGGGGCAGAATCAGAAGTGGCCCATAAATGGGCAAGGTGGCTACGTCACCCCTGCCGCCTCGGGGATCCCCATCGCTTCAAAGCGGGGGGCAGAATCAGAAGTGGCCCATAAATGGGCAAGGTGGCCACGTCACCCCTGCCGCCTCGGGGATCCCCTCCGCTTCAGAGCGGGGGGCAAAATCAGAAGTGGCCCATAAATGGGCAAGGTGGCTACGTCACCCCTGCCGCCTCGGGGATCCCCATCGCTTCAAAGCGGGGGGCAAAATCAGAAGTGGCCCATAAATGGGCAAGGTGGCTACGTCACCCCTGCCGCCTCAGGGATCCCCACCGCTTCAGAGCGGGGAACAGAATCAGACGTGGCCCATAAATGGGCAAGGTGGCTACGTCACCCCTGCCGCCTCGGGGATCCCCACCGCTTCAAAGCGGGGGGCAAAATCAGAACTGGCCCATAAATGGGCAAGGTGGCTACGTCACACCTGCCGCCTCGGGGATCCCCTCCGCTTCAAAGCGGGGGGCAAAATCAGAAGTGGCCCATAAATGGGCAAGGTGGCTACGTCACCCCTGCCGCCTCGGGGATCCCCTTCGCTTCAAAGCGGGGAACAGAATCAGACGTGGCCCATAAATGGGCAAGGTGGCTACGTCACCCCTGCCGCCTCGGGGATCCCCACCGCTTCAAAGCGGGCGGCAAAATCAGAAGTGGCCCATAAATGGGCAAGGTGGCTACGTCACCCTTGCCGCCTCGGGGATCCCCATCGCTTCAAAGCGGGGGGCAAAATCAGAAGTGGCCCATAAATTGGCAAGGTGGCTACGTCACCCCTGCCGCCTCGGGGATCCCCTCCGCTTCAAAGCGGGGGGCAAAATCAGAAGTGGCCCATAAATGGGCAAGGTGGCTACGTCACCCCTGCCGCCTCGGGGATCCCCACCGCTTCAGAGCGGGGGGCAGAATAAGAAGTGACCCATAAATGGGCAAGGTGGCTACGTCACCCCTGCCGCCTCGGGGATCCCCTCCGCTTCAAAGCGGGGGGCAAATTCAGACGTGGCCCATAAATGGGCAAGGTGGCTACATCACCCCTGCCGCCTCGGGGATCCCCTCCGCTTCAAAGCGGGGGGCAAAATCAGAAGTGGCCCATAAATGGGCAAGGTGGCTACATCACCCCTGCCGCCTCGGGGATCCCTGTCGCTTCAGAGCGGGGGGCAAAATCAGAAGTGGCCCATAAATGGGCAAGGTGGCTACGTCACCCCTGCCGCCTCGGGGATCCCCTCCGCTTCAAAGCGGGGGGCAAAATCAGAAGTGGCCCATAAATGGGCAAGGTGGCTACGTCACCCCTGCCGCCTCGGGGATCCCCATCGCTTCAGAGCGGGGGGCAAAATCAGAAGTGGCCCATAAATGGGCAAGGTGGCTACGTCACCCCTGCCGCCTCGGGGATCCCCACCGCTTCAGAGCGGGGGGCAAAATCAGAACTGGCCCATAAATGGGCAAGGTGGCTACGTCACCCCTGCCGCCTCGGGGATCCCCTCCGCTTCAAAGCGGGGGGCAAAATCAGAACTGGCCCATAAATGGGCAAGGTGGCTACGTCACCCCTGCCGCCTCGGGGATCCCCTCCGCTTCAAAGCGGGGGGCAAAATCAGAAGTGGCCCCTAAATGGGCAAGGTGGCTACGTCACCCCTGCCGCCTCGGGGATCCCCACCGCTTCAGAGCGGGGAACAAAATCAGACGTGGCGCATAAATGGGCAAGGTGGCTACGTCACCCCTGCCGCCTCGGGGATCCCCACCGCTTCAAAGCGGGGGGCAAAATCAGAACTGGCCCATAAATGGGCAAGGTGGCTACGTCACCCCTGCCGCCTCGGGGATCCCCTCCGCTTCAAAGCGGGGGGCAGAATCAGAGGTGGCCCATAAATGGGCAAGGTGGCTACGTCACCCCTGCCGCCTCGGGGATCCCCACCGCTTCAAAGCGGGGGGCAAAATCAGAAGTGGCCCATAAATGGGCAAGGTGGCTACGTCATCCCTGCCGCCTCGGGGATCCCCACCGCTTTGGAGCGGGGAACAGAATCAGACGTGGCGCATAAATGGGCAAGGTGGCTACGTCACCCCTGCCGCCTCGGGGATCCCCATCGCTTCAGAGTGGGGGGGAATATCAGAACTGGCCCATAAATGGGCAAGGTGGCTATGTCACCCCTGCCGCCTCGGGGATCCCCACCGCTTTAGAGCGGGGAACAGAATCAGAGGTGGCGCATAAATGGGCAAGGTGGCTACGTCACCCCTGCCGCCTCGGGGATCCCCACCGCTTCAAAGCGGGGGGCAAAATCAGAAGTGGCCCATAAATGGGCAAGGTGGCTACGTCATCCCTGCCGCCTCGGGGATCCCCACCGCTTTAGAGCGGGGAACAGAATCAGAAGTGGCGCATAAATGGGCAAGGTGGCTACGTCACCCCTGCCGCCTCGGGGATCCCCATCGCTTCAGAGTGGGGGGCAAAATCAGAACTGGCCCATAAATGGGCAAGGTGGCTACGTCACCCCTGCCGCCTCGGGGATCCCCACCGCTTCAGAGCGGGGGGCAAAATCAGAACTGGCCCATAAATGGGCAAGGTGGCTACGTCACCCCTGCCGCCTCGGGGATCCCCTCCGCTTCAAAGCGGGGGGCAAAATCAGAAGTGGCCCATAAATGGGCAAAGTGGCTACGTCACCCCTGCCGCCTCGGGGATCCCCACCGCTTCAAAGCGGGGGGCAAAATCAGAAGTGGCCCATAAATGGGCAAGGTGGCTACGTCACCCCTGCCGCCTCGGGGATCCCCACCGCTTCAGAGCGGGGGGCAAAATCAGAAGTGGCCCATAATTGGGCAAGGTGGCTACGTCACCCCTGCCGCCTCGGGGATCCCCTCCGCTTCAAAGCGGGGGGCAAAATTAGAACTGGCCCATAAATGGGCAAGGTGGCTACGTCACCCCTGCCGCCTCGGGGATCCCCTCCGCTTCAAAGCGGGGGGCAAAATCAGAAGTGGCCCATAAATGGGCAAGGTGGCTACGTCACCCCTGCCGCCTCGGGGATCCCCACCGCTTCAGAGCGGGGAACAGAATCAGACGTGGCCTATAAATGGGCAAGGTGGCTACGTCACCCCTGCCGCCTCGGGGATCCCCACCGCTTCAAAGCGGGGGGCAGAATCAGACGTGGCCCATAAATGGGCAAGGTGGCTACGTCACCCCTGCCGCCTCGGGGATCCCCACCGCTTCAAAGCGGGGGGCAGAATCAGAACTGGCCCATAAATGGGCAAGGTGGCTACGTCACCCCTGCCGCCTCGGGGATCCCCACCGCTTCAAAGCGGGGGGCAGAATCAGACGTGGCCCATAAATGGGCAAGGTGGCTACGTCACCCCTGCCGCCTCGGGGATCCCCACCGCTTCAAAGCGGGGGGCAGAATCAGTTCTGGCCCATAAATGGGCAAGGTGGCTACGTCAGCCCTGCCGCCTCGGGGATCCCCTCCGCTTCAAAGCGGGGGGCAAAATCAGAAGTGGCCCATAAATGGGCAAGGTGGCTACGTCATCCCTGCCGCCTCGGGGATCCCCACCGCTTCAGAGCGGGGGGCAAAATCAGAACTGGCCCATAAATGGGCAAGGTGGCTACGTCACCCCTGCCGCCTCGGGGATCCCCACCGCTTCAAAGCGGGGGGCAGAATCAGAAGTGGCCCATAAATGGGCAAGGTGGCTACGTCACCCCTGCCGCCTCGGGGATCCCCACCGCTTCAAAGCGGGGGGCAGAATCAGAAGTGGCCCATAAATGGGCAAGGTGGCTACGTCAGCCCTGCCGCCTCGGGGATCCCCACCGCTTCAAAGCGGGGGGCAAAATCAGAAGTGGCCCATAAATGGGCAAGGTGGCTACATCACCCCTGCCGCTTCGGGGATCCCCATCGCTTCAGAGCGGGGGGCAAAATCAGAACTGGCCTATAAATGGGCAAGGTGGCTACGTCACCCCTGCCGCCTCGGGGATCCCCAAGGCTTCAGAGCGGGGGGCAGAATCAGACGTGGCCCATAAATGGGCAAGGTGGCTACGTCACCCCTGCCGCCTCGGGGATCCCCACCGCTTCAAAGCGGGGGCAAAATCAGAACTGGTCCATAAATGGGCAAGGTGGCTACGTCAGCCCTGCCGCCTTGGGGATCCCCTCCGCTTCAAAGCGGGGGGCAAAATCAGAAGTGGCCCATAAATGGGCAAGGTGGCTACGTCACCCCTGCCGCCTCGGGGATCCCCACCGCTTCAAAGCGGGGGGCAAAATCAGAAGTGGCCCATAAATGGGCAAGGTGGCTACGTCACCCCTGCCGCCTCGGGGATCCCCAAGGCTTCAGAGCGGGGGGCAGAATCAGACGTGGCCCATAAATGGGCAAGGTGGCTACGTCACCCCTGCCGCCTCGGGGATCCCCACCGCTTCAAAGCGGGGGGCAAAATCAGAACTGGTCCATAAATGGGCAAGGTGGCTACGTCACCCTTGCCGCCTCGGGGATCCCCTCCGCTTCAAAGCGGGGGGCAAAATCAGAAGTGGCCCATCAATGGGCAAGGTGGCTACGTCACCCCTGCCGCCTCGGGGATCCCCACCGCTTCAAAGCGGGGGGCAAAATCAGAAGTGGCCCATAAATGGGCAAGGTGGCTACGTCACCCCTGCCGCCTCGGGCATCCCCATTGCTTCAGAGCGGGGGGCAAAATCAGAAGTGGCCCATAATTGGGCAAGGTGGCTACGTCACCCCTGCCGCCTCGGGGATCCCCAACGCTTCAAAGCGGGGGGCAAAAGAAGTGGCCCATAATTGGGCAAGGTGGCTACGTCACCCCTGCCGCCTCGGGGATCCCCACCGCTTCAAAGCGGGGGGCAAAATCGGAACTGGTCCATAAATGGGCAAGGTGGCTACGTCACCCCTGCCGCCTCGGGGATCCCCTCCGCTTCAAAGCGGGGGGCAAAATCAGAAGTGGCCCATAAATGGGCAAGGTGGCTATGTCACCCCTGCCGCCTCGGGGATCCCCACCGCTTCAAAGCGGGGGGCAAAATCAGAAGTGGCCCATAAATGGGCAAGGTGGCTACGTCACCCGTGCCGCCTCGGGGATCCCCACCGCTTCAAAGCGGGGGGCAAAATCAGAAGTGGCCCATAAATGGGCAAGGTGGCTGCGTCACCCCTGCCGCCTCGGGGATCCCCATTGCTTCAGAGCGGGGGGCAAAATCAGAAGTGGCCCATAAATGGGCAAGGTGGCTACGTCACCCGTGCCGCCTCGGGGATCCCCACCGCTTCAAAGCGGGGGGCAAAATCGGAACTGGTCCATAAATGGGCAAGGTGGCTACGTCACCCCTGCCGCCTCGGGGATCCCCATTGCTTCAAAGCGGGGGGCAAAATCAGAAGTGGCCCATAAATGGGCAAGGTGGCTACGTCACCCCTGCCGCCTCGGGGATCCCCTCCGCTTCAAAGCGGGGGGCAAAATCAGAACTGGCCCATAAATGGGCAAGGTGGCTACGTCACCCCTGCCGCCTCGGGGATCCCCACCGCTTCAAAGCGGGGGCAAAATCAGAAGTGGCCCATAAATGGGCAAGGTGGCTACGTCACCCCTGCCGCCTCGGGGATCCCCACCGCTTCAAAGCGGGGGGCAAAATCAGAAGTGGCCCATAAATGGGCAAGGTGGCTACGTCACCCCTGCGGCCTCGGGGATCCCCTCCGCTTCAAAGCGGGGGGCAAAATCAGAAGTGGTCCATGAATGGGCAAGGTGGCTACGTCACCCCTGCCGCCTCGGGGATCCCCATTGCTTCAGAGCGGGTGGCAGAATCAGAACTGGCCCATAAATGCGCAAGGTGGCTACGTCACCCCTGCCGCCTCGGGGATCCCCTCCGCTTCAAAGCGGGGGGCAAAATCAGAAGTGGCCCATAAATGGGCAAGGTGGCTACGTCACCCCTGCCGCCTCGGGGATCCCCATTGCTTCAGAGCGGGGGGCAGAATCAGAAGTGGCCCATAAATGGGCAAGGTGGCTACGTCACCCCCGCCGCCTCGGGGATCCCCTCCGCTTCAAAGCGGGGGGCAAAATCAGAAGTGGCCCATAAATGGGCAAGGTGGCTACGTCACCCCTGCCGCCTCGGGGATCCCCACCGCTTCAAAGCGGGGAACAGAATCAGAAGTGGCCCATAAATGGGCAAGGTGGCTACATCACCCCTGCCGCCTCGGGGATCCCCTCCGCTTCAAAGCGGGGGGCAAAATCAGAAGTGGCCCATAAATGGGCAAGCTGGCTACGTCACCCCTGCCGCCTCGGGGATCCCCACCGCTTCAAAGCGGGGGGCAAAATCAGAACGGGCCCATAAATGGGCAAGGTGGCTACGTCACCCCTGCCGCCTCGGGGATCCCCACCGCTTCAAAGCGGGGAACAGAATCAGACGTGGCCCATAAATGGGCAAGGTGGCTACGTCATCCCTGCCGCCTCGGGGATCCCCACCGCTTCAAAGCGGGGGGCAAAATCAGAAGTGGCCCATAAATGGGCAAGGTGGCTACGTCACCCCTGCCGCCTCGGGGATCCCCACCGCTTCAAAGCGGGGGGCAAAATCAGAAGTGGCCCATAAATGGGCAAGGTGGCTACGTCACCCCTGCCGCCTCGGGGATCCCCACCGCTTCAAAGCGGGGGGCAAAATCAGACGTGGCCCATAAATGGGCAAGGTGGCTACGTCACCCCTGCCGCCTCGGGGATCCCCACCGCTTCAAAGCGGGGGACAAAATCAGAAGTGGCCCATAAATGGGCAAGGTGGCTACGTCACCCCTGCCGCCTCGGGGATCCCCATCGCTTCAAAGCGGGGGGCAAAATCAGAAGTGGCCCAAGAATGGGCAAGGTGGCTACGTCACCCCTGCCGCCTCGGGGATCCCCTCCGCTTCAGAGCGGGGGGCAAAATCAGAAGTGGCCCATAAATGGGCAAGGTGGCTACATCACCCCTGCCGCCTCGGGGATCCCCTCCGCTTCAAAGCGGGGGGCAAAATCAGAAGTGGCCCATAAATGGGCAAGGTGGGGGATCAATGGTCGGTTCTGATAGACTCAATGTCCCCGCCATAGACAATTCCAGCCATTAGTCTTGCAGTACTGCGAAATCCAATCAATGCACGTGTCCCCTTCTTGGTTGGGGTGCTCCACTATGTAAAATACAGCGAGGCGTTGCGGTTAGCTCCGTGGGTCACTTGTGTGCTTGTCCTTTGCTGCTGACTCTAGCGAACAACCTGAATCAATATAAGCAGTCGTCCGTAAATGTGGACTGCATTCACTGAGTCACATGCGAGCTGACCGGGCTGCAAAGCATGGCACTCATTCGGCCTTACCCCGTCTGTCGCTGTTTAGTTTCAAAGAGTGAAGGGAGTAACATACATTAAGACTCAGAAATCAGAATGCGTTGCAGATGCACGTGTGCCATGTGGCTGTGTGCTTATGGAATCATATTTCTGGTGAGGTGCCCCGTGCTTCAGTGGAAGCACCCTGGATGCCAGCGGCGCTGGCCCCAGGTTCGAACCCCACTGCCCGAGCCGCGGGGGCTCGGGCAAAGGCAAGCAACGGGTGGGGTGGCAGCCTCCCAACGGGCGTGGGCGGTGGCGGGGCGCACTGCTACAGGTGACCGGGCACATTTTGCTAGTTGATGATGGTGTATGTAACTAAAGCAGCGCATTAAGAAAATAGACCAGTCCAATGTGAAAAAATAGATAGAAACGGGAGGGGCCCCAGTCCCCTGTCGGGCGAGGCCGGTGGGGGGGAGCACTGCTACAGGCCGGGTTCGAACCGGCGATCTACGTGACGACATCAGACGATGTTAACCACTATACCACACTGCCTCCCATATTGTCTTTGTAAGGGGGAAAATTCAAAACTTGCACAATCGAATCCAGCTCGGCTACAGTGGACCTGCGCTGTCGCTTGGTGGGAGGGGTGTACGTGGGCATGATGAAGTCCCGCGACGGGGTCTTAAGTACAGGGCATCTGGGATGGGAGAGCCTTCCCTGTTCAGCCAATCTATCAGCTTCGTTGTTCCCTAGAATGTCCACATGGGACGGCACTTTAATAAACTTGATGGAGCCTGTGTGTGCACTGAGGGTGTCCAGAAGAAGTTCCCAGAGGGGAACGTTAGAAACCGGACCGCTGCTTCCCGTCCATCCCCTGAGTTTCCACCGGCGCGCCGCGCCAGTGGCTCCCAGGAAGATGTACTCACTGTCTGTGCAAATAGCGACTTTACCAAAAGAGAGGATTTGCAATGCCCGAACCACGGCCATGAGTTCTGCCGTGTTGTTTGTCTGCCGGAAGTGTACCGGAACATATGCAGAGATGCTGATGTCAGGGTGCGCATAGATGCCATATCCTGCTACCGGGCCCACACCTTCCGTTTCGGCGGATGAGCCATCCGTGAAAACCAGGGTGTATCCGTCCGCGGAGAGGGTGTCAAAAATTCCTTCCAGCTCCGCCGCCCGTTGCTGTTTGCGCAGTCGGCGCACTGTTTCTTTGCGTTGTTTTTTGCTGGGCGGGGGAGTGGGAGGTGTGACACGCAGATGGGGGTGTTGTAGCACTCCATCATGGAGAAGCGACTGTAGCGCTCCGATGAAAAGATGCAGGTCATGATCTGAAATAGGGATGCTCGATGGACATGTAGCCCATAGTTTCAAGGTGGCAATCCAGATAGAAACAAAGCGGGACCAGGTAGCTGAATATTGTCGTTGGTATTTTTTCTTTTGGCGGACCTGCCAATTGGCGTATACCGCCGCCCAGGCCAGGAAGCCTGTTGGGCACTGAAAGGAAAACTGTAGGAAGGAGGAAAGCAGGGCGGTTGGACGTTCCTCTACAGTGGCCGTGGGGAAGCATTTGGAAATAGTGTCAAAAGCAACTTTGAGCAAGGAGCACTCCGTGCGTGCGTGGTCGATTGTCTCTAGCTCACCGTCAATTGGGCACCACACGTCATCCGGTTTCCAATCTTTTTGCCGCTCCCCCACAGGGAGGCGGAGCCATAGCACCTGTCTGATGAAGTCCTTGTGGTGTGCGGGAATGTTGAAAAGGTGAAAGGCCTTCCAAACCTCAGGTGGTTGCCTTGGTGCCAGGGAGGTTGTGGAACAGAGGAACAAAGCCATGGATTTTGTGGTCCATCGAGACCACACATCCGCTCCCGGAACCGGGTGGAGGGGTGGGTTCGTGGGTGCCTGTCCGGGATTAGAGGAGTGATAATGAAACACTCCCTGCTGATAAATGCTGGCCCAAGTGGGTGCGATCTGTGAAATATGTGTGCTGTTGTTGAATAAATCTCCCACCGTAATGACCCCCTGCCGGATAAGCTGGGGGCAATAGTAGGTGAGGGATGCCGGCTTGGAGAACAGTCTGTTGTGCCAGAGTGGGGTGTCAGACGATAGTGCTTCAGGCCGGTTGAAGGTCACTTTGGCAGTGACAAGTGAATATGCTCGTGCGCTCCAAGCCAGATAAGGCATTTTGTGCCAAGCCACATTGCTCCCCATTTGAAAAGTGTGGAGCGTGGACGGGGAGATATTTATGCCATACTCAGTGGCAAAGCGCTCATAAGGCTCGGTGACACATTTAGGAATGGCCTTAGCCCTGTAGACATGACGAATAAAGATAGTGGAAAATTGCCAAAGCAGGAAGGTGTCAGGGGGGGCCAGTTCAAGCCCCCCATGCTCTTTGCTGTGCGACAGGATGTCTAGTGTAATGCCCCAGTTGCTGAGCTTGAGGGCAACCAGATAAATTGTTTTGACCGCGGCGATGACATTGTCTGTAGGGTAGACAACACGAGACGGGTAGACCAAAAGTGGGAGAATCCAGCTTTGGAGGAGTTCCACCCTTTCAGCGAGTGAGAGGGACCACGACTGCATGGAAAACGCACGACCTGTGGCTTTTCTGAGTGCAGGTCCATAGGCCTCCTCCGCTGTGGTAGCCCCAAGGACAATGCCCAGGTACTTGTATTTGTCGACTACTCTGAGGCCTGTGCTCAGGAGCTGAACCCTGTGTATTGGGTCCCAATGCCCCTTGAGCAGAATGTTGGACGTGTCCGGGTTTGTGTACAAACCTGTAATTGTTGAGAATTCCTGAACCCTGCTCCAGACCAAGAGGAACACCCTTGCCCCTGTGGCAGGGTCGCATTCAATGATGATGATTACGTCGTCTGCGTAGAGCAGAACTTGCACATGTTCTGACAAATCCAAAAGTTTGTGGATGATGGGGGAAATGAGCATGGCAAATATAGTCGGCGAAAAGGGGCACCCCTGCCGTACACCCGAACGGGGGAGAATTTTGTGGTCTGTGTAAATGTGATCACGGACAAGGACACAGATTGGCGCTGTAAGCAGCAGTAAACATAGGGAAATTAGGCTGTCTGGCAATTGCACAAGGTGGCTACGTCACCCCTGCCGCCTCGGGGATCCCCACCGCTTCAGAGCGGGGAACAGAATCAGACGTGGCCCATAAATGGGCAAGGTGGCTACGTCACCCCTGCCGCCTCGGGGATCCCCACCGCTTCAAAGCGGGGGGCAAAATCAGAACTGGCCCATAAATGGGCAAGGTGGCTACGTCACCCCTGCCGCCTCGGGGATCCCCTCCGCTTCAAAGCGGGGGGCAAAATCAGACGTGGCCCATAAATGGGCAAGGTGGCTACGTCACCCCTGCCGCCTCGGGGATCCCCACCGCTTCAAAGCGGGGGGCAAAATCAGAAGTGGCCCATAAATGGGCAAGGTGGCTACGTCACCCCTGCCGCCTCGGGGATCCCCATTGCTTCAAAGCGGGGGGCAGAATCAGAGATGGCCCATAAATGGGCAAGGTGGCTACGTCACCCCTGCCGCCTCGGGGATCCCCTCCGCTTCAAAGCAGGGGGCAAAATCAGAAGTGGCCCATAAATGGGCAAGGTGGCTACGTCACCCCTGCCGCCTCGGGGATCCCCACCGCTTCAAAGCGGGGAACAGAATCAGACGTGGCCCATAAATGGGCAAGGTGGCTACGTCACCCCTGCCGCCTCGGGGATCCCCACCGCTTCAAAGCGGGGAACAGAATCAGAAGTGGCCCATAAATGGGCAAGGTGGCTACGTCACCCCTGCCGCCTCGGGGATACCCTCCGCTTCAAAGCGGGGGGCAAAATCAGAAGTGGCCCATAAATGGGCAAGCTGGCTACGTCACCCCTGCCGCCTCGGGGATCCCCACCGCTTCAGAGCGGGGAACAGAATCAGACGTGGCCCATAAATGGGCAAGGTGGCTACGTCACCCCTGCCGCCTCGGGGATCCCCACCGCTTCAAAGCGGGAGGCAAAATCAGAAGTGGCCCATAAATGGGCAAGGTGGCTACGTCACCCCTGCCGCCTCGGGGATCCCCACCGCTTCAAAGCGGGGGGCAAAATCAGAAGTGGCCCATAAATGGGCAAGGTGGCTACGTCACCCCTGCCGCCTCGGGGATCCCCACCGCTTCAGAGCGGGGAACAGAATCAGACGTGGCCCATAAATGGGCAAGGTGGCTACATCACCCCTGCCGCCTCGGGGATCCCCACCGCTTCAAAGCGGGGGGCAAAATCAGAAGTGGCCCATAAATGGGCAAGGTGGCTACGTCACCCCTGCCGCCTCGGGGATCCCCATTGCTTCAAAGCGGGGGGCAAAATCAGAAGTGGCCCATAAATGGGCAAGGTGGCTCCGTCACCCCTGCCGCCTCGGGGATCCCCACCGCTTCAAAGCGGGGGGCAAAATCAGAAGTGGCCCATGAATGGGCAAGGTGGCTACGTCACCCCTGCCGCCTCGGGGATCCCCTCCGCTTCAAAGCGGGGGGCAAAATCAGAAGTGGCCCATAAATGGGCAAGGTGGCTACGTCACCCCTGCCGCCTCGGGGATCCCCACCGCTTCAGAGCGGGGAGCAGAATCAGACGTGGCCCATAAATGGGCAAGGTGGCTACGTCACCCCTGCCGCCTCGGGGATCCCCACCGCTTCAAAGCGGGGGGCAAAATCAGAAGTGGCCCATAAATGGGCAAGGTGGCTACGTCACCCCTGCCGCCTCGGGGATCCCCACCGCTTCAAAGCGGGGGGCAAAATCAGAACTGGCCCATAAATGGGCAAGGTGGCTACGTCATCCCTGCCGCCTCGGGGATCCCCTCCGCTTCAAAGCGGGGGGCAAAATCAGAAGTGGCCCATAAATGGGCAAGGTGGCTACGTCACCCCTGCCGCCTCGGGGATCCCCTCCGCTTCAAAGCGGGGGGCAAAATCAGACGTGGCCCATAAATGGGCAAGGTGGCTACGTCATCCCTGCCGCCTCGGGGATCCCCACCGCTTCAAAGCGGGGGGCAAAATCAGAAGTGGCCCATAAATGGGCAAGGTGGCTACGTCACCCCTGCCGCCTCGGGGATCCCCATCGCTTCAAAGCGGGGAACAGAATCAGAAGTGGCCCATAAATGGGCAAGGTGGCTACGTCACCCCTGCTGCCTCGGGGATCCCCTCCGCTTCAAAGCGGGGGGCAAAATCAGAAGTGGCCCATAAATGGGCAAGCTGGCTACGTCACCCCTGCCGCCTCGGGGATCCCCACCGCTTCAAAGCGGGGGGCAAAATCAGAAGTGGCCCATAAATGGGCAAGGTGGCTACGTCACCCCTGCCGCCTCGGGGATCCCCACCGCTTCAGAGCGGGGAACAGAATCAGACGTGGCCCATAAATGGGCAAGGTGGCTACGTCACCCCTGCCGCCTCGGGGATCCCCACCGCTTCAAAGCGGGAGGCAAAATCAGAAGTGGCCCATAAATGGGCAAGGTGGCTACGTCACCCCTGCCGCCTCGGGGATCCCCACCGCTTCAAAGCGGGGGGCAAAATCAGAAGTGGCCCATAAATGGGCAAGGTGGCTACGTCACCCCTGCCGCCTCGGGGATCCCCACCGCTTCAGAGCGGGGAACAGAATCAGACGTGGCCCATAAATGGGCAAGGTGGCTACGTCACCCCTGCCGCCTCGGGGATCCCCACCGCTTCAAAGTGGGGGGCAAAATCAGAAGTGGCCCATAAATGGGCAAGGTGGCTACGTCACCCCTGCCGCCTCGGGGATCCCCATCGCTTCAAAGCGGGGGGCAAAATCAGAAGTGGCCCATAAATGGGCAAGGTGGCTACGTCACCCCTGCCGCCTCGGGGATCCCCACCGCTTCAGAGCGGGGGGCAAAATCAGAACTGGCCCATGAATGGGCAAGGTGGCTACGTCACCCCTGCCGCCTCGGGGATCCCCTCCGCTTCAAAGCGGGGGGCAAAATCAGAAGTGGCCCATAAATGGGCAAGGTGGCTACGTCACCCCTGCCGCCTCGGGGATCCCCTCCGCTTCAGAGCGGGGAACAGAATCAGACGTGGCCCATAAATGGGCAAGGTGGCTACGTCACCCCTGCCGCCTCGGGGATCCCCACCGCTTCAAAGCGGGGGGCAAAATCAGAAGTGGCCCATAAATGGGCAAGGTGGCTACGTCACCCCTGCCGCCTCGGGGATCCCCTGCGCTTCAAAGCGGGGGGCAAAATCAGAACTGGCCCATAAATGGGCAAGGTGGCTACGTCATCCCTGCCGCCTCGGGGATCCCCTCCGCTTCAAAGCGGGGGGCAAAATCAGAAGTGGCCCATAAATGGGCAAGGTGGCTACGTCACCCCTGCCGCCTCGGGGATCCCCTGCGCTTCAAAGCGGGGGGCAAAATCAGAAGTGGCCCATAAATGGGCAAGGTGGCTACGTCACCCCTGCCGCCTCGGGGATCCCCACCGCTTCAAAGCGGGGGGCAAAATCAGAAGTGGCCCATAAATGGGCAAGGTGGCTACGTCACCCCTGCCGCCTCGGGGATCCCCACCGCTTCAAAGCGGGGGGCAAAATCAGAAGTGGCCCATAAATGGGCAAGGTGGCTACGTCACCCCTGCCGCCTCGGGGATCCCCTCCGCTTCAAAGCGGGGGGCAAAATCAGAAGTGGCCCATAAATGGGCAAGGTGGCTACGTCACCCCTGCCGCCTCGGGGATCCCCACCGCTTCAGAGCGGGGAACAGAATCAGACGTGGCCCATAAATGGGCAAGGTGGCTACGTCACCCCTGCCGCCTCGGGGATCCCCTCCACTTCAAAGCGGGGGGCAAAATCAGAAGTGGCCCATAAATGGGCAAGGTGGCTACGTCACCCCTGCCGCCTCGGGGATCCCCACCGCTTCAGAGCGGGGAACAGAATCAGACGTGGCCCATAAATGGGCAAGGTGGCTACGTCACCCCTGCCGCCTCGGGGATCCCCTCCGCTTCAAAGCGGGGGACAAAATCAGACGTGGCCCATAAATGGGCAAGGTGGCTACGTCACCCCTGCCGCCTCGGGGATCCCCTCCACTTCAAAGCGGGGGGCAAAATCAGAAGTGGCCCATAAATGGGCAAGGTGGCTACGTCACCCCTGCCGCCTCGGGGATCCCCACCGCTTCAGAGCGGGGAACAGAATCAGACGTGGCCCATAAATGGGCAAGGTGGCTACGTCACCCCTGCCGCCTCGGGGATCCCCTCCGCTTCAAAGCGGGGGGCAAAATCAGAAGTGGCCCATAAATGGGCAAGGTGGCTACGTCATCCCTGCCGCCTCGGGGATCCCCACCGCTTCAAAGCGGGGGGCAAAATCAGAAGTGGCCCATAAATGGGCAAGGTGGCTACGTCACCCCTGCCGCCTCGGGGATCCCCACCGCTTCAAAGCGGGGGGCAAAATCAGAAGTGGCCCATAAATGGGCAAGGTGGCTACGTCACCCCTGCCGCCTCGGGGATCCCCACCGCTTCAGAGCGGGGAACAGAATCAAACGTGGCCCATAAATGGGCAAGGTGGCTACGTCACCCCTGCCGCCTCGGGGATCCCCTCCGCTTCAAAGCGGGGGGCAAAATCAGAAGTGGCCCATAAATGGGCAAGGTGGCTACGTCACCCCTGCCGCCTCGGGGATCCCCACCGCTTCAAAGCGGGGGGCAAAATCAGAAGTGGCCCATAAATGGGCAAGGTGGCTACGTCACCCCTGCCGCCTCGGGGTTCCCCTCCGCTTCAAAGCGGGGGGCAAAATCAGACGTGGCCCATAAATGGGCAAGGTGGCTACGTCACCCCTGCCGCCTCGGGGATCCCCTCCGCTTCAAAGCGGGGGGCAAAATCAGAAGTGGCCCATAAATGGGCAAGGTGGCTACGTCACCCCTGCCGCCTCGGGGATCCCCACCGCTTCAGAGCGGGGGGCAAAATCAGAACTGGCCCATAAATGGGCAAGGTGGCTACGTCACCCCTGCCGCCTCGGGGATCCCCACCGCTTCAAAGCGGGGGGCAAAATCAGAAGTGGCCCATAAATGGGCAAGGTGGCTACGTCACCCCTGCCGCCTCGGGGATCCCCACCGCTTCAAAGCGGGGGGCAAAATCAGAACTGGCCCATAAATGGGCAAGGTGGCTACGTCACCCCTGCCGCCTCGGGGATCCCCACCGCTTCAGAGCGGGGAACAGAATCAGACGTGGCCCATAAATGGGCAAGGTGGCTACGTCACCCCTGCCGCCTCGGGGATCCCCACCGCTTCAAAGCGGGAGGCAAAATCAGAAGTGGCCCATAAATGGGTAAGGTGGCTACGTCACCCCTGCCGCCTCGGGGATCCCCACCGCTTCAAAGCGGGGGGCAAAATCAGAACTGGCCCATAAATGGGCAAGGTGGCTACGTCATCCCTGCCGCCTCGGGGATCCCCTCCGCTTCAAAGCGGGGGGCAAAATCAGACGTGGCCCATAAATGGGCAAGGTGGTTACGTCACCCCTGCCGCCTCGGGGATCCCCTCCGCTTCAAAGCGGGGGGCAAAATCAGAAGTGGCCCATAAATGGGCAAGGTGGCTACGTCATCCCTGCCGCCTCGGGGATCCCCACCGCTTCAAAGCGGGGGGCAAAATCAGAAGTGGCCCATAAATGGGCAAGGTGGCTACGTCACCCCTGCCGCCTCGGGGATCCCCACCGCTTCAAAGCGGGGGGCAAAATCAGAAGTGGCCCATAAATGGGCAAGGTGGCTACGTCACCCCTGCCGCCTCGGGGATCCCCACCGCTTCAGAGCGGGGAACAGAATCAGACATGGCCCATAAATGGGCAAGGTGGCTACGTCACCCCTGCCGCCTCGGGGATCCCCTCCGCTTCAAAGCGGGGGGCAAAATCAGAAGTGGCCCATAAATGGGCAAGGTGGCTACGTCACCCCTGCCGCCTCGGGGATCCCCACCGCTTCAAAGCGGGGGGCAAAATCAGAAGTGGCCCATAAATGGGCAAGGTGGCTACGTCACCCCTGCCGCCTCGGGGATCCCCTCCGCTTCAGAGCGGGGAACAGAATAAGAAGTGGCCCATAAATGGGCAAGGTGGCTACGTCACCCCTGCCGCCTCGGGGATCCCCACCGCTTCAAAGCGGGAGGCAAAATCAGAAGTGGCCCATAAATGGGCAAGGTGGCTACGTCACCCCTGCCGCCTCAGGGATCCCCTCCGCTTCAAAGCGGGGGGCAAAATCAGAAGTGGCCCATAAATGGGCAAGGTGGCTACGTCACCCCTGCCGCCTCGGGGATCCCCACCGCTTCAAAGCGGGGAAAAGAATCAGAAGTGGCCCATAAATGGGCAAGGTGGCTACGTCACCCCTGCCGCCTCGGGGATCCCCATCGCTTCAAAGCGGGGGGCAAAATCAGAAGTGGCCCATAAATGGGCAAGGTGGCTACGTCACCCCTGCCGCCTCGGCGATCCCCACCGCTTCAGAGCGGGGGGCAAAATCAGAAGTGGCCCATAAATGGGCAAGATGGCTACATCACCCCTGCCGCCTCGGGGATCCCCACCGCTTCAAAGCGGGGGGCAAAATCAGAAGTGGCCCATAAATGGGCAAGGTGGCTACGTCACCCCTGCCGCCTCGGGGATCCCCACCGCTTCAGAGCGGGGGGCAAAATCAGAAGTGGCCCATAAATGGGCAAGGTGGCTACGTCACCCCTGCCGCCTCGGGGATCCCCTCCGCTTCAAAGCGGGGGCAAAATCAGAAGTGGCCCATAAATGGGCAAGGTGGCTACGTCATCCCTGCCGCCTCGGGGATCCCCTCCGCTTCAAGGCGGGGAACACAATCAGAAGTGGCCCATAAATGGGCAAGGTGGCTACGTCACCCCTGCCGCCTCGGGGATCCCCTCCGCTTCAAAGCGGGGGGCAAAATCAGAAGTGGCCCATAAATGGGCAAGGTGGCTACGTCACCCCTGCCGCCTCGGGGATCCCCACCGCTTCAAAGCGGGGGGCAAAATCAGAAGTGGCCCATAAATGGGCAAGGTGGCTACGTCATCCCTGCCGCCTCGGGGATCCCCTCCGCTTCAAGGCGGGGAACACAATCAGAAGTGGCCCATAAATGGGCAAGGTGGCTACGTCACCCCTGCCGCCTCGGGGATCCCCTCCGCTTCAAAGCGGGGGCAAAATCAGAAGTGGCCCATAAATGGGCAAGGTGGCTACGTCACCCCTGCCGCCTCGGGGATCCCCTCCGCTTCAAAGCGGGGGCAAAATCAGAAGTGGCCCATAAATGGGCAAGGTGGCTACGTCATCCCTGCCGCCTCGGGGATCCCCTCCGCTTCAAGGCGGGGAACACAATCAGAAGTGGCCCATAAATGGGCAAGGTGGCTACGTCACCCCTGCCGCCTCGGGGAGCCCCTCCGCTTCAAAGCGGGGGCAAAATCAGAAGTGGCCCATAAATGGGCAAGGTGGCTACGTCACCCCTGCCGCCTCGGGGATCCCCTCCGCTTCAAAGCGGGGAACAGAAATGAGACGTGGCCCATAAATGGGCAAGGTGGCTACGTCACCCCTGCCGCCTCGGGGATCCCCACCGCTTCAAAGCGGGGGGCAAAATCAGAAGTGGCCCATAAATGGGCAAGGTGGCTACGTCACCCCTGCCGCCTCGGGGATCCCCACCGCTTCAAAGCGGGGGCAAAATCAGAAGTGGCCCATAAATGGGCAAGGTGGCTACGTCATCCCTGCCGCCTCGGGGATCCCCTCCGCTTCAAGGCGGGGAAAACAATCAGAAGTGGCCCATAAATGGGCAAGGTGGCTACGTCACCCCTGCCGCCTCGGGGATCCCCACCGCTTCAAAGCGGGGGGCAAAATCAGAAGTGGCCCATAAATGGGCAAGGTGGCTACGTCACCCCTGCCGCCTCGGGGATCCCTTCCGCTTCAAAGCGGGGGGCAAAATCAGAAGTGGCCCATAAATGGGCAAGGTGGCTACGTCACCCCTGCCGCCTCGGGGATCCCCACCGCTTCAAAGCGGGGGGCAAAATCAGAACTGGCCCATAAATGGGCAAGGTGGCTATGTCACCCCTGCCGCCTCGGGGATCCCCACCGCTTCAAAGCGGGGGGCAAAATCAGAAGTGGCCCATAAATGGGCAAGGTGGCTACGTCACCCCTGCCGCCTCGGGGATCCCCACCGCTTCAAAGCGGGGGGCAAAATCAGAAGTGGCCCATAAATGGGCAAGGTGGCTACGTCACCCCTGCCGCCTCGGGAATCCCCACCGCTTCAAAGCGGGGGGCAAAATCAGAAGTGGCCCATAAATGGGCAAGGTGGCTACGTCACCCCTGCCGCCTCGGGGATCCCCTCCGCTTCAAAGCGGGGGGCAAAATCAGAAGTGGCCCATAAATGGGCAAGGTGGCTACGTCACCCCTGCCGCCTCGGGGATCCCCTCCGCTTCAAAGCGGGGGGCAAAATCAGAACTGGCCCATAAATGGGCAAGGTGGCTACGTCACCCCTGCCGCCTCGGGGATCCCCACCGCTTCAGAGCGGGGAACAGAATCAGACGTGGCCCATAAATGGGCAAGGTGGCTACGTCACCCCTGCCGCCTCGGGGATCCCCTCCGCTTCAAAGCGGGGGGCAAAATCAGAAGTGGCCCATAAATGGGCAAGGTGGCTACGTCACCCCTGCCGCCTCGGGGATCCCCACCGCTTCAGAGCGGGGAACAGAATCAGACGTGGCCCATAAATGGGCAAGGTGGCTACGTCACCCCTGCCGCCTCGGGGATCCCCACCGCTCCAAAGCGGGGGGCAAAATCAGAAGTGGCCCATAAATGGGCAAGGTGGCTACGTCACCCCTGCCGCCTCAGGGATCCTCTCCGCTTCAAAGCGGGGGGCAAAATCAGAAGTGGCCCATAAATGGGCAAGGTGGCTACGTCACCCCTGCCGCCTCGGGGATCCCCACCGCTTCAGAGCGGGGAAAACAATCAGACGTGGCCCATAAATGGGCAAGGTGGCTACGTCACCCCTGCCGCCTCGGGGATCCCCACCGCTTCAGAGCGGGGGGCAAAATCAGAAGTGGCCCATAAATGGGCAAGGTGGCTACGTCACCCCTGCCGCCCCGGGGATCCCCTCCGCTTCAAAGCGGGGGGCAAAATCAGAAGTGGCCCATAAATGGGCAAGGTGGCTACGTCACCCCTGCCGCCTCGGGGATCCCCACCGCTTCAAAGCGGGGAACAGAATCAGACGTGGCCCATAAATGGGCAAGGTGGCTACGTCACCCCTGCCGCCTCGGGGGTCCCCACCGCTTCAGAGCGGGGGGCAAAATCAGAAGTGGCCCATAAATGGGCAAGGTGGCTACATCACCCCTGCCGCCTCGGGGATCCCCTCCGCTTCAAAGCGGGGGGCAAAATCAGAAGTGGCCCATAAATGGGCAAGGTGGCTACGTCATCCCTGCCGCCTCGGGGATCCCCTCCGCTTCAAAGCGGGGGGCAAAATCAGAAGTGGCCCATAAATGGGCAAGGTGGCTACGTCACCCCTGCCGCCTCGGGGATCCCCTCCGCTTCAAAGTGGGGGGCAAAATCAGAAGTGGCCCATAAATGGGCAAGGTGGCTACGTCACCCCTGCCGCCTCCGGGATCCCCTCCGCTTCAAAGCGGGGGGCAAAATCAGAAGTGGCCCATAAATGGGCAAGGTGGCTACGTCATCCCTGCCGCCTCGGGGATCCCCACCGCTTCAAAGCAGGGGGCAAAATCAGAAGTGGCCCATAAATGGGCAAGGTGGCTACGTCACCCCTGCCGCCTCGGGGATCCCCACCGCTTCAGAGCGGGGAAAACAATCAGACGTGGCCCATAAATGGGCAAGGTGGCTACGTCATCCCTGCCGCCTCGGGGATCCCCTCCGCTTCAAAGCGGGGGGCAAAATCAGAAGTGGCCCATAAATGGGCAAGGTGGCTACGTCACCCCTGCCGCCTCGGGGATCCCCTCCGCTTCAAAGTGGGGGGCAAAATCAGAAGTGGCCCATAAATGGGCAAGGTGGCTACGTCACCCCTGCCGCCTCGGGGATCCCCTCCGCTTCAAAGCGGGGGGCAAAATCAGAAGTGGCCCATAAATGGGCAAGGTGGCTACGTCATCCCTGCCGCCTCGGGGATCCCCTCCGCTTCAAAGTGGGGGGCAAAATCAGAAGTGGCCCATAAATGGGCAAGGTGGCTACATCACCCCTGCCGCCTCGGGGATCCCCTCCGCTTCAAAGCGGGGGGCAAAATCAGAAGTGGCCCATAAATGGGCAAGGTGGCTACGTCATCCCTGCCGCCTCGGGGATCCCCTCCGCTTCAAAGCGGGGGGCAAAATCAGAAGTGGCCCATAAATGGGCAAGGTGGCTACGTCATCCCTGCCGCCTCGGGGATCCCCTCCGCTTCAAAGTGGGGGGCAAAATCAGAAGTGGCCCATAAATGGGCAAGGTGGCTACGTCACCCCTGCCGCCTCGGGGATCCCCTCCGCTTCAGAGCGGGGGGCAAAATCAGAAGTGGCCCATAAATGGGCAAGGTGGCTACGTCACCCCTGCCGCCTCGGGGATCCCCTCCGCTTCAAAGCGGGGGGCAAAATCAGAAGTGGCCCATAAATGGGCAAGGTGGCTACGTCACCCCTGCCGCCTCGGGGATCCCCACCGCTTCAAAGCGGGGAACAGAATCAGACGTGGCCCATAAATGGGCAAGGTGGCTACGTCACCCCTGCCGCCTCGGGGGTCCCCACCGCTTCAAAGCGGGGGGCAAAATCAGAAGTGGCCCATAAATGGGCAAGGTGGCTACATCACCCCTGCCGCCTCGGGGATCCCCTCCGCTTCAAAGCGGGGGGCAAAATCAGAAGTGGCCCATAAATGGGCAAGGTGGCTACGTCATCCCTGCCGCCTCGGGGATCCCCTCCGCTTCAAAGCGGGGGGCAAAATCAGAAGTGGCCCATAAATGGGCAAGGTGGCTACGTCACCCCTGCCGCCTCGGGGATCCCCTCCGCTTCAAAGCGGGGGGCAAAATCAGAAGTGGCCCATAAATGGGCAAGGTGGCTACGTCACCCCTGCCGCCTCCGGGATCCCCTCCGCTTCAAAGCGGGGGGCAAAATCAGAAGTGGCCCATAAATGGGCAAGGTGGCTACGTCATCCTTGCCGCCTCGGGGATCCCCACCGCTTCAAAGCGGGGGGCAAAATCAGAAGTGGCCCATAAATGGGCAAGGTGGCTACGTCACCCCTGCCGCCTCGGGGATCCCCACCGCTTCAGAGCGGGGGGCAAAATCAGAAGTGGCCCATAAATGGGCAAGGTGGCTACGTCACCCCTGCCGCCTCGGGGATCCCCACCGCTTCAGAGCGGGGGGCAGAATCAGAAGTGGCCCATAAATGGGCAAGGTGGCTACGTCACCCCTGCCGCCTCGGGGATCCCCACCGCTTCAAAGCGGGGGGCAAAATCAGAAGTGGCCCATAAATGGGCAAGGTGGCTACGTCACCCCTGCCGCCTCGGGGATCCCCACCGCTTCAAAGCGGGGGGCAAAATCAGAAGTGGCCCATAAATGGGCAAAGTGGCTACGTCATCCCTGCCGCCTCGGGGATCCCCATCGCTTCAAAGCGGGGGGCAAAATCAGAAGTGGCCCATAAATGGGCAAGGTGGCTACGTCACCCCTGCCGCCTCGGGGATCCCCTCCGCTTCAAAGCGGGGGGCAAAATCAGAAGTGGCCCATGAATGGGCAAGGTGGCTACGTCACCCGTGCCGCCTCGGGGATCCCCACCGCTTCAAAGCGGGGGGCAAAATCAGAACTGGCCCATAAATGGGCAAGCTGGCTACGTCACCCCTGCCGCCTCGGGGATCCCCACCGCTTCAAAGCGGGGGGCAAAATCAGAAGTGGCCCATAAATGGGCAAGGTGGCTACGTCACCCCTGCCGCCTCGGGGATCCCCACCGCTTCAGAGCGGGGGGCAAAATCAGAAGTGGCCCATAAATGGGCAAGGTGGCTACGTCACCCCTGCCGCCTCGGGGATCCCCTCCGCTTCAAAGCGGGGGGCAAAATCAGAAGTGGCCCATAAATGGGCAAGGTGGCTACGTCACCCCTGCCACCTCGGGGATCCCCTCCGCTTCAAAGCGGGGGGCAAAATCAGAAGTGGCCCATAAATGGGCAAGGTGGCTACGTCACCCCTGCCGCCTCGGGGATCCCCACCGCTTCAAAGCGGGGGGCAAAATCAGAAGTGGCCCATAAATGGGCAAGGTGGCTACGTCACCCCTGCCGCCTCGGGGATCCCCTCCGCTTCAAAGCGGGGGGCAAAATCAGAAGTGGCCCATAAATGGGCAAGGTGGCTACGTCACCCCTGCCGCCTCGGGGATCCCCTCCGCTTCAAAGCGGGGGGCAGAATCAGAAGTGGCCCATAAATAGGCCAGGTGGCTACGTCACCCCTGCCGCCTCGGGGATCCCCACCGCTTCAAAGCGGGGGGCAAAATCAGAAGTGGCCCATAAATGGGCAAGGTGGCTACGTCACCCCTGCCGCCTCGGGGATCCCCTCCGCTTCAAAGCGGGGGGCAAAATCAGACGTGGCCCATAAATGGGCAAGGTGGCTACGTCACCCCTGCCGCCTCGGGGATCCCCACCGCTTCAAAGCGGGGGGCAAAATCAGAAGTGGCCCATAAATGGGCAAGGTGGCTACGTCACCCCTGCCGCCTCGGGGATCCCCTCCGCTTCAGAGCGGGGGGCAGAATCAGAAGTGGCCCATAAATGGGCAAGGTGGCTACGTCACCCCTGCCGCCTCGGGGATCCCCACCGCTTCAAAGCGGGGGGCAAAATCAGAACTGGCCCATAAATGGGCAAGGTGGCTACGTCACCCCTCCCGCCTCGGGGATCCCCACCGCTTCAAAGCGGGGGGCAAAATCAGAAGTGGCCCATAAATGGGCAAGGTGGCTACGTCACCCCTGCCGCCTCGGGGATCCCCACCGCTTCAAAGCGGGGGGCAGAATCAGAACTGGCCCATAAATGGGCAAGGTGGCTACGTCACCCCTGCCGCCTCGGGGATCCCCTCCGCTTCAAAGCGGGGGGCAAAATCAGAAGTGGCCCATAAATGGGCAAGGTGGCTACGTCACCCCTGCCGCCTCGGGGATCCCCACCGCTTCAGAGCGGGGGGCAAAATCAGAAGTGGCCCATAAATGGGCAAGGTGGCTACGTCACCCCTGCCGCCTCGGGGATCTCCACCGCTTCAGAGCGGGGGGCAAAATCAGAAGTGGCCCATAAATGGGCAAAGTGGCTACGTCACCCCTGCCGCCTCGGGGATCCCCACCGCTTCAGAGCGGGGGGCAAAATCAGAAGTGGCCCATAAATGGGCAAGGTGGCTACGTCACCCCTGCCGCCTCGGGGATCCCCTCCGCTTCAAAGCGGGGGGCAAAATCAGAAGTGGCCCATAAATGGGCAAGGTGGCTACGTCACCCCTGCCGCCTCGGGGATCCCCACCGCTTCAAAGCGGGGGGCAAAATCAGAAGTGGCCCATAAATGGGAAAGGTGGCTACATCACCCCTGCCGCCTCAGGGATCCCCACCGCTTCAGAGCGGGGGGCAAAATCAGAAATGTCCAAAAAAGGGCGGAAATGCAACATCACCCTTGAATTATGGGGGGTCCCTAGCTAAGGGGACAAAATCAAAAGTTGCTGAATTGGGGGCAAAGACAAAACTCTGGATGTGCAGTCGAAAAGAAGACCACCAAAAAAAAATTGCACAAATGATGTGTCTGCGTCGAAAAACACCCTTTAAACCCCCCCTCGGACCATTTTAAAAAAAGGGGGGGGGGGTTTCAAAACCCCCCACGCTATCGGATTTCTCAGAACCCCCCCCCCCCCGCGGCAAGTGCTGCCAGTCCAGTTTGTATAAGAGGCTCAGGCTCCGGAGCAGGGTTGAGCAATGCATGCAGTTCCTGGCCCCCCCATGGGTGTGTTATACCGGACGGTGGAGAGCTAAATGCAACATAGGGGCAATCCACTCGAAAGCTGTGATCGGACAGACGAAGACCAATTTTAGACGCTTTGCCTGTGCCCGGTCCTCTCTGCCCGTCCCTGCATTGGGGAGGGCTGTGGGCGCTCTGGCGCCGCCCCCAGCCCCCCGGGCGGAGACCGCGTTGCATTGTGTGGGCCAGTACGGACTGATGTGCCTGTTGTTCAAAGGCCAAAACTTCACTGGTCTGCAATTGATGGTGCCGGTGCATGGTGGTCCTCGAGAGAAACCCGAGAAGACCAAGACGAACTGGAGACAGCCGGGCCATGAGGGTTTTGGCTGATTCGCCGGTTTTGAGGATGTGGCGTTGGCCGTGCGCTACAGACCGCACAGACCGGCCACAAAACCCAATGATGCGGGTGACCAATCCTGAATTAATGGCGAGACGAGCAAAGGCCAAGGATGAGGATGAGACCACCAGGGATGTCTCAGGGTTTGGCTGAGCGAGATCTTTATACCCCATCCGGCGATAGACAGTCGGATTTTCAGAGTTCCTGTCAAAAAAAATTATCCTCTACAAATGGAACATATGGAATATATCCGCGGCAGGACTTTCTGTGGGGGCTCTCTTCGCATGAAGGGGTTTGATGGCATGGATGGTGGGTATTGTACAGTTATTGTGTGTCTGTGGGCATTGCGTGGCTATTGTGTGTGTGTTGTGTGGGCACTGTATGATGATGGGGATTGTGTGGGTAGTGGGGGATGCCTCTATAGTGCTTGGCATATGGTGATGGGTATAAAGGGTAATATGTGATGGGCAGTGTATGATGGGCATTGTGCAATGGATATTGTATGAGCGCTAATGATGGGTGTTGGGCGATGGGTACTGTGCGGTGCAAAAAATGGTTCCAACTTGACAACACTGTACAGCGGTTTCATCAGCACGTCAATATGTGTCCAGCCTCGCAGCTTTGTGGGGTCAATATAAAATGACACCCGTCGGCTGAAAGCCATCTTGGTTTTTTATAAATTCACCGGCGGTCATGGGTGTGCCGAGACAGGAGACATGACGGTTACACATGCGTTGCTTGTCGACTCCTCAGGCATGCTTTTATATGGTTCGTTTGTTTGTCAGTCTATGTACAAATCCGAGGATCTCGGGAACTCTCCATCCAAGGGCTAGTACTGAAATTGGCCCCATGATTACTCATGATTGGTTTGGATCGAGGCCTGGAATAGATTGCCAATGATTCCTTTTTTTTCTTTTTCGGGCGCTGCATATGTCCATAAGTCCACATGTGACACTATGAGCAAACAGAAGCGCTCATATGCGCAAGTGCCCAGTGTACGCACAGCTGCTGCAACCTCAGCCAGACTTCGTGCAGGTGATGCCCACCCAGACCGGACACCTGCGGGGACTGCTAACATTAGGCCAGCCGCCATGTTGATGCAGGTTTGGGTCTTTTATATGGTTCATTTGGTTGTCAGTCTTTGTACAAATCCGAGGGATCTCGGGAACTCTCTGTCCGAGGGCCAGTTCTTAAGTCAGTCCCATGATTACTGATGATCAGTTGGGTGAAGGCCTGGACCAGATTGTCAACGATTCATACATAGTCAGGGGGGCCTGCCATGCCGAACTATTCCCCCAGAAAAGTGCTCAATATTTGATGGAGGACTCCAAAGGATACAAATACGAATGAGGGACGTGATCTGTTGCCATCACGACGTGCTGTTGTTGTTTGTTCTCGGGGACTTACATGCGCCTCCAAAGTGCTCAGATGCTGTGACTGGACCTCAAATACAGATAAAGTACAACACAGGCTGTCCCATGTGGGAGACCACGAGCCGCCAACGGCGGTGGGACGCCTGTTGTTTTGGTCCAGACCAAGATGGGCTTGCACAGCCTGCTCACTGTATGGCACGCGAGACACCCTCTCTCAGAATCAAGGTTCAGAGCGGTCCAATTCTACACTGACCCCACAAACGGAGGCATTGGGGACGTCTGCATTGGGACGGGCATCAACATCTGCCATCGGTGTATGCAGTGGGATGACTGCCACGCCCTTGCGGACTTTCCTTGACGTGAGGTGCCCTGGGTGTAGATATGCGGTTGGGGCCATCGCCATATGCATGTTCCAGTCTGTGCCAACGCGCTGAAAGCACAATGGGGTGTCTGAAGTGGCATGCTCCGTGTGTGCGCGCGCGTGTTTTGTATGCGCAATTTTTGTTTACAGTGGTCAAGAGCTGTGGCAACTCGAGGAACAGTACCTGCGAGACTGCCAGGAAACGCTGCAATTTTTTACCTTTTGCGTTGTTGGCAGTGTCCGCCGCCCTCTTCGACAATATAGGGCCGTATGCCGGGCAGAAAAAGTGCGAAGATAAATGGACGGGAAGGAATTCATTTTAAGGAGCAATAGTCCATGGGGGCATTGCCATATCTACACCGACCCCAACATCATAAATGCACGTCATGCTGCAACAGAGAGTCCCCCCCCCCCCCCCCCAAATGTTCGTCCCTGTGCCCGGCACGCAGTGTTGCATTTAGCGCAATGCGTACTGCATCGATGGAACGCTGGGGTCCTCAGCGTCGCGGGGAAACGCCGGGGCGGCGCTCCCCAGGATTCTGCATCATCAAGTACACGATCACGGACGACGACCCCGGCCCAACGCATGCCCTCGGCGACCTACGCTACAGCCCCTGACAGGTCGCATTCCCACCAGCCCCGTGCAGTGAAGCTCAAGCGGCCAGCGTTTCACCCACGACGTCCCGGTGCAACACCCGGTGCACAGACTTGGGGCCGCGATTTGCCACACCAAAGCGCAAACAGATTAGTGCAACTTCGGAGGCATGGACAATAGGCCTCTGAGGGCCGTAGCCCCCAGGCGGGCATGGGATCGGAGCATCGCCACCTGCTTCCTGACCTCTGCCCCCCCCCTCCCTTGCGAGAGCAAAACTAAAAGTCCAAAATGTGACGGAAACAACCCCCAGTGTTGCTCCGACAAGGGGGCGTTGTTTGCACGACACAAGCGGGGACCATTGCATCATGACAGTACTAGTCGTCAGGTGATTCCCCTATCTCCAACTCCAAAGGACAAGAAAGCGTGCGGGTGGATGGCAGGGCAGCAGCCAATATCTCCAAAATACCATCCCCAGCCTCAAATCACCGAAAAAACTTGATCTTCAGGCACCACCAGAAAAAGGGGCTGCCAATTTCCATGGTTCGAAAATTTGCGGAAAAACACCCGCTGTTGCTCCAACAAGGGCGTTGCTCGCGCAAGAGGCCAGGGGGGGGGGGGGTCAAACCGTGTCTGTCGGTCTGAGATGTGGATGGGACGTGCGTGCAAAACTGTGAAACGCTTCATCATCATCTGGTTTGGCAACAAAAATACGATGCAGCCGACAGCCAACCCCCAAAGCTCCGTCGGCTGGATGCACTGAGTCAGTTGCAATGAAGTGCATCGCGGGGCCGCAACGAGGGGGGCATAGCTGCGGCGCAGCCAGACTGGCCTCCGCCGGGGTGCACGCGATCAGGAGGAGCCGGGATCTACTGAGTCGGACCGGGGGTGCAGCTGGTTCCTACCGGGTGCACGTGCGACAGGAGCAGTTTCACGGAGGCGCAGAGGGCACAAAGCTGATTCCGAACGGGAATCGTCGCCCCTGCTGAATATTCGCGGCATGTCCGTGGGGGACTGCAACTCGGTCAGGGCGCCATCGGAGACGTTGAGAGGGGTAAGAACTTTGTCATTGGCACCAACAACTCTTCAATGGTGTGACCGACAGACCCCCTCCTTGCCACTATACGCAGACACGCCATCGCGCATTTCTTGACCGCGAAACCCGCGGCGGCAGAAACGTATGGTCAGACAAGACGGTGCCAGCGCAAGGGGGTGACAGGGCGGGCACCAGTTGTGCAGGACGTTGTTTTGATTAAAATAAAAAAAAACGCGAAGCGTCCAGTAGCCAGCTTAGCATTCAGGCACACACTTCGACGGCACTTGGAGGGTACCCAACGACGGCGGGAGGGGAGCCGACGGCGGTTGGAGGTCGACGTCTTTAAACTGAAAAAGAAGGGGGAAACTTGTCCACCAAAAAACGCGCTGATGTTGTACCCTTTGAGCTCTTCACATTTCGTTTTTACAGGTGCGTCTTTGCTTGTCTTGTGCAATGCAACGGCAGAAGGTCTGGTGTTCTGCAACCCGCCACGCTACTGTACGCTCACAGCGGAGCAAACCGTCAGAGGGTTTGCCTCACCAACAAAAGGATGATGGGGGCTACGGACTCTGGGTATCCGTGAAGCCGTGAGTACGTACTTGGATACGACGTGGTGCTGGCAGTGGCGGCGGTGGGGTAGTGCACTGTGTTCGTGGGGTTGTGGCGTCTGCAGCCACGAAGCAAGGGATGCATCGCTACCGAATGACCCCACGCCAGAGGCTATCCGGCCATTACCACTCAGAGGAATGTCAATGTGCTGTTTGTAGCCGGGGGGTGTGAGAGGGCGGCGTTGCTCCGCTTTACAAACCGGTGGTAACGGGCATTGCCGGTCATTCGCAGGACATGGACGGACCTGCAGCCCCCCATGTCGGCCCGGGCAACGAATTGCGCGGGCGGCCATGTGGATGGGGGACGGGGCTGCGCCTCGCATTACCGCGCGGCGCCCCCGAAAATGTCTACTTATGCTTCTGGGAGAGCGGTGTCTACCGGAGGCTACCGGATGCAAGGGCAACTACCCGCCGGAGTCCGGCCTCAATTCTGACCGTGTCCCGTTCGCCGACAGAGACGGTGCTGCCGCGCGGGGCCGGGTCAAATGTCTGGGGCACCGGTGCGCACCGGACGGCGAACCTTATGGCTGGCGCGTAGCGACGGCTGCAGCAGCTGATCCAGAACGGGTTCGGGTTCGAAAGGTCACGCAATGCGGACTGTGGCCGTGGGGTTACTCGGGGGCGGGGCAGGGCTGCGCTTTCAGGGGGAGGGAGGCGGAAGGGAGGTCTCAAGAGTGGCTGCAGCAGCGGTTACTGGCGGTTGGGGAGCGGATCAGTGGCCGTGCGGGCGGTTGCAAAGCGGTTGGAGGGCACTCCGGGGGGGGCAGGGGGCAAAAGCGGTTGGAGCGCGACTGACCGTCGTCCACGACCCCCCCTTCAAGCGCAGGGCTGTCGGTGGGGCAAGACGCCGGCTTTCAGAGCGAGGGGGGCCGAAGAGGGACCGGGACTTGTGGACGCCGCTGCCGCTGCCGTTGGCGCGCGGCCGTGCGCTCTGGGAGACCGTGAGCGCCGCTGTGCCGAGCGGCAACACTGGCACACGGCCCGGCCCCGCAGGGCCTGCGGGGGGGGAGTGCCCTAGCGGCCCCCGGGGGATGGGGCCTGCGGCCCACGACCCGGTCTTCTGAAGCGCCTTCCCCGAAGGTACTCCGGCTGCCCGGTCGGCGCCCTCGGCCGCTCCTGCGATGGACTCGGGGGGGCGCGGGGGGGGGGGGGGGCACGGGAACGGAGACTGGGCTACCGCATGCCCCCGTTACACAGGCAGTGCAGTCGTCGCATCGAACCAGTTCTGAGTGTTCCCTTGGGCTGACCCCCCGGGGGAGGGGGGGGGACAAATGGGGCTCTTGGCCAATCGACCAGACACCCCCCACCCCCCCACCCCCACATCAGGAAACCGTCCCTCAGGGGGAGGCACGAAACGTACCGAAGGGGGCATTTGAGGCTGATGGTAGGCACATGAACTTTGTTACTGGGCCTTTGGGGGGTGGCAGCCTCACGGGCCGGGGCATGCCGAGACGGTCCACAGTTGTTGGACTCTTTCGTGTTGCATTGAAGGGCGGCGTGCCGGGGAGACCGCACCAGCCCCGCCAGTGAGAAGACCGTGGGACCGCTGGTGCCCTGGCTCTGTCATCAAGCGGATGTTGTGGACGGGGTCCCCCCCGCTATATATATACGCACAAAACTCTATACATCTGTACATTGCGACCCGCCAGGACACAGCGCAAAACTCCGCAAAAGCGGAGTGCCATGGGGTTGACGTGTCGCTGGAGAGCACCGCGAGCTGCGCGGGATCATAAGGGGCCATGATATGACGCGGTGCGCCACGACACGGCAGAACACACCAAAACGGCGTTTTGAAGGCCCCAACGTTTGAAATCGCAAATATGAAATTGCACAATGCAAATTGCTGCTCTTTTGGCCAGATTTGCGAAGAAACTCTTGGGAATCAAAAACTCCGGTCTGTGGAATATCACTTTTTGTTCCAAAAAAAAGGCCAAAAATCGGTCATTTATACGCGACCACCTGCACACCGCACATCCTCCGCACCCACTGCACTGCACCACAAGGCCGGAGGGGAGAGGGCTTGCCCATTGCTTCCACGCAAGTGAAGGACCCCTGAGGTCAGGCCGGAAACACAGCAATATCATTCCTGCAGCCTCCCCTTGTGGAAGGCACGGGAGGGCGCTTCCGGGGCCCCGCAGGCGGTGCTGCAGGGGAGGCGCCACAGGCCCCGGAATGACCCTCTTACAAACGCAAAACACCAACACCGCAGGCTGAGGCGGCGGCAGGACTGTCGCTACGGGCCTGCGCATGGCCCTGCTGACGAGCGGGCAGGGGGTCGAGGTGCAGCCCGTGGCGCCCGACCTGGCCAGGGTCACTGCGCCCACGACAACCTAGCGCGGCAGTACCCCCCCCCCCCCACCGCCTCACGGCAGCGGCAATGGACGCCAATTTTGTGGAGGCCCACAACAACACGAAAAAACCACAATTCAATAGCCATTTGGGGCCCTTTGTCCAGCGGACACTAAACTCCCCAAAAATTGCGATCCGAACACCAAATGTTCATCGGACAAAGCGTTCGGTGCACGCGGGAACCTCATGCAAAACCCGTAGCACCTCACCCATACAACATAAGCACAAGCTCAGTCACACTGGGGGAAACCAGGAGTTCACATCCAGTTTTACAAAGTTCACAGGCATTATCGTAAGACACACCCAGTTCCCCAATCCTCTCGCCTGAATCCTGCACTGAAACCGAAACTCGGCGCCTATTTATTTTGGGTACCAAAAGGGTGCGGTCCGAACACCAAGTGTTCGCTGGACAATGCGTGCGTTGGACGCCCCGGGGGGACTTGTCCACCGAAATGGACCGCAAGAGGGGGGTCCACAGTGATCTGCCGACCCCGTCGTTCTCCACAAAGGAGAGACTACGGCCCCGGCTCAACGCGCAGAGCGCGTGGCGCATCCACTCGCCTGCCTGGCTTATTCCGAAGGCGCGCCGCGGGCCCTGCGGGGCAGCACCTCCCACCTTCTGTGGCACTGGTGGCAGTCGCCATCTCTGGCCCGGCACGGCCTCAGGGGGACTGCCTCCCGAAACAGCCCCACCCCAACTCTTCCCAAAACGTCAAAAGATGAGCTTCGATAAAACTGCCGAGGCAGAGGGCCCCATGCATGAGCAACAGGCCTTTCGAAGCCACATCCGCATTCCATGATACATCCGGTGGACTTCAAACATGCAATTCGGACTTCCAAAGCCGGCACTCCTTCAGTGGCACCTACGCAACTGAGGACTGTAGAGTGCTCGTGCAACCGGAGAGGGAGCCCGTGCCTCACTGGCATGCCGCCTTGCGGGAGAGCCGCAGTGGTCACAGCGGATGCCGTGCGCTGCACCCTGACGCCCTCCGGGGCGATGCTCGGGCTATAGTCGGAAAAGGCGCGTGGGTTGTGAGGAAGGCAAAAAGGGGAGTGCGCGTTCAGGCGGTTTTGCCCAGAACGCCCGGGAACAACGGCAAACAACAGGGCGTACCACTTTCGGCCAAAAGATGGCGAAAGTATCGCTCAAAGGAGACGTGACGGAAGAGGGATATGAGGGAGGGGGGCCCTGTTCGAGAGCAACTGCTGACCCAAGCCCTCACTACATGACCCAAAAACACGGGTGTGAAAGAGGACCGCTGGACTGCACCCTGCTAGAGGGGAGGAGAGCAGGGTTAGAGAGGAGTGTGGTCTTGTGTAGCGTGGTGTAGCGTGGTGTAGTGTAGTGTAGTGTAGTGTAGTGTAGTGTAGTGTAGTGTAGTGTAGTGTAGTGTAGTGTAGTGTAGTGTAGTGTAGTGTAGTGTAGTGTAGTGTAGTGTAGTGTAGTGTAGTGTAGTGTAGTGTAGTGTAGTGTAGTGTAGTGTAGTGTAGTGTAGTGTAGTGTAGTGTAGTGTAGTGTAGTGCAGTGTAGTGTAGTGTAGTGTAGTGAAATGTAGTGCAGCGTAGTGAAGTGTGGTGCAGTGCAGTGCTGCGTGGTGTGGTGAGGTGTGATGGGTGCAGAAGCCTGAGGGGCTTGGGGTGAAGTCGTCTGCAGACTGAGCTGGTGAGGAAAACGACACGCGGTTTGACAGTGGGCCCGCACTCGATTCATAGGGCCTGGAGCCGCCACGAACTCCCACGGCATCACCCACTTCACCCGCAGGGCAGGCCAGGAGGGCCACGGCCTGAGGCTTGGGCAAAGGGCATGGGCGGGGCGGCCCAAACGGCGGCCCATACATCTCAAAAAAACAGGGGTTTAGCGTGACTTGGAACACCTGAAGCGCGGGTCCGTGGGGCTGTCAACTCGCGTGACTAGTGTCGTCGCGGTGGGGGCGCGGACACCCGTGCGCCAACAGCCACCGGGTCAAGTAATTGCCACGCAGATGGCTCTTGAATATGATCACCGCTGTCCTGACCGCAACACACGGCAAAGAGACCCAAATCCATTGCAGTTCTGTGGAGAAGGCGGTCATCACTGTCTGCGTCTGCAGAGAGGGCGTGCACATGCCCAAGGCAGTGCTCTGTTGTGAGCGAGCGCGAACAATGCGATTGATCAGTAACGCCCCCCCTGGCCCTCGCCGTTGTGCAAGTGCCGGCGAAGCCGGGACAACAACGGGAGGACGGGGTCGCCGGACTTGGACACGGCCGCTCCTGCGCGCGGCCCGTGGTACCACAAAAAGGGGCCCGAGGGACCCCATAGACACGCAGCACTTGTGACCTCCAGCCCCCTTTCCCCCCCCCTCCAATGGGCACACATTCCTGAGCGCAGAAACTGTGGTCAGAGGAACGGCGGTCGTACTGAAGACCTCTGGGCTGGATGACGCATGGGAAGAGGAGGAAGGAGAGGGGAAGGGGGGAAGGGGGGAAGGGGGGAAGGGGGGAAGGGGGGAAGGGGGGAAGGGGGGAAGGGGGGAAGGGGGGAAGGGGGGAAGGGGGGAAGGGGGGAAGGGGGGAAGGGGGGAAGGGGGGAAGGGGGGGTTCCTTCTACGGTTGCCAGGCATTCCAATCACTGATGGATGACCAGGGCTCCTTTTAAGGGGTGCTGGGTGGGGGGGTCCAGGGGGGATGGGTCCCGCTCCCCACCCCCCCACTGCTGCTGAGGTTTTAGAGGCGGCGCGGAAAACTTTTTGGCCCAGAGAAAAATTTGGCCCAATCACTGAAGGGGGGGTGGGGTACTGTGCCCCCCCCCCCCCCCCATTTGGGGTGCTGAGTTGGTAAAAAGAGCCCTGGGGGTGACCCTCCTCCTGACCACCAGGGCCTTGAAACGCGTTTTTGTGTCGAGGCACGGCCACACGGGCAGAACCACCGCACGAAGCGGCCAATGGTCCGAGGGTCCGTCCTACTCACGCCACTCCACCCACGACCACGCCTGGGCCCCAAGTGCAAAGCACGCCTTCCGGGCACCGACGGCGCGGCATTCTCCACAGCGTCCGGGTCGAGAGGCACACATTGGGGCCAGACAATTCGAACTGACCGGACCTGAACCTCATCGTGAACACACAAGGGCCAGGCTCGGCAGAGGGACGTGCAAGTGAAGCTCGAGAAACGGACCCCAATGTGCCCCAAAGCAGCAGCATCGGGCACCTGAAAGGCTTTGGCACCAACACGCGAGTGGCATTGCTCGGGATGGATGCAGTCCAGCCCCCCCCCCCCCCCCCCGCAAGAGCAACACCAAAGTTCCAAAATTTGACGGAAACAACACCTACCGTTGCCCTGACAACGGGGCGTGTTTCTCAGGGGCAAAAGGAGGAGATGGCTCCGAAAGCTGCGGAAACAACACCCGCTGTTGCTCTGACGGGGGCATTGCTCTCGCAAAAGGGGGGGAGGGGGGTAGTTGCTGGAAGTCCCTGGGTGGATGGACCACCGCCTCACGCATGTGAACCGTCAATGCACACAACCGTACTTTTTTCCAGGCACTACTCTTGGAGCCAAGGAGACACAATAACGCCACATCATTGACGCCAAAACTTTGTCTGGGCCCTGATATGCCAATGTTCAGACGACCTCCGAGGGGAGGAGGGGGCGGGGAAAGGGGGTGGGGTGAGGCACGAAAGTATTAGAAGGGGGGAGGGGCGTATGGGACCCAAAAGTACGTGTACAAAAACAAATTCATTTTTTCCCACGATGATCACTTTGGTCTAGAGGGGTCGGTCCAGGGAAAGGGATACCCTCCCTCCTCCTACGGTGTACGTTCTAATACTAATTTTAATACTTTCAATTCTAATACTTCCAATGGGGGGCGAGGGTCGAAGAGGGGGAGGGGGCTGACCCTCCTCCTTTGCGTGTGGTTGTTCAAGCACAAGTCTGAGGCGCGTCCCCCGGCGATCCCACAGTGTGTGCGCAGGCGACTGCGGACAGATGGCGCTGGGCTTGTCCACATGGGCCGCCGGAGACGAGGGTCTGGCTTCCGAGGCTTCGAGGGCCCCACGAGACATTGTGCCTGTGTCCCGGCGCTTTATCATTCGGGGGCCCGGGGACCGCCGCCGCACGCGGTCATGCGGGCGGGACCCGCGAAGGCCTGGGCAACAACAACCAACGGAACAAGACAGACCCCCTTAGCGACTGCCCTGTGCCAAGGCGCAGGAGCGAAATGCGTCTTGCGTTGTTGAGGGCCAGACGTGTCAACGCAGTCGGGGGTTTGCGGTGGGCAGCAGGGCCCGGCTCGAAAGGGGGTTACTCTACGCGTGCGCTGACGCGGGTGATGCCTCCCGGGCTGACGAACGACGGCAGCAGCAGCAGACTCTGGAGGCAAACAATGGGGTAGCAGGTCGCGGGTGGGGCCAGGGGCGCGTGTGAAGCACCGCGTTGGCCTTGCATAGTGTGGCGTGGCCTGGTACGACCTGATCCGGCCTGGGGTGGTCTGGGATAGTCTGGGATAGTGTGGTATGGTCTCACATGGTGCGGTGTGGTGTGGTGTGGTGTGGTGCGGTGCGGTGCGGTGCGGTGCGGTGCGGTGTGTTGTGGTGTGGTTTGATATTTTCTGGCCGTTTCGACTGACTCGCGCGCACCCAGCGCTTCGGGCAGGGTGTGTGGAGGTCCAACCGCGCGCCCACCAGCGACGGCAACGGTGGGCGCGCCATCCGCCACCGCATGACCCACAACCGCCGTCGGTTGCTTGCAACTCCAATGCAAAAAAGCAAAAAGGCGCGGCGCTCCTCCACGACATCCCTGTCTCACTCCATCACTCTGCACGAGCGGGGCAGTCCCCGTACCATCTCAAGGCCCTCGGCCGCGGACGGAACGACGAGTTCTGGTCCCACGAAGGCCCTCACATGACGACCACCAGGTCGCCCGCCTGCCAAGACGACTTGAGCAGCGCCATCAAGGGACAGCTCTCCTGCGGCGACCAAAGCTCGTCCGGACAGGGCGATCCGTGGAAGCTCTCGTTGGCGCAGCTGAAGCTCGCGTACAAGTTCTGGCTTTTGATGTCCTGAACGCAAAGCACCGGCACTGCTCTGCGAGGGTTGAGGGGTTGCGGCCCGAGAATACCCCCGAGCCGAATGAGTCAGTACGCTCAGGCTCTGAGGCAGGGGTTGGGGGTGGGTGGGTCCAGCCCCCCCCCCCCCCCCCTGTGTGACATTCCGTCTGGTTGTTGTTCCTTTACGGGGCCCTGGACAGTCACCCGTTCTTCCCTTCGCGTGCTGCGTCGGGTCGCTGCGTTGTGTCGGCCGCTGCGGCCGGTGCTCCTGCTGGTGTCGCGTTCGTGGAGCCCAGTGGTTGGTGTGCCGGGGCTGTGTTGGTTGCGGCGGATGCCGTGTGTGCGTTAGCGGTGCCCAATAGTTGGCGTACCGAGGTTGTGCTGGTTGTTGCGGGGGTTGTTTGACGGTTTTCGCTGCCCACACACCTCCGCTCTGCCGTCGTCCACCACCTGCCTCCCCACATTTCCGTGTACGCGAAGCCCAGGTGCCCCACTGCTCCACGCGCCTTTCCGGCCATCCACCCCCTGTGCTCCACCACTCCGTGGGTCGCGCGTGCGCATGCCCCCCCTGTGTGACATTCCGTCCGGTTGTTGCTCCTTTACGGGGCCCTGGACAGTCACCCGTTCTTCCCTTCGCATGTTGTGTTGGGTCGCTGCTTTCTGTCGGCCACTGCGGCCGGTGCTCTTGCTGGTGTTGTTTCCGCGTTCGCGGAGCCCAGTAGTTGGCGTGTTGGGGCTGTGCTGAATGTGGCGGGATGTGCCGTTTGCACGTCAGTGGCGCCCAATATTTGGCGTATTGAGGATGTGCTGGTTGTTGTGGGGGTCGTTTGAGCGTTTTTGCTGTCCACACACCTCTGTCCACAGGCCGTCCATAGCCTGCCTCGCTGTATTTCTGTGAGGCCCAGGTGCCCTGTTCCTCCACGCGCTGTCCCGGCCGTCCACCATATATCCTTTTCCCCCCTCACGGCTGGTCTGCCCCTGATGGGCTCCCGCTCCTGTTGCGCAAACAGCCCATCTGGGCTGCGGGAGACACCCCCCACCTGATGCCGGTTGAGCAGGAGTTGCCCTGGCACCCGGTAGCGACGAGGCTGGCTGGCCAGGCCATCCCCTTCATTGTCGCTGCCTCCTATGTGCACGCTCCCCCATCCCCTCCATTCTGGTTCCCTGTTTCCCGCTGTTCTGGTTGCCTCTCCTCCCTCCTGGTGTGGCTCCCGCGTCTGTTGGCGCTCCTGGGTGCCCCTGTCTCGCACCCCCTCCTGTCCCACCCGCCTGCCCCCGCCCCCCCCGTACGAGGATCTCACATCTCCGTACGACGTGGACTGTCCCGTGCGCGGTTGGCTGGTCACGGCCCTGTTGCCACCCCCGTGGCGAGCATCTCCCGGCGCGCGGGGCGCAGCCCCCCCCGGTGGTGCTGAGTTTTTAGGGGCTGCAGAAAAGTTTTGGTCTAAGTGAATTGGCGCCAAAGGCGCCAGAAAATGTTTTTTGATTGGGCGAAGGCCTGGAAGAAAATTTAGCCCAATCGTTTGGGGCGAGGGCGGGGTCCAGGCAGGGGGTCCCCCAGTGGTGCCGAGTTGTTAGGAGGAGCCCGTGTCTGAGGTGCTGGCGAAAGAGAAGAGGCCCACACCCATACCCAGGCCTCTGCCTCAAAAGGGTGATGCATCCTCCTTCCCTCTGGGGCTGGAGTTCCATTCCGCCCCCGGTCTCCGGCCGGTTTGTGACCGGCCCACTGTTGTCTCCGGCCGCTGGGCCATTCGCCAGCAACCGCTTTTGGCACCGCGCGGGAGGCCCCTTAAGCAAGGCGGGCTCCAACTTGAAAATGGGGGGGGGGGGCATTCCACCTCAGCGCATGGGACCCCGCCCCCCCGGTAAGAGGGTTCCTCCTCCGCAAGGATTTTAGATGGGATGCCCCCCCATCATCGAGTTGGAGCTGCCCCAATCCTCTGCTTCAGGCAGAGTGCTGCACATATGTCCGCCCCCCCCCCCCACCCCGCTCCAGTTTCTCCGGGGTACGTGTGCATGGATTGGGTTGGCAGGGGTGGAGGGAAGCAGGGAACACAAGGGGAGAACAGGGAGGGCGAGAGAGACCCCTCCCTCCCTCCCTCCCTCCTTCCCTCCCTCCCTCCCTCCCTCCCTCCCTCCCTCCCTCCCTCCCACTCTCCAGGGATTGTACCTTCTTCCGATTGATCAACACCCACGGGTCTGGCTCCGGCATCTGGTGCGTATTCTTTGGCACTGGCCGGTCCTCATGCACGATCACCCACGTCTCCAGCTCATCCGCCTTGGAGATCTCCCCGGAACGTGTGAATTCGCTGACCCCCATGACGGTGGACCGCCGGCTGCGGCTCGCTCTGTCCCCCGCAGTGCGATCGACCTCCACCGCCGGCTCGGGGCCGCCTCCATCCGCCTCAGGCACCAACGGCTTGAGAGGCTCTTTTGGCAGAGCCTCGAGGCAACTGGCGTTGGTCTTGGCGGAGGGGGGCGTGCTCTCCCGTCGGCTGATGGGGCCGAAGGATTCGAAAAGGTGTTGCTGTTCCGCAGACAGCTCCTTGGGGCTGAGGGACGGTGGAGGAGGCAAGCAAAGCGGTTGGGGGGAGAATGATGGCAAAGGGAACGCCAATCCTGCGGTGCGCAATCTGGGGAATCATCGTAGAACAGGGGACATTGTACCCTTTGGGCGGGAAGAAAATTGCTCTGCGGGGGGGGGGGGGGTGACACGGAAGCCCATTTTCCCAACCCCCCCCCCCCTCCCTCCTTGGCCGCCATGACGGGAGGGGGGGTTCAGGGCGGAGGTGCCCGACCTGCCGTGCCAGGGGGGGGGGGGGTCAACCCAACATCTATGGCTCAAATTGATACCCACGTCGCGCTGATCATTTTGACCACTCAAATGTGGGCGGGGGGGGGGGGGGGGATTATTGGTGGAAAAAACTTTTTCGGGCCAAATTTTGTGTTCCTGCGCCTTTGGCGCCAACATCTGTTCTTACACAAAACAAAGGGCCTGACACGGAACCCCATTTCTCCAACCCCCCCCCCCCCTCCTTCGGCGGGCGTCCATGTCACCCTCCCCCCCCGCAGAGCAATTTTCAGGTTGCTTTCTGAACCGTACTTATGAAATGATTATCGCAACAATTTGGTCCATTTTGAGTATTGCGCCATGCGATTGTGCCCCTTTGACCGACTTCCTTCACCCAAAATTGAGGAAAATTAAAGCGCTGCCAATTACCCCTCCGCTCATTGCCCTTCCCCTGCAGCGCCTGCGGTGCGCAGGAAGTGTTCCCAAAGAGGAAGAGCAAACAGGAATTTGTACCGGGTTTCTATTAACGATCTGGGGAAAGCCTTTGGAGTTTTAGGTGTGAAAGTTTCATTCCTTACATCACTGCCTTGGCAGGGAACGGGTCCAAGGGAAGGGCAGTAAGTGGCGATCGGCCAATTGGCGCCGCCGGCTGCAGACCAAAGGGCACCAAGGCGTCATACCCCCCCCCCCCTCTCAACGGGTGTCCCTCCACCCCCGCACCACCCCTCGGCTTGAACCCGACGGGGCGCCCGACACGCAGGGACACGGAGAAACACACCAGACGGTGCCTGGCGGTCACACCAACGACAGGGGGGGGGGGGGGCGACGGGAGGAGAGCGGAAAGAAACCACAGGGGCTCGCGGGCGGGCAAGGCGCCGCGCACAGCGCGGTGGACCCGGGCGTGCCTTACACCGAGACGGAGAGCGCAGCGCGCGCCACAGAGCGACCCGCGCGATCCCCAGTGCACGTGGTTCATGCGACATACAGCGTGTCACGTCGCCCCTGCCACCCATGGCCCTCCGCCTCGGGGGCCCCGGCGTAGCGCTGGGATACCGTGGCAGAACCAACCCCCCCCCCCCCTCAAACTTGCCTCCGCCGGAGGTGTGGACCTGCCGGGGGGGGGGGGGGGTGGGGGGCGAATGACAGCCGCTGCCACTGTGCCACACCTGATCTCGAGGCCGCGCTTCACCAAATCGTCCATGTGGCCGTTCTCGTACACCGTCAGCAGCAGGTCGCCGGCCGTGTACCCGGACACCACGGCAATGTGGCTCTGCCGCCGTTCCAGCTCCTTCGCGCGCCGCTCCCGGCGCACCAGCCACTTGGGGCGGAACCAGGCCGACTTCGTCTCCGCCGTCATGCCCTCCTCGTAGGGGCCGAACGCCTTGAACAGCGCCTGCTGCTCCGCGTTGAGGTGCTTGAAGTGCGGCTCCGAGAGGTCGGTGGGGCTACCTTCGGTCTCCTCCATCGGTAGGGCCCCCTGTTGCGGCGTGAGGCATGGGGGAGGGACCTTTTTCTTCAGCAGCTTCCGCCAGTTCATGTCTTGATACCTGTTCGGAAACGGGAGGGGGTGGGGCTTCTTAACAAGTGAGGAGACGGGGGTCTTGCCCAGGCTTGGTAACTGTGCTGGTCCATGACGCACTAGGTTGGGACGAAATTGTGTGCGTTGGATGTACTTTATGGGCCGATTTCATAACATCAATCCGCGTCCCGGTTTATCTCACTGAAAGAAATTCATAAAAAGCCAGGAAGATACATCAGCACATGGATTTATCTTATGAAAATGCAGTAGCATCAGTGGGCACATGACTTAATGTCATGAAATCGGCCCGTGATATACGGAAACTAATTTTATGAACTTCATGAAAAGCCAGGAAGATAAATCAGCGCATGGATTTATCTTACAGGGGGGGGAAAAATTTAGTATGGGAAAATTTTTGCCCGGAAAAATTCCGCCGGGGAAAAATTCCGCCACAATCGTTAAAAGTGATGGGAAAAATTGCGCCACCCTTTTCCAGATTGCCCTCTCCAGGTCTCGCTGAACATCAGCTGACCGCACCAAAGAGGAGTTCACCAAAAAACGTTGCATTGCAGGCTGTCAAGGCAGAGGTACAGGTGCAGGGTGGACGTCTTCATCCAGGTACTGGGCTGCAGCTGCCTTTGCCGAACAGCGACCTACAGAGAACACAGTGTCAGTTGACACTGCGCTCACTATTAACTGGCAACTACATGTGGTAGGCAGCCTGAAGTGCCCTGAAGGATAGAACCCTGACCATCCATCCACGTGACGTATCTAATTCTGCACCCCCCTCCCCCGATCATACCCCCCCCCCCCAGCACAGGGTACAAATTTTGAACTTGATGTCTAAAAATAAGTATGGGAAAAATTCTGCCACAATCGTTAAAAGTGATGGGAAAAATTGCGCCAGAATTGGCCGTACGAAATTTTTCCAGACAGGTTTCTTCCCATACTAAGTTTTTCCCCCCCCGTATGAAAATGCAGTAGCATCAGTGGGCACACGAATTAATGTCATGAAATCAGCCCATGATGTACGGAAACTAATTTTCTGAAAACTCAGTAAGATCAAGCGGCGCACGGATTTATGGATTAGTGGGAGGCCCGGTACGTCTGCGTTGATTGTCCACGGACAAAATGCATTTCTGGTCGGTTAGAGTGGGATGGTTGTCCCTCTGCTCGCCCACAAGTGCTGCTTCTGCCCCTTGGCGTCCCCCCCATGCCGGCGCCGGCGATGCTTCACACTCAGTCCTTCCCAGGACAGTGAAATTTCGAGGAGGAGGAGGGGGTACAGCCTGAGCAAGGTGAGCCAAGCGATGGTGTAGGTGAACCCTTTGGCAGACTTGCCCGATTTTACACAGCCACCCACCAAGAGCAACCTGAGTGCGATCACTCAAAAGGCACATAACTTTCACTTTAAAACCGGACGAGCGCGTGGTAAGCGCAAATCACGCGGAGCTCGTCTCCTCGGTTTATGACGCAACTCCCCCGCAAACTGGAAGTCGACAAAGGCCCTTTTGGGGGGGGGGGGGGGCGGTCTCCAGCTTCTGTGCCGCACAATGATTGCCCGGTCACGTCGCGCTGGTGCCCGTCACCCACTTCGCAGTGCACCGATCATTGTGACGTATGTGTGTTGGGGTAAATATTTCTTTGAAAAAAAACATTTTGCCCCTCCGGCAGAGATCAATGGTCGGTATCGATCGGCTGAATGTCCCCGCCGTAGACACTTTCAGCCGTGCATCCAGAACGCCCCCTCCGGCGGCGGGAGGGGGGCTGGGCCAGCAGCCAACGTGGGTTAGAGTACAGTGAGGGTGGGGGTCAAAGAATGTTTTCATGTTTTTCATGTGCATTTGAATTCTCCAGAAAAAAAAATCTCAGCATTTTTTTTTGGAGCACACCCACACACACACCGACAAAACAATCCCCCCCCCCTTGACACAACCAAAACACGTTCGGGCCCACAGAGGGTCAGAATGAGCAGTGGCGAGAGGCCAATAGGCGCCGCCAAAGGCAAACCATCAGATACTGGGGCCTTGTGCCAAACCTCCCCCCCCCCTGCTGTACCTCAACAAACTTTCCCAGGTCCCCAGCCGGCACCTGAACTTGCCGAAAGTCCGGTCCGAGAACTTTGGGGGTCCCGGATGCGGGGGGGGGGAGGGTTGCGTGCGGGTTCTACACCAGCTCCCCCCCCCCCCCTCTGGCGTCGGCGCACCCAGACCAAGAGGCGAGCCCCCCCCCCCCCCCCCAACCCCCTTTACTGCAAATCCACGATGGTCCTTCCCTTTGATCTTCATTTCAGAGCCTTCCGGAGCAGTGGTGGCGGGGGCACCGGTCGTACTGCGGGGCCTCGCATGGCGGTGTCCTACGTCTGTTGGGCGGTCTGGATCTGGCGGCCGTGGCCCGCCCGCGTGCCCGTGCCAATGCGTGCGGCACACGCCGGTGCGTGCGCACTGCAAAGGCGTGCCTGCCACCGCCCCTTGGCAGAGGGTGCGGGCGCCGGAACCGGCGCAGGGGTGGGCGGGCCTTCAACGGGGGGTACAGCCCCTCTGGCTGGGCCCTCTCCCCCCCAAAAAGGCTCCATTGATGGGCCCCCTCAAAATCCTACCGAGACTGACATCCGGGCTCCGGAGGTGACCCTGACCCCGAATTCGGAGAAAAATGAAAGTGGGATGTTTGGAATCAGCGCGTCGAGGGGGTTCAGCAAGGCCATCATGTGCCATGGATTCAGTGACAACACAAATGGACCATTTTCAATGCTTCATCAATTTTCGGCGCCTTCGGCGTCAGATTTCAGAATCACTGATTAATGGTCCTGTCGATGGGGCCCTTTCCCCGAACTCCCCCCCCCAGTTTTGGGGGGCTCTATTGACCCCCTGGTCGTCATCGGGTGGCTGTTTCTTTACGGGGCCCTGGACGGTCACCCGTTCTTCCCTTCGCATGTTGCGTCGGGTCGCTGCTTTCTGTCGGCCGCTGCGGCCGGTGCTCCTGCTGGTGTCGTTTCCGCGTTCGCGGAGCCCAGCAGTTGGTGTGCCGGGGCTGTGCTGGATGCGGCAGGATGTGCCGTTTGCGCGTCAGCGGCGCCCAGTAGTTCCCCCCCCCCCCGTCCGGAGTTGCAAACCCGAGTTCCCCCGGAGCACACGCCCGCACGCGATCGCCACACGAAGAAGACTCGAGGTCACGGGTGCGTTGGGCCGCCCGGCACATACCAGACGTGCTGCTGGATCTCGGCGGCGCCGTTGGCGCCAAGCCGCTCGGTCGGCGACGCCAGCAGCAGACGCTTCATGAGGTCCTTGGCGTCGCGGTTCAGCCACCACGGGAACCGGATGTGCCCGCGCAGGATCTTGTCGTACACCTGCGCGGCGGGCGGGCGGTGCCGGTGCCCCCCCTCCGACGCCCCCCTCCATCGCCATCCCTCGCTCACTCCCGTCGCGCTGCCTCCGCCCCCCCTCCCCCTCGCGCTGCCTCGGGCATCCCCATGCACACGTCGGTGTGCCTACATGGGCCCTGCCATACCGCGGTCTCCAAATCGGAGAGCGGTGGCTTGGCCATGGCATGGCATGTTCTACAGAAGACACGATATGGACGCTTACCTTTCACACACCACCGGGGGGGGGGGGGTGGCTCGCACACAGGGACCGGGCAGAGGAGGGGGGGGGGGGGGGGGGGGTGATCTGGAAGCCAAAAATTTGTGTACCAAAAATGGCCCAAATCAATATTTCCTTTTGCAAAATTCATTTTTTTCCACGAAAAAAACTGGGTCCAGGGGGGGGGGGGTGGTCCCCTACGCCGCTGCTTGACAGCGGTTCTAGTACATCCACGGGACCGGGCGCCCCCCCTGCCATGCACCTACAAATTTGAAGGCACAGTGACGCTTGGCGCTCGTGCACTGGCCCAGCTTGGGCCCCCTAGTGTGGCACCCAGACTTAGGCTTGTGGCCCTTGGAGCCCCCGCCCCCGCCCCCCCTCATTGAGTGAGGCACCAAGCCCCCCCCCCCCCCCCCCAAAAAACATTGAGGGGAGCTCCAAGCCCCCCCCACCCCCTCCCCTCCCCCCCCAAATTCAATGTTCCACCCGCCGGGGGGCTGGTCCGCCCCCCTGACCTCGCCGCACCCACACGCCCCACAGCGCGCGGCGCACACCCCCAACCGCCGGAACTCATCGACGAACGGGGGCACGCCCACCATCATCTCGTAGACCAGGCAGCCCAGCGCCCACCAGTCCACCATGACGCTGTGGTGCCCCCCCTCCACCACCTCCGGCGCCAGGTACTCGGGCGTCCCCCGCACCGCCGTGCACTCGTCCGTCGTGCTCCGCGCGAACCCGAAGTCGATCAGCTTCACGTGCCCGGCCGCGTCCAGCATCAGGTTCTCGGGCTTCAGGTCGTAGTAGATGATGTGCTGCGAGTGCAGGTAGTCCAGGGCCAGGACGACCTCGGCGGAGTAGAACCGCGCCACTTCGTTGGAGAACCGGCCGAGGTCCCGGATGTGCTTCCAGATGTCGCCGCCTGAGGCGTACTCCAGCACCATGTACAGCTGATGCTCGTCCTGCGAGGGTCGAGGGAGGGGGGTCGTGAAGCAACGGATACTCGGCTATTAATACCCCCCCCACCCCTTGTCTAAGCTACGCAAAAGTACGGAATTAGTACGGTCCCCACGCCTACTGTAGCTTAGACAAGGCCGTAGCTTGCGCGCGACACATACAACTACCGGCACACACGCCACCACCAAGAATGGGGAAGATAATGCCCCAATATCCCCAAAATCAGAGCTCTGTGGGTTCAAGTGAGGAAACAATCACAACAAATGTGTCCATGACTTCATGTAAGTGGCAGATTTGTCACCAAAACCATGTCTTATGCGGTTGCACTACATTTCGTACCGAATTAAAATAGGTACGGAATTAACATGGTTCCTACGCCCGCTGTAGCTTTGCCATAATCCGACGATGGCCGACACCCCCGGTATCCCACCGGCAGGTCCAATCAGTTCCAGAGTGACACATGCGCAGCAGAGCCGCGACCACCAGTCCAGCAAAGGCGGCGGAGCGGCCGTCACGTGTGCGTGCACATCCCGATCATCTGCCCTCCTGCCCCGTGGATTCGCATAGCGCCTTTAGGCACTCAGGAGTCTTGATTATCACCCCCCCCTCAGTCGCCTCTTTCGCTCTCTGTCCGTCACTAACATCCGTGCTGAATTCCGACCCCCCTGTGCTGGCATCGGTCGTCCAATCGGACCCCGACGACCCTGTCGCGGAACTGGACGTTTCACTGACCGTCAGAAATCCCCCCACACTTGACCTCCGCCCCACTGTAGCTTAGGGGGAATGTTTGCCGGTCGCGCGCCCGGCGCATCCCCACCGAGGGAAGTCCCCCAAGTAGACCGCACTAGACCGCAAACCTTCCGTGCAAAGCACGTTGCATAAGCCGAAATATGAGAATTCAACAACACAAAATGTCACTCCCACCACTTCCAACCACCACCCTTGCCATCATCATAAACTGGGTGCAAAAGGATGGGGCAGACTCTTAGACACTGCAACAAGGTACTCCAGATTGTTTGGTGAGGGGGGGCAAAAACAGGCACGGGTGAAGAATGGTCAAAAAAAGATGCCCGGCGCGCTAATACTCTCCCTTAGACAAGGCCGTAGCTTAGACAAGGGGGGGGGGGGTACAATATCAAGCCCCCCAGGGCCTCTGGGGTGGCCCCGGGCCCTCCAACGAACCTGAAAGGTCTGGCACAGTTTGATGATGAACGGGTGCTCGATGTTGCACATGATGCGCGCCTCGCTGAGGATGTGCTGCACCTTGGCCGGCCGCAGGTTTTCGGCCTTTTTTAGGCACTTGACGGCGTAGATCTCGTTGCTGGGCTTGTGGACGCACAGCCGCACTTTGCCATAGCTGCCGGTCCCGAGGAGGTGCCGGAAGCTGAAGTCACTGAGCTGCCAGTTGGTGGTGTCGGGGAATAGACCCGTGTTGGCCACGCAACTTTCGGAGGCTTGCATTTTCAATGTAGACTCATAAAAAAAAATAGAAAAATTGCACTGGGAGAGGGAAACGTGGGCGTCAGCAGGTGAGAGGGTGTGCAGGACGGTGTGAGTGATGGCAGGGCCAGAGGGAGAAGAGCAGAGAGGGTGCGACACAGAGGCACTCAGCATCACAGATGGACCTCTGTGCCGCATGGGCATGTATGGAGAGGTGCTGTCCCTCATGCCCATGCATGTGCGGATGCTGGTTCTCATGGACATGCATGCATGGGTGCTGTGCTGCAGTGCCATGCATGTGTGGATGCTCTTCATCATAGGCATGCATGCATGGGTGCTGCTGCTCTGGGCCATCTTTGGGCAACAAAATCTGCTGAACGAATTCTGCGCGAAAGTTTTTCGCATCTGTCAGTCTCACTGGCAGTTTCATTGACACTTTCACTGGTGCTGTCCGTCGCGCTCTGTTGGCTTGCCGTGGGAAAAAAACGTCAATTCAATATGAGTGCGGGCAGGTGCAGGGGCCTCTCGTGTGTTGGTCGTTCAAGTATTGTGTCTTCATGCCATTTCCCAACATAATTTTGCCCCATGCTGCCGACCTTCTGCAGGGGAGTCCCATTGGATGTGGAAGATAGGAGGCAATGCTTCATCAGCTCGAGGAGCATCCTGCAGCACTGCACGAAGAGGGTCCTTGAGCACCCACATGTTTCCAGCAGTTGACAACATAGCACAGGAGACGATTGTCAACCAGAAATGTGGGGTGGTGCAAGTACGCAAGGTCATGTAAAGACAAGACTGGGAAGCCTACGGGCGTGGCAGTTTCCCACCACATAACCTGGTATAAGAATCAGCTCATCTTCACTACGTGTCAGATCCACTACAACAGTCATTTGTGGGATTATCGACCTTTTATTGTGAGTTGAAATTTGCTAGTGATCATAGATAACCGTGCCTACGCCCTTGACAGAATAGTCACAACGTTCACAGAGGCCCACAGCTTCAAATTACAAACTCCGGTCCTCCAATTCACCGTGCCTTCAAAGATGCATTTTGGGCACAAATTGCTCCTCTTCAGCTAAAAGGAAATGTTGGGACCAAATCAGAACCAACAATCACCGTAACACAGACAAAATACAGAGCAACATACAGCAAAACCACTGACATGCATTGGGTATATGCCTGTTGTATAGTCCTATCCCATGTCTATTACACAAGCAGCTGCTGATCTGCACCAAACACTGTTCGCCCCAATTGCACATACCAGAGCTAATATGCTTTGCTTCAGTAGATTGTGACTGGTGTTTCGCCAGTTCTTGGCCAGGGTGCAGAGTTGGATCCGGGGTGTCCACCATTCAAAATGCCTCTGCTAAATCAAACTCCGCAACATGTCTTTAATCCCTGAGACCTCCATGTCGGCTGCCATGTCTTCCAGAAAAATTGCATTTCTGTGCTGCACGTGTATCGCTCCTGCCAAACTGTTAAATTGCAGCGAGTCATTAATGGGCCACCGGGCTTCCAGTTTTCCTGTCTATGCCCCACAAGCAGCTTTTTCTAGAGGGCTGTGTGAACAAAAGCTTTGAGGTATGAAGGCAGATTACAAAGGTGCCAGGCCTTCAATACAGCCACCTCTTGCCGAGGTTTAAAATCATACGCCTAGGAGACAAAACCGAATAGTTTACCATTGATCCATTTGACCCATGAACGTCTCTGTGGAAAAGCAGGAAGGCGATCCAGCAACGTTGTGTGGGTGGAAAGGACGATCGTCCCAGTCGCTGAATGGCAGAGTTGTCCACTGATTTCCATGAAGGGGGAATTGAATCGAACCAAGGTTTTTTTTTGTGTTCCGGTGCTAGGCATGTACAGCAGCCCCCCTAAAGGACTCCAATCACGGGGCGCACATGGGCATTGGGTCCAGAACTGTACAATTGAATCAAACAAAGTGCCATCCTCTAGCAGGTTTTGCAAAGACATAAGCACCAAAACCCAGTGATCTCATTGCAGGAGCAAACAACTTCGGTGGCCCGAGGTCACTAAGGTCTTCAGTTGTCAATTACAGCCAGTGCGTAGCCACGAGCCTGGGTGGGCGGGCGGGCTAACCTCAGAGGTCAGCTCTCTAAAAAATTCAAAAATCACCGTGTACACAAGACATGGAATCTGGCTCAATACATCAGCAAAACAACCCTTTCAGCAGAGCATGAAAGAGTATCTTTGCAAAGACAGAAGCACCAAAACCCAGTGATCTCATCGCAATAGCAAATAACTTCGGTGGCCTCCCCTTCAGGTTCATGACCGTCAGCACTATGGGCCCTGCGTCGCAGTCTGGTTCGATGTACTCAAAACAAAAAAATAAAAAGCAAATCTCTCAGAGCGTCCATAAATATTGTCACCATAAAAAATACAGGAAGGTCCTCACACACCCCTTTATAATCCACACAGGACATATCGGACACCAATGTCTGCCACCTGATGGCAGCCTCACAAGCTGCAATGCCGAGTTGCTTGCTGGAAAAATATTTTATGCTGGAGACTGGATCAGCCGGCTGAAAAGCAGAGGGGGCATATGCTAGAGTGAAGGATCAAGGCTGATGAATGCAGGTGCAAAACAATTGCTTTCAATGTGCGATTCTGCCTGGCAGTACAAGGCTGGGACAGCGGGAGTTGTTGCGGCGACACAGCCACAATGCCGGCAGTGCGGCAGGGCGGGGCGCTGCAGAGCGGTACATCCGTCCTGATTCACAGTGCAAGGGCGTATGCGCTGGTCTCCTTGTCATCTATAGGTGCAGCTCGTCATCAACTTCGATCTGCGGCATGATCCACACACACATATGCACCGCATTGGTTGCACGGGACGCTACGGTTCTCAAGGAGCGGTGATCAACCTTCTGATGTCCACTGAGCGGGCCTGGCTCTAGGTGCAAAGACTGGCGATGCGTTGTGGAGTGGACATGGTGGTGCTGCCGGATTCTTTCTTGCGACGTCCGGGCAAAGACACTCAGAAGGCCAGGATGGTATGCTCCACGTCCGCTTAAAACTGGCATGTAAAAGCTTGAAACATACTACATCACAATAGGTCCTCACGCGCCATCCCGATACGCATGTGCCCAAACCAAGGACCACCCTCAAGTCGTCGGTACCCACACATCCAAGTTCACGGCAAGCAATGGGAGCAATGCCAGCAACAGGGAGCGGAACAAACAAAGATCTTCCCATGTCTGTGTTGCCCTCTGCACATCTGGCTGTGGTACACAGCAAATGCCACCTCTCTTCTGCTAATTTCTACGCGCGCTTGGGCAGGAAGCCACAGTAATACATAATGTCAAGCACAGTCCGAACGAAGGATGTGGTGAATGACTTGACCATGGCAGTGGCCTTTCACTCAATGTTGTTGCCGGATTCCGTCCGCCGTGGGCTTGCAGAATTAGGGTATCACAATCCGCCACCGCTTCAACTCCGAGCCATACCCCTGGGCTGCATAGGATGCAACGTTATTGCATATGCGAAGAGCAGAACAGAGCATTGTGCTTGACATGATGCAGGTGGACATTCCAATACCTCAGGCGCTCGTATTGTGCGCAACCCGCGAGATCGCAGAGCAAAGTGCCCAGGTGATCAATGAAGTGGGGAAATTCATTGGGCTGCTGCACTGCTGCGTGTTCACTGGGGGCCTGGCTACCGACAAGATGGACGCTGAGAGGTGCTAGATCGCCGTTGGCACCCCCGGCCGTGTGAACAGCTTCATCAAGTTGGGGCCATTGCCAATGAGCAGCATTTGCTTGCTGCTTCTTGATGAAGCGGATGCCCTAGTTCTGAGGGGCGACGAGATGCCCGTGACGTGCAACGAGATTTTCAGATCGCTGCCTGTCCAAAAGCAGTGCTGTGCGTTCTCCAGCACGTACTCCAAAGATGCGATTGACACTGCGAAGAACTACACGCGGGACCCCACTTGGATTTCTGTCGATCATGACGACATGACGGCTTTGCGGGATGTGGTGGAGTACTACCATGAGGTCCATCCGGCGGACAAGGAGAGAGAGCTGATAAACATTCTGCTGGCCACCGCCGGTCAGTGTGTGGTCTTCTGCAATGACCGATTGGAGGGGGTAGCCATCATCCAGCAGTTGTCGATCAACGGCCTAGTAGGCGAGTTCATCTGCGGCAGGCAGCAACAATGGGTCCACAATCGCCTCATTGCTCGCCTTTGGAGGGGGACAGATCCTTGTGTCAAGCGACCTCATGGCCCGCGGGATCGATACGCCAAAGGTGGCACCTACGTCACATGCACGCTAACTCTGTTGATGGTGTTCAGCCCTCGCCCCCTATGGGGTGCTGCAACGCTGGGCACACTTGTTCATCACCGGCGACGGCTTGGTGCGGCACCACTGGGTGTTGGCTCTTTGGCCAATGTTGCCAAGGCCCGCTTGAGGCGTAGGCGGGGTGGTCCCTCCCTGTGGCACCCAACCCTATCCCTGTCAGTCACCCCAATCCGACGTAGCAGCTTCAGAGCTTGACACTCTTCAACACTCGCTTAGAGACGGGTTTGTTTGGATTGTGTTTCCAATTTCTTTGAATTTGGGGCACGTGTAATGGGCGGGTGGGGCGAAGCAGCACAGGCCAGCGGTAAGGGCGGGGTCATGCACTGGTATTGTGCAGGAAAGAGCTGTGGTGTGGAGTAGGGCGGGGCAGGTTTATGTCCTCCCAACCACACGATGGCAAGATGTACTGACAGTGCCCGTGCAATCGCCTCATTCACGTCATAAGTACAGAATCACATGCCTTACACACATGCCATAACTTTATCGTGGATGAACACCAAATCCAAAACCCTATTCCTGTCATGGGTCCAAAGGGGGCAGAATCACATTTTCCTCGCAGTCACGTCCTGCTTTCGAGGCCTGGGCAGCGCCAGCGACGCAGCGCAGCAGGTGGAGAGGGCCAGGTCCAGAAAGGGGCATGAGACTTCAGATTGAGTGTGCCCCAAACGGCGGCCGTATTATCCTGCAGCATTAGCACCTGTGGTGTCTGGCGTCGCACAGCCAACTTATTGAGAAGCCATACCCCATATAGTTCCGCCACTTGTTGGTTCCTTACTGAACCTGGACAGACAAAGGCCCGAGCACCCCCCTACAGGATCATACCCTCACCCCCCCTTGCTCACCCCCCAGGGACGACGGGGGGGAACGTACACCACTCCCGACCAGCCACTTACTGGCGCATAGCATGCAGAATTCATGGCCGCTCAGTTGCTTGCTGTAGGTCACCCAAGGATCTGGGATACACGCTGACATGCACAGATGCTGATGGTGCCATGCAGACATGCAAATAAGCAAAAGTCTCAGGGTCAGAACAAAGGAGGTGCACATGAGCTCTGACAACGAGGTCTCGCAGTTGCGCAGCTCTATGCAATACGACAGTGACACGTTTTTTGCAACAACTAGATAGTGACGGTTCCCCCCCCTTGGGGGGGGGGGGGGGCTGGACAAGGGGGGTGTGAGGGTACACCCCGACCCGGTAAAGCTCGCACCCCAGCCTGGTAAGAAACTCGGCTGCATCTACGGCTATCCATTCTATTAAGCTCCAGCAGCTGACCAAAAGGGATGGTGGGCGAAAAGGAGGCAAAGCAATCATCGAAGCTGTAACTAGGGAAATCCACATGCGTTGTGCAACTCGAATCCAATCACAACTCAATGCATTTACAGCGCAACACACCCGCCCCAAAAACAGCAGATGCCCCGTTGCTGGCGTACACTGACATACTGCCTCTCAGGGACCATGTACAGACCGAGAGATGAATTTTTTTTAAAATAAAATGAGAGATATTTTGGGTTTCCACATGACTTCAACTACAGAGCAACCAAAGGGAAGGTGTGTTTTGGGCCTGGGACTGAGATCCAGGGCCATTGGAACCTGTTTTGCTGAAAAATCGGTCCGCCGATTTGTTCCCCCGATTTGTTGGGATTTCTTCGCCGATTTGGGGGGGGGGGGGGGGTTGTAAGAGCGTTTTAGAGTCTGCCATGGTGGTTAAGTGGTTGGGTAAGGAAGTGGATCTTGAGGATTTGTCCATTTCAAATCTGCCTGCCATGATGGTACGGGTGCTGGCGTATTTGGTGAAGACTTTTCAGGCAGTGGTTTGGTCTAAACTCACATCCGTCAACAAGCAAAAGCACATGCACCCAGAAAAAGATAAGAAGCGTCGGTATGCGAGTCTGGGGCGCATCGACATACAAATTATAAAAGACAACTGAGCGGACATTCAGTGCAGACACATATACACTCAATCTTGCACAGACCAAACTTGGGTTTGCTTATGGCAAACCTCATTATACAACGGGTGCTGGGTCTAGTGAACTGGTTGGGTATCAGGCGGTGGTGCAGTGGTATGCCTTGCTCTATACATCATATGGCGGTGGGTCCATTCCGGGACCTATTTTTTCTTTGCACTTTTTGTCGCTTGTCCTGATGAGAAAATTGGTTTTCAATGCACAAACAAAGCCCGCCAGAAGAAGATGAGGATGAATGCACACAGGCTTCCCATTCCCATCTGACTGTGTGCTGGGTGGGTGTGCAACAGACCCTGTGGCTCTGATCTGCAACCAAAGCTGTCCTGCAGTGGTCAATCTGATGGGAAAATTGTTTTTGCATGCACCAACAAACCCTGCCACAAGAAGACAAATGCACACAGGAATCCCATTGAAACATTGCTGATCAGTGGGGGACAATGAATCCCAGGGGACCACAAACACGTCTTTTTGGGCGAAAAACACTTCATGGTGCCAATCTGAACAACCAATATAGAAAGAAAAAGTATTATCCAGTGTCCCAAAGTAAATGATGCACGTCTTAGAGTGATGCCTCCAAATCAGGTGACCTGGAATCCCAGAAGCCCCAAAAAGTCGGCAGAACGAATCGGCAAAATCACAGAAGCCCCACAAATCGGCAGAACAAATCAGCGAAATGCAGAAACCCAACAAATCGGCAGAACAAATCGGCGAAGTTGGCCGAATTCGGCGGTCAATTTGGTGGTGGTGGTGGGGGGGGGGGGGGTTGCTGTTATCCGAAACAATGTACCTCGTTGCTGTCATAAACGCAGATAACCATTTCATTGCAGTCACGAAGCCAATCCGGTTCCACTTCCCTTACCACTAACACATCATCCTAGTAATGGTTGTGTTGGACCAGGGTGTCAGGCGGCTCATGACTAGCCGGCGGCATGAGTTCGAAAGCCCTGCGGATGTGAGTGCCCACCACCTGAAAAAGCAAAACGCAATGCAATGTGCAAATGAGGTGGTTCCCGAACTGCTCCATCACAAGTGTCTCAAGGTTAGCAAGGTGCGTATCTCCGCTGCCCCTCATGAGGGCATTTCTGTGCAGCGCGGGCACAGCGCCCAATAGTATGTTAGCGTTCCCGTGAACACCCTGAAACCCACCCACCACTGGGGGAGCGACGTCCACTGGGAAAAAAAGAGCAGATTCAAACAGCATTTTGGCATTTTCAGTGTGAAACATAGTTTGAACTCATTATCTCAGTTTCTGGACTGAGAAAGAATCTGAGCAGTCCTGTGTATGGGAACACAGCAGTTACTGTGGGCACCTTGGCCATTGCGGAAATCGGGCCCAAAATAGCCTGCTTTTCGCACAGCGCGGGCACAGCGCGCGCGCAGCGCACGGTGCGCCGCCCATGGGCATGTGTGGACGCTGTCCCTCATGCTGCATGGAGTCATCCTGTTGGCACGAAGAGGCGGGATTGGCCAGAAGAAAGAGATGTACCACCACCAGGCTCGTTGCAATTGCAGCAATCGGACACAATGAGACACCCCAGGCGTGGAAGTGGCACTGCTTGACCTGCCACATGGGCTGACAAAAACGTTTCCCTCTCACGCTGTCTCTGTCCCTTTGCAGTTCCGTGTCCCTGCTCCCTTCACTGTCCATTTCGCGCACCCAAGGCACCAGATCCAAAGTACCAGATGCGGCCTGTGCTCGCTTCTGAGGAGGAAGCAGGAGAGCCACTGTACGCGACCATCTCGGTGACCACTTTGCACCCCTTATGGTACAGAGCTATGTCCATCATGTCTATTTTCAAGGTCTGCTCGCGCTTGCAGTCCCACATCAAGAATTCAGCCCCTTCTTGTGGTGGGCCCAGAGGGTGACAGCAGCAGCACCCCCAGCAGGTTAGAGCAGGAAGGGGCAGCATGCCCCAAGAGGTCGTTCACTGCAGGTGGAGGCCCTTTCGGCGGCAAAACTTTCGCCGTGGTTTGCCTCTTGCCCGCAAACCCACAGTTTGCACCAAGGCCCAGGCACTGCGTCTATTGCGAGAAGCTTGTGAATCGGGCCCTCGTGCGCGTGTTGGGCAACGGGTAGGTGAATGAGGTGCATGAGCTGTACAATCATGAAGATCATATCTCTCCACTTGCCTGCTGGGGGGCTGAAGATGGAGACTGGCAGACTTAGTTGCGAACCTGCAAATTCAACAAGTCTTCTATCCATGCACTCAAGCGTAACTCCCCTCAGATCACACGTTCAGCCACGCACTTCGCCGTCAAGTTGACCACAGCAATGGTTTCAAAATCATCCCAAGTGTCGATCAATGTCCAAGCGTTGTCCCTTTCACTGTACTGCTCTGCAATGAAAATGTGAGGTAGCTCGCCGATGTCCATGTCATCAGAGCTATCATCATCAGCATCCAGAAACCCTCTGCCAAAAGCCATCAGTCTTCCACCACAGACCATCAGCATTGGCTGTATATGGATATATTTCAAGGGTGCCATATCCCGCCATTCAGCAGTAGTAGGGTCATATATTTCCGTATCCCATTGGTCGTCAAAATCATCACCACCAGCAACTACCAATTTGCCCTGCCATTCAACTGCACCTGAATTGATGTGGTAGGAGTTTGTGTCAGGCAATATGTCCCATTGCCGACGAAGGCATGAAAACCGCTGAACAGTGCGCACCTCGCCCAAGTCTGGCGCCAGACCGTCAAAACCACCCAGAACATAGATGCATTCTTGTGCAGCGCACACTGTGTAACAACCCACTGGTTTCGGAGGACAGGGCAGCGATTCCCATGCTCCATCAGCCCCATACTTGGCAATCTCGTGGCCGTTGAAAAGATACAGATCGGCGCCCACTGTCACAATTTTGCCCCAGTAAGGACATTCACATATTTGTTCCCATGCCCACAAGACTGGGTTTAAAGCCTTAAGGATGGGTGTTGTGGCCCTTTCGTTGAGTGATCGATGCCGTTGTATGATGATTGTCAAGCGGTTCTTCCACACAGTGTCTGCAACGGAATAGGACCTGTCTCTTGGAGCTGGATATCCTGCTGGGACCTGCAGACAACGCCACAACCGTAAAAGCGGATCATAAATCTGCATTACACGACCGTACCAGTGCTGCCGAAAGGTTGCAACGTATGGCTGCATGCGGAGCTGGGAAAAAGGCAACATCCCATAGAAGCGTGCCTCGCGCTGCAAGGAGCGTGATGTTGCGACATCAATGGGCTCATACATCACCCCATCTCGAAGGTATTGCAGCAACACTGAAAATTGATCAGGGTCGCGATCGATAAAAATCAACCCGTCCACCTCCTCTTGAGAGGCAAAATTGTCAGCGGCCAACACAGAGAAGTAGTGTGGAGCTTGCCTGAGGAGCACAGTGCGCTGGGTATGAAAGCGCATGCCCCCCACATCTAGACAAACACAAGGCCCCTGCATGCTGTTCGTGTCCTCCGCATCACTACGCGTCATGGCAAAGGATTCTTTCTCAACAGCTAATTGGGACTGCTGGCGAGCCACTGCGCCCACCAAAGAGCTGATGGTCGACGTCATGGTGCGCAGAAGGCCCACACTAGGGTCCATGGAAAAAAGGAAGAGAGCTGCCAAAGATGTGATGTGAGGCAGGTCAACAATTTATGGCATACATCAATCCGGGTACTTACGGGAGTACTTATCGGGGGTTGTATATGTGGATCCATCGGAGTATCCAGTGGGATATCCATTGGGGTATCTATCAGGATGTCTATCAGGGTGGTATCTACCGTGGTGTCTATTGGGGTATCTATTATGGTATCTATCAGGGTATCATCTATTGGGGCGTGTATCAGGGTGTCGATTGGGGTATCTATTGCAGCATATATCGGGGTGTCTATCGGGGTATCTACCAGGGTCGGGGTATATATATATCAGGGCTATCTCGGGGTATCTCTTGGGGTATCTATTGGGGCCAGGGTGTATATCGGGGTATCTATCAGGGCGTCTATCGCGGCATCTATTGGGGTACCTATCGGGGTTGTTATTGGGGTGTCTACCGGGGTATCGATGGGGGTATCTATCGGGGTATTCATTGGGGTATCTACCACAGTGTCTATCGGGGTGTCTATCACGGTATCTATTGCGGTATCTATTGGGGTGTTTTTTGGGCTATCTATCGCGGTATATATTGGGGTGGTTATCGGGGTATCTATTGGGGTGTCCATGAGGGTATCCATTGGGGTCCCTCAGGGTATCCATCGGGGTATCTATTGCAGTATCTATGGAGGTATCTATCGGGGTCTCTATGGGAGTATCTATCCGGGTGTCTACCCGGGTGCAGAATATGGATGGTGGATGGTGGATGGTGGATGGTGAATGGTGACTTCTTGGTACCCATTTCATGGACTTACTTAGCTTGTTAGCCCACGAGTTAAACTCCGTCTTTGCCATGACTTGGGCACGAATGTCAAGTCTTGCAGGGCGAATGACAGGAATGAATTTACATTGTACAAGTGCTTGCAGCAATTCAAGCAGTTCAAAGCCGGTGACAGTAACAAAGAGGATACACAAATCTGCAAGTGGAAACATGCTAGTTAGCTTTTCGGCTGACATGTCTCCAATTCCTTTCCATGATTTTGCCTGCCCTTCCATGCGCAGCAAGGTAAAACTTTGTAGTGTGGTAGGGAAGTGTTTTTTTGTGACGAAGCTGCAATAGTTCTGCAACAGTAAGAGATAATCTTGGAGTCCAAATACACTCATGGAATATATCACAACAACATCTAGGGTCATGTTCGGAGGTCAGGTTGCTACTTACATTCCTTCCCAGAGTATAACCACAGTGCGAATATTGTTCGCCACACTCTTGTTAGGCCCACATCACCTACATAGTGCACTCCCTTTTGGCCCTGGGAGGGACATTTGGCGTGAACGGGGTTGAGCGTATTCTGCCTGTAGCAACAAAAAAAATATCCTCAAGTCCATTGAATCCGATACAAAAGGGTGGGGCAATGGCTTCAATACACGGAAAACGAATATCAAGGGTGGGAGCATGAAATTGATTATACATACCATGTTTTGGGGTTACGTCACGCATTGCTTATGAAAAACCTTTAGAGATGGGAAAATGTGGCGATTAATTATATGGGGAGGTCACCTGAGACAAAAAAGACGGTGCTCGACACTAGACTGAGTTCAGGCCATCCGGCCTGCGGTGTGTGTGGGCACTCGGGCCTAGAGTATGTACAGCATGAATTGGGTAGCCTACAGCTTCATGCGGGCGAGGCATGGACTTGAGGATATCTTGATACTCTCGCCCATGCACTTGATGTGCATCCTGTATTAACTTTTTTGCCTTGTGTTTGATTATGGGTTGAGACAATTTGCACACAATGCTTTGGTACCCTTTGTGAGTGTGGGTGGTTTCTAAGTACTTGAGAGCCTTCACCTTGGTGTTGTAAGAGTTTGCACTCCGTAAGATCCTAGAACGCTCTCGAGCATCTGCCCGGGTTCTGGGAGTGGGGTTTTTAACCTTGTGTTGCTTTTTTTTTTTGCTGTTTTGGTTTGTACCCCCCCCTCCCTTGTCCTGCCCCGCCCAAGGAAGACGGTCTCCCCACCCCCTGGGGGACGGTTGCCAAGTGATGGTCCCCCACCCCCTCTCAGGAACCGTACTACCACTGTACACGAACATTTTCAAGCACAAAAAAAAGATGCGTTCAAAGGGCTGCCAATGTACCGAGATCAACTCCTTGGCTCGGTGTAAAATTTCTTGGTCTTGCTCCACTTGACCTTGAAATCCTGAACATGCTCACCACTTTCAACTGGAATGCTTTGGGCAGCACTCTTGGGTGGTGGTTTGGCCCTTTTGGCCAGAGGCTTGGCTGTGCCTCACAACATAGTCACCCACACAACAACACATTGTAACAAAAATTCTATTGCCTTCGGCAATGCACCTCGAAGAGAGGTTGACAGTCAGTCAATCAGTCCCTGAGCCAGGCCAGCAGTCAGTCAGACAGAAACACACAGTTTGGGTTTTTTGTCAGTGGCAGATGCGGGCCAAGCAGTGGGGAGACCTTTCGGTTCAGATCAGGCGGTGGCCGAGTGGTAATGAAGCTGACCGCAGACTTTTTGGACAGCGGTTCGAACCCCGGTCGAATATGGCGCCGCCGCCGCCGCAGCCAAGAGTCGTCCGGCCGGGTTCGAACCGACGACCGACAACTGTGCGTCGGCTGTGTTACCATTGAACGAGCAGTTGTATGTTAGCACTGCGCTTCCCCACTGCTTGGAGCCTTCTGAGCGAAAACTTTTGCCCCCCCCCCCCAGCCCCCCCCAAAAAGTGATATCCAGTTTTAGGGGATAGAGGCCTTTGGGGGATGGTCTTATTGGGCAAAATAATGATTTTACAAGGGGTTGGACATCCAATATCATGCCTTGGGGTATGCTACGCGAATGACCCCAAAAAAGGGGGGTATACGACGCCCGCGCCTGCGCTTGATCTAAACCTCTCTTCGAGGTGATTTTTGTGTTGATCAATTGACGGTCCCCCACCCCCCTACCCCCGGGGAAGGACACGGCGGGGTGGGGGGTGGTGGTGCATGACTTGCTGGCGCGAGGCCTCTAGTGTAGGGTCCGGGGTGCAAACTTTATGTGTATGGCTGTATAGCACTGTACCAAGTGCCGACCGACTTGCTGGGTGGGGTCTCATGGTGAGTCCTGGGGGTCATCATTAGTTTCTTACGTAGTCTGTATATGTGGTGCAACATCATATACTGATGGTGAGCCACCCTTTCCCAGAACTGTGACCTTTCATCATTAGGCAAAGGTCAAAGAGCGATTGAGGTACCTAGAGGCATGCGGCATGATGCACATCTTCAAAGGTTGCCAATCTGTTGCGCAAGTAGCCCATGGACCGCAAGACTCAGTCTGTACTTTAGCGAATTCCGGGCCCCACTTAGGACACTGGACGAGGTGTTTGTGTGCGGTGGTACCGTGTGTTTGCGAGCATGGGGCACTGTTGAATACAGTGGTCCCATGGGGCTCTGCAGCCGCCCCATTGTTTGTTTCCCCATAGCCACTTCACCCAAGTCATATGGCGTGTCCCCTTTTGTGGAAGCCAAGATACTCAATGAGCACCAGGAACTATATCATATTGCCTTCTCTCAATGATCCATTTTTTGGGGGGTGGGGGCTAGCCCCCCTTCGATGGCTATGTCACTGGGCTGTACCGGGGTGTATTCCGGAAGCGGCAATCCGCCGGGCAAGACGGTCAACTTCCACATTGTGGACGATTTCATTACGCTCCTTTTTGTTTTTTGCCATGTAGATTGGAGGGATTTCTGTGCTATCTCCTCTTGTATTTTGAGCCGCACATCCATGTCAGAGCATTCTCTATGTGGGGGCTTAAGTGCATGGTCAACCACGGCCTTGCTACTATAGGTTGACTCTTGTTCATTACTGGCTAGTGCCGTGTTTACAACGAAGCTCTATAATTCCGCCCTATCTAATGTTTAGGTCTTGTGACCCTGGTGATGACCCGCTAAGACCCGCATGTGACAGCACCCCCGGTGCAAAGTACGTCCCCCTACCTCCTCCATGAGCTTACTACCGTCATCGTACCATATATATCCCCTTCTGGTTGTTTCCTGTACGTGTAACATTGGATGCACGCAATGGTGATGGGCGTGAAACCTTCAGGCATTAATCCTTCCATTGGGTCCTCATCCTCCCATGATACCGCCACGTATCTCCGAGCAAGCTCTGGGATTCCCAGCCTCTTGTTGTTGTATCTCGTCTTCATCAACTAGGTTTGCTCATCAATGAGATTACTGGACGGAGGTGGTCTCTTACGAGGCGCCATATTGGTCTACCTGATCCGTGGGTTTTCGGAGCAAACCTCGAATCATGGTGACATACCTTGTCCTAGAAGCCTAGCAGATTTGTCTCAAGCCCAAACCTCCTACTCTTAGTGGCGCGGTGATGTGGGTGACGTTGTGGGCCTTGTAAATATCATCTTTGTTGTGTTCTAATCCGTGAGCAATTGCAACAAATTCCAAACACACCCTATCTATGTGGTGGAACATGTGGTCATGAGGTATGAACATTGCATGGTAAAACCACCCAGGAATCAGCATGGAGTTGAGGAGTTGTACCCTTTCAAAAGCATTTCGTGGCAGGGACTTGTAGCGGGGGAGGTCAGCTTCCACCCTTGCAAGGACTTCGCCTTGTGTTTTTTGTGCCCAAGAAGGATGGGCAATGACATGTACAAGATACCAAAAATGGGAAGTGTAACCCAGATGTTGCTATCATTCCATCAGATGTTGCTATCATTCCATCTGATGACATCCTTTGGACGTGGTTGTTTGTGTTGTTTATGCTTTTGTGTTGGTGCCCACCTATATATTTCCGTCTTGCTTGGATTAGTTTGAAAACCCAGTGTGTGAGACAGCTCTTGTCTTGTGTTAAGGACTTGTTTAGGTTCCAGTGTTATCTCAGTGACAATGGCCATGACATTGACTTACACAAAGAAGCCGGCTCTGGGAACTCCCGGGAGAGGGTGGCATGAAAAATTTCGTCGACCAATACAAACAAGGCAGGGGAAGTAGGGGCACCCTTCTTTGATACCCTTTGTCAATGGGAACTGCAGTTGATCATACCGACACGTGCTTAGGGTGTAGATTGCTTCAACTAAGCTACCAAGTGGTCGGGGGGATCAAGCAATTTTAAGAGACTCCTTGAGACACACATGTGGGGTACTAGGAAAGGCCTGAGCAATGTCAAGCAAACAAACCTAGCTACCTTCAGACTGTGTGTGCAATTCCATGAGCAGGTTGATCGCTTGCTGTGACGTGGTACAGCCCTTGCGACTACAGGATTTAGTGTTAGACAAAGCCTTATTGATTGGTTGCTGAATAGCAACTAAGATGAGTCGTGCAAGAACAATGTACATGCAGTTGGAAACACTGATGGGGTGGTACTTTTTTACAGAAGTGGTGGAACCCTTCTTGTAGAGAAGTGACAACGGAGCCTCCAACCACTGCAGCGGGATATCACCAGTTTCCCATATGTCCAAGATAGCCTAATAAAAAACCCACTTGAGGTCCCACTGCAGCAGGTGTGGGGAAATCTCATCTGGACCTGGGGCCCTTTTCTTAGGTTGGTTGATAGCAGAACAGAATTGCTGCTATGTGGGTGCGCACCACGTGCTACTTCCTGAACTTCCTGATTTTTACCCCCCACCCCCCAAAAAATGGCCCCTAGGGACAAACACTCTGGCCAGGAAATTGTAATTGCAAAACACTGCTCCTTCCTACAAACTACAAACATAGCACAATGAAGAGCACAATACAATGGGCACCGTCTTCAACTCCAATGGTCCTGGTCAACGCCCCCCCTCCCCCATTGGCCTCTCAACGCCACCCCAATGGCCTTAACGAGCACCGCGTCGCAGTGGTCGGGAGGTCGTACCGCGGCGCGCCAGTGCGACACGACGGCGTTGGGGTATCTCTGGGCTGCCTCTAGGTCTGGGGCTGTGGGGAGGGCAACGGAGGGACCGCCCGATGCCATGCACGCAGGCCTCTGTGTTCTCCCCAGGACCAGGGCCACAGGGCCGCAACCCTCCTTCGAATTCCAGAGCACTCCCCCTAGTCCCCCCCCCCCCTTTGCATGGTATTGGATCGCAGACCCTTCCCTTTTGCAGGGCCACCGTTGGGACAATCAATTATGACCCCCCCCCCCCCCCCTCCACAATTAACAACCTCCAAATAACAAGCCCCCCCCCGGCCGCTGCCTGACACTTCAAGGGACCCAGGCAGGCGTTGGGAACAAGACGGGGTTTGGTTTAGTGCAGGGCCTGGGCGATGCCCAGGATCCGCCGCAGGGACGGTGATCAGCCGATGCCCCAACAGTCGCGACACTAAAAGAGGGAGGGGAGATGGGGGGGGGGGGGGGAGGCGGATGTGTGTTTGGCGCTGGCAAGAGGTCACAACCCTCGCACACCCCCGTCGCCGTTGGGATACCCCTCCCCATCGGAGAGGGGGCCTGTTGCTTGGGGGGGCTTGCACCTGGTCACCGCACTGCAGGCGTCCCTCCTTGACCGTTGTGCCCCTGCAAACGCGGTTTACAGGAGAGGTGGTGTGTGGGGGGGGGCTATGCTTCAAGGGGGTGTTGGGGGGGGGGGGGGGGCTATGCTTCAAGGGGGTGTTGGGGGGGGGGGGGGCTATGCTTCAAGGGGGTGTTGGGGGGGGG